>OX458966.1:16120039-16720039 GCA_949774945.1 Hoplodrina ambigua
CAACAAATATAGTACCTAAATCTAAAAAGATTTTTTGTTTGTTGTTTACAAGTACTTATCTCTGAAACTACCAGTCGGACCAGAAAATGTCCTCTTGTATATAATAGCCAGATTCATGAGGAATAGAGTAACATAACATCACGCCTGTAATCCCCGAAGGGTTAAGCAGAGGTATACCCATTAAGTAGTACACCCACATTTTGCCAGTTATGTTTTTAGTCCAATGTAATAGGGGGCGAGCCTATTGCCATCAACCGGGCACAAATCCAGACTCCGAGGCTGTTACTGAGAAATTCCTGATGGAAAAACCCAATAACACTTTACCCAACCTGGGAATCGAACCCAAGACCTCATGCACAGCAGTCGCGCTTGCGACCAACGAGGCAGTCTAAGACAAAAAATACCCTTTTTTTATAAAACGATGCCCCACACTACGAATTTCGGTTTATTCTTCGTTCGTCCCGAAGTTTCGTCCCACATTCCAAAAAATTCTTAGTTCGTCCCATATGACTATTGAAGTGGTGATTCGTCCCAAATTACAAGTACTTTAAAGGTACGGTCAACAAACAAAAAAGATACGTATTTGAAATTTTTACAAATACGTCAAATACAGATAAGTAGTTGTTTCGGGTCTGGCTGTTTGTGTATGTGAATTAATATGTTTGTTTTCCTTTCTATTGAGATCGTTTAGGGGCCTACCTTCTGTTCATTTCTGTCACCCTGGTACTTTTTAAAACAATAAATAATTCAATTTCAAAACCTGTATTTTAACCATTATCAAGCTAAGTAGTAGGTCGCTTAAGGATCTAGTTCCAGTTAATTTCTGCATTCCTGGTAGTAAAAAGTACTGGTAAAAAGTACTAACGAAAAGTCGAAAAAATTGTGATTATTACTAAGAATCATGCATAAAACAAGCATTTTAAAAAACAGCATTCATAAACTAAAAATTTAAGCAACAGTAAACTAAACTAAGAGAAAACAACTGAACTTTAATTTTATTTTTTTTGCAGACTGTACATAAAAGTAAGTTTAGCTTATACAAAAAAAAATATGGGCCGTAGAAGGAATATAAAATAGGACGAAACAAGAATAAAATATTTAAAATTATAATTTGGGACGAAGGAAGCATATTGCTTAGGACGAACCAGGAATTTTTTATGTGGGACGAAACTCAGTGGGCCGAACGAAGAATAAACCCGAATTTCTCCTGTGTGTGCGTTTACAATCATACAAAGTCACATACACAAACAGCTAGACCCGGAAAAACCATATCTAGGTCATACAAATATTATATTTGTTCCGTGCGGAAATCTAATCCACGACAAGCAGCGCAACTGCCAATCGCTCAGCCACTCTGCCACCCGTACCTTGTTTGATGATAGCAAAAAAAATATACTTAAAATACATTGTATTATTGCCCATGTAGTATGAAATCACTGTATTTGAACTTGGCAAGGACAAATGATAACGATAGTACATGTGAGCATAATGATCAGCGATGTTCCGATGGATGGTTCTCTCAATTCAATGGAATTTGATTACTATCCGGTGTATGATTAGGTTCATTTTTACTAACTCGAACCAACAAAATTTGACCTATTTTTGGAAGTAATTGTACTGGTTTCGGATATGTAACGCTGATTTATTTTAAATAGCTAAGCGTATGTTTTCTATGTAATATTGAACTGTTATTGGATGATTGTTAGTCATTTGACGTGTTCAATTACTTGGACCAACTATATTTTCTCAATAATTCAGTTACCTAAGTTCAATTCAATTATTGAGAAATTGTGGATTGGCTCAATTTGGAAGAACTAAGCTCAATTTTGTTTTCAATATACTACCAACTACCTTTTTGTCGCGTCTCCGTCATCGATAATTTCGATTATCGCGTACGCAGATGAAGGCACGGTGTCAAAAGTAGGATATGTTCTATCCTGGGGTTTAAACTTACCCCGTACCAAATTTCATCAAAATCAGTTAAATGGTTTAGTCGCAGAAGCGTAATAAATAGACAGACAGAGTTACTTTCGCATTTCTGATAATATTAGAAACATACATAACAATATAGACTTAATTTATATTTTTCATTCTATTTTTTTGTCTTTCATGATATCAATTTGGTATATTCCCTGTTTTATCCACCATTACCAACTCTCATAATCAACTTCTTTTTCGAAAAGAAAAGACAGTATTTAGTATGTTGTGTCTCGTGAAAAAGCTTGAATTGGATTTAGCAAGTAGAATTTATCTAGGCTACAAATTAGACCTAACAAAAACGTTATGTCAGAAAATAATGAAACTCAGTGAGTAGAACACTGTTTTCTAGAATATGTATGTATTGTAATGAAATAGGGGTCAATGGCTTCGTGGAACACCCAAGTTGATCTACTCGTAAATTCAAAAAGATTTTTTTCTTTTTATCACGAAAATTATATTGGATGCTTTCAGTAAAAAAGTCGGTTAATTGGTAATGTTTTCTAATTAACTAGCACCCGCCCCGGCTTCGCATGGGTGCAATCTACAAGTAATTGCCTCTTGAATCACTCTATCTATTAATGAAAACCGCATTAAAATCCGTTGCATGGTTTAAAAGATCTAAGCATACAGACGGCGGGAAGCGAGACTTTGTTTTATAATATGTAGAGATTTTCAAACTGGTTAATTACCTAGAACTATGCCCCTTCTTATCTCATATAAATTAAACTAATAGCTCAAAATGATAACTAAAACAACTGTAATATCTAAGTACTTTATACAAAATAACTAAAATAAAGAAACAAAATGGCCATTCGAGTTATTACAATAGGTTGTAAAACGTTAATTGATTTATGACTTACATTTATTTTCAAACGAATTAACGTTAATTACTCTTAACAGTAAAGTATTTTATTTATTGGTGGAACATTCTAGGTGATAATGTGGTATAAAGCGATTTTTTATGGGTGTTTTAAATACATAATGATAGATTCTTTATGCTATGTCACAATACCTATCTAGTAACTACTTACCATACTAGTGCCAAGATTGATATCTATCAAGAAAAAATAATATTAAGATTTTTTTTTAAATTTCTTTTTCTGACCTTAGTGAAGGCCCGCCTCTGGTGCACGAGTTTATAGATTCTTATGCAAGTTGCAATGTGAATTTATTTATTTTTTAAGTAGGTACTTCTTTAGTTTATCTTGGACATTACTAACATTGGCGAAGAAAAAATCATAAGGAAAGCTGAACTAAAACGTTTAGATAAACGCACGTGCGGCGCTCGACGGGTTAACATAAGTCTAAAATCACCAATTTAATCTTGAACAAACAACGGTCAAGCTTTCTCTGTATTAGAAGAAACCTTTACCCTGCATTTTATCATAATTAGAATAAAGTTCAAAATACAATAACTGGATCAAAGGTATAAAATTGACTAAAGTTAGAACATCTTTTTGTCAAAAAACAATCCGTAAGTTAGTTCAAATTATTCTCATCTTTCCATTCAACGTTATTAATCTTTCTACATAACGCGCCTGTGAAAAACTTACGAGCAAAGTTTTGTATCATCAACTTATAAATTTTCCGAGATATCTTTATTAGTAGGCACTATGGTACGAAATTACAATTTTCTCTCAGTATATTCATATGTTTATATCAATGCTTGCTACTTATACAATTGTAATAAGTATATTAGAGTCTCTTTATTATCCTGAAATCTATAAAATACAATTATTTATTCTTCTTTTGTCTGTTTACTATTTTATTGAGCCATTTATCTATACTTAATCTTTTAAAGCTGAAGAGTTTTCTTGTTGACTAGTCGTATATCATATAATAGCTAGATTCATGAGGAGTAGTATATGCCAATTAAACATCACGCCACGACTCACAGGAGCAGAGCAGTAACCGATATCATAAGTTAACGCAGGTACAAAAAAAAAACACGCTGACAAAAGACAGAAGTTAGTACTAATGTTATAAAGCAGAAGAGATTTTTTGTTTGTTTGATTAAACGTGCTTATCTCTGGAACTACCAGTTGGAGTAATAACCAAAAATGTTACTGAATGCGGGTGAAACCGCAGGATACAGCTAGTTAGAGATATACAGCCAAACAGAGCGGAGCTTTCAGCAAACATTAGAGAACAATACGCTGTACGTTTTCTAGTGTTGCAGCTATTGGCTTTCCCGTAGGGCTGGCACAAACAAAATCGAGGAGATCATAGTTTCAACGTAACCTAGCTTTGTTTCGTTGTTTGATAACAGCTGGCTCTATTTTAGTTTTTAAGACTAATAAAACTGTGGTTCGTAATAAAATACTTTGAAGATAAAACTGAACACTAATTAACTTATAGTAGGTACATCTGCCAACAAGCGCCTAAACAACGAGTGACGCCTGACAAAATTGCTAGTTGAAAAATAAAAAAAGGACATTACCCGACCTGGCAATCGAACACAGAATCCTACGCTCAGTAATCGAGCTTGCGGCTACGATATACAAACGAGGCAAAACAGTACTCATCTTTTTGCTAAAATAATCTACACTAATATAATATTATAAAGAGGAAAGATTTGTATTTTTGTTTGTTTGTTTGTAATGGCGAAACTCAAAAACTACTGGACCTATTTTAAAAATTCTTTCACCATTAGAAAGCAACATTATCTGCGAGTAATATAGGCTATATTTTATTATATTTTTGCACGGACGAAGTCGCGGGCAAAAGCTAGTAATAAATGTAATACCATCCATTTCGTTAGACAACCCTACCTATTATACATTAATGAGAGCTATTCTGCATAAGATTATTTGAGTGCAGCAAACGAGGCTCTGTTGACTTAATGGATTAGCTGGCTAATGTGATGGTAGACCTGGTACGGTTCCGTATAATAATAATAATGGGGATTATACTAGGTGTCTTTTAGAAACACAAACATCTGTTACAATAAACATTTGTTGCGACTTCGATGTAGTTTTACTATCAGTAAACTGTGTCCTTTTAAATTCAAATATATCTGGATCCAAGTACACTCATTAACATCGGTGAAAGAAAACACCGCGAGGAAACCTGGACTTGTAATATTTATATAAGTCTGTAATCGCCAATCCGCCTTCAGTAAGTGTGGTGATCAATGCTCATGCCTTCTCTGTATGAGAAGAGGCCTTTGCTCTGAAATAGGATAGTAATAGACTGCAATTGTTATTATATTACTAGCTCCTGCCCGCGACTTCACCTGGATACATTTCAAAACTAAGCCGAAAACTTCAATTACACCGCGGGAACACTAAAACGAGATAATAATAGCCTGTGTCCTCTTCCAGATTATAACCTATCTCTGTGACAAATTTTATCCAGATCTGTTCAGCCATTCTGGCGTGAAAGAGTAGAATAACAAACATCCAACCATCCTTACAAACTTTCGCATCTATAATATTACATACATAGATTATATACATAGGTAAGTAACTAATATTTACCCAAGCTATTGCCTGCGTAGAAGTCATATTCAAAACCGTTCTTAGCTGACGCCTCCTACCCACTATAAACTACCCACCTGCTTTCAGCTTCATAGGTCAAATAGTTTTCGAGGTTTCGTGTTTAATTAATGAATAACCTTTCGCTTTCTACTATAACTTTACTAGCTATTTGACCGCGTCTTCTTTTGCATGAATTTTCTTAATCTCCCTATTTTTTTGATAATCAAAGATAGACCAGCCTTGCCGAATGTAGCTTCCTATTTTTTTAGAATCGGATAAGAGTTCCGTAGATTAGTGTGTTCAACAAACTCTTCAGCTTTATAATATTCGCGGGTCTTAATAAGATACCGTGGCCGCAGAACGCAAAGGGCAACAGAAAGAACAGGGTGGTTTTTTAGTCAGTAAAAGTCTGACAGTTCCTTTTGCCCCACCCAGGGCGGAAGGACTCATTTGATGATTTTTACCAATAAAAAAATATGTTTATAATATTAGTATGCTCATGCTATTATTACCTTGCACTTACCACATAAAGAAAAATCTCTAATGCCTTTATTTACAGCTACTTGACAACATCATCGACATCAACCAATAAACGATTAATACACCATAGGTACCTACATAAAACTAATGAGAACATCAACAGGCAAACCCATACAAAACCGCCATATTAGCAAAGCAGATAACACAGACATCAATAAACATGACGTACAGTTCATTAATCATGTAGTATTCACGTATAGCTGGAATTGACCACAGCCCTCAGCGACCACGACCCTAAATGGGGAAATTGGCTACAGCCCTAGACATTAAGGCAGCGCATACATACTTAATAATAAGTTATTACTAAATAGCCGGTTACTGTGATGAATAATTTAAGAGGAAAGCAACCATATACATAATTATTTTAGTATTAATATCAGCCCATTCTCATCCTACTGCAAAGAATCTGTACAGAGAAGACACGAGCATTGATCACCACGCTTGCTCATGGCGGATTGGCGATTTCTGACTTATATCTATACTAATAGGCTCGCCCCCTATTACATGGGACTTAAATATAACTGAAAAAATGTGGGTACACCTCTGCCTAACCCTTCGGGGATTACAGGCGTGATGTTATGTTATGTATCCATACTAATATTACAAATACAAAACTAACTCTATCTATATGTAAAGCTTTCACGACTAAAACACTAAACCGATTCTTAAGATTTGGTACAGGTTAAGTTTTAACCTCATCAAAGGACATAGGGTACTTTTTATTTGACTTCGTCTGCGTCCGCGATAACCGACATTTACGAGGACGAAGTCGCGGGTAAAAGCTAGTCAACTATGAGTCTAGATTTTCTCGCGATGATATTAGAAACTATAGGAATTGGAGGTGTCCTACCTCATGGTTAAAAGTCTGACGGTGTGATACTTTGACCGTACTGTGCCTATCTCTGATTCTCAATTTCTGTGCATACTATACAAAGTTTATGTTTTTAAAAGCTTTTATTTAAGTTCACCTGTTTGTATGTGATGGAATTTTGCAATGAATATTTTTGAATAAATGAGATTTATTCATATACTGTTTTCAAATTTTAATAAACACTCCACAAACATTTACTTTTAACTGCAACTGTTGAAATAGCTTCACTTTGCCTCCCCGTTGTCTCTCTGAGGTATATAAACCCTTTCAAACAGTTCTCCCATTCTCTCTCCATTGAGACAAAACCCACGCTGCACACTGTCCTCTCCAAAAGATTTATTACCGTTAACAATTACATTTTCAACTTTATTACCACGTATTATCGCTGAAATTTCACTCTCGTAACTTTGATTGTGATTACGTGATGGTTTCGGGAATGGCATTTGATTCTGGTCTTGCATACCGCAAGCTACTTGGAATATCGCCTCCAGCGCAAGTTGGTCCTGCATTCGTCTTTGTATGGCGGTTGCCTGAACGTTGGCTACTATGTCTTTATATTTATTCTCCAGTTTCTCCATAGAAGTGTTCAGTTCAGCTTGATTTTCCAATGTCAGCTCATTTACAACTTGAGCCCTCTGTCTCACTAATTGCAACTGTAATGAGCATTCTGCCAAGTGTTGCTCTCTTTGTAAATGGGCAAGCTTAGCTTCATACATTCTAGTACATTTGACTTTAGATTTTTCCATCTTTTGAAGACGTTTCTCTAATTGTTGGGCCTTATACCTCATTGTATCGGATGATAAGTCAACGTTAGATCTTTCCATTAATTTGTTCAGCATTGAATTAAGATTGTTCTTCTGGTCTTCAATTTGCATCTCTAATCTTGCTATTTCTGCTTCTTTTACCTTTAAAAGTGTTTCTTTCTCCTCGACAATTTCATCTTTCATTTTAATTAAATCTTTTTCTTTTATTGTAGCGGTATCTTGTATTTTGTTAATGGTATCTTCATAAGTTGCTCGTAATTCTTCTATTTTTTTATCATAAAAACTTTTAGCCTCTTCTCTGGCTATGGTTCGGGCCTTAATTAATTCCAGTTTATGTATTGCTTTAATTTCCTCAATCTCATTTTTATTTAAGTCATGAGCATGGTCTAATTGGTCTTGGAGCGAATTGATGGTCTCAATCAAAGTATTTCTGGAATCTTGTACCTCCTGAAGTTGGCATTTTATAGACTTCAACGTGACACTGCTTTCATTACTTCGTATAAACGCACTAGTAGCATTATCAACTTTAGTAATACACTCGTAAATTAACTCTTCCTTTTTCTGTTCTTTTGAGTCCTCTCTTAAAGCTACTAGTTCTTTCTGAAGCAGCATATTTTGCATTTTAATTTCCCTTAGTTTCATGACAAGGTTAGTGGCTCTACATTCAAATTCTTCCCCGCTTTCGGGGAATTTTTGCAACAGTTCAGGACATGTATAGCAATACACATTTTGATTGCGTGAGCTTGAAAATTTATCTTCTGTTATTGGCATATCGCTGCTAGTTAGACTGTCTGTGATTTTATCAAGATCTTGTGATAAGTAGTCTGTTTCGGAAACGTTTGCTTTCTTGTTATCAAATATTACTTTCATGCGGGGTTCCTCCGAGTCGATGACGAGATATTCCACTTCAGTTGAGGATTCTATACTATTAACATCATCGGACAAAGGTTGCAATTCAACAGGGGGCCTATTCAAGAATGGTAAGTCTAGCAAACCGCGAGCAAGTTGATAACAAAGCACAAATACATACTTATTCCTCAAAGCTTTTTCATTGTCCTTGCAGTCCGAGAGCCTCTGAATCCAGGCATTGCAAATTTTAATCACATTTTGGTCAACTAACTGACCCAAGTACGGTCTTAAAAGTTGCAAGTACCTTTTATATTCTACATCCAGATTTGCAATATCAGAGTCATCCATTGTAAGTAGTAATAATTGGTTTCAAAGAGTATAATGACTATTGGTTTGATTGCATTAAAAAAAAATTTGGTTGTGATTTATTGGAATGACAAAATTGAAACGTCACTTCAACTCTGTTTTTTTTTTTAGTTTTTTAGTGTCTCATAAGTTTTGTGCTAATTAATGATTCCAAGGAGTGTTTATCAATGCGTGAAATGACAAAGAAGGACATAATATGTAATGTTTGATATTTGTATTTTTCAGCTAAAACAATTTAAGGTTTATTAATAAAATATAATCTTATTGAAATCTACCAGCATGGCAATAATTACAATATTCACCACATTTTTTTATTGTTATGTGATTAGTATGTATATCGTCCTTTTATCATTGTTTTGTAATAAGTTTGTAAATTATACTACTAAAAAAATGCAAAAGTTTGGACGGATAGATGTTTGTAAGTCAATCACGCCAGAACGACAGAACGGAAATTTGCCATAAAGATAGATTAAAGTTCCCGTGGGAAAATATACCAACTTTGACACGGACGAAGTCGCAGGCAGCAGCTAGTACTGTATATATTCGAAATGAAACCTTAAAAATTTAAATAAAAATATTCTTCACAGTTTTTTAAAGCCTCGCGTCAAACCGAACCCTTAAGCGTAAAATGAAAAAGCTGATCCTACTACTCCAATTTCACACGTCTACAAATTCACAGTACGCCAGCAACTCCAACTACAGTACCCACGTTATAGTTTATCTAGAATATTCTCTGAAAAGCCTTTTGTTAATACTAGACTGCCTCGTGTGGTTGCAGGCAAAAAGTTTTTAGGCACAAAGGAGATTACACTAAAAAAAACTGAGCCACTACGAGTACAAAACGACTAGGGTTGACTTCTGAACGTAAGCGTGACGTGAGCGTGACGTCAGCGTGACGTGAGCCTTGAGTGTGTGGACATTCGTATAAATACAAGGAATACATTACGATGACACGCTCACGTCCCGCTCACGTTTCGCTCACGTCACGCTCGCGTCACGCTCATGTCCCGCTCCCCTCTCGCTCCCGGTTTGCATGTGTTGGACTTTATCAAAACACTTGCTTTTGCCCACGGATTCGCCCGCGTAAGAAACAGCTATCGAAAGTAAACGTATTCAGTAAAAAAAAAACATTTTATTTTTTAAAGAAGGACCAAAATTTCTAGAAAAATAATTTAAATAAATCATTTAGAATAATTTTTAATCGATTTTCTAAACGACGTTTTGCACATCAATAACATTTATCTATGAAACTGAGAATTACGTTCTCCACACTCCCTCGGGCAGGGGAACCTTTTATAATTCCTGTAAGAAGCTTTGCGTCCATATGCGAGATTTAAATAACCCTAAGCCGACTCACGAGATGGCCTGTTATATTTCTAAGTTCATTTACATGGTCGTGAATAAGAGACTCCATCTGCTTATTTTTAAGCGCATTTTCTACTCAATGAACATGTTCCTTTACAGTGAATATTTTATCTGAGGTTTTAATTTTGTCTTCTTTTTTGCAGGTCTGGTCTTTTAGAAGAGAATGAAGATTCATCTTAGACAATAGAAGGGCGGTCGTTGTGAGTATTAATTAAATAGAGTAAACATTTTCATAATTATTAATTGAGTATATTTCTGCGAAAACGAATCTACCCTCTGCAATCTTTCTCTCATTTTTCGAAATCATTGTACTAATTTGGAATATTCCAATTATTATTAGATTTATTGCAATATTTTAAATTTAGATTTAAAATTATTCAGCAATTTTAATTTTACGATGATTAATTTCCAATTTATTTTAAGCACACACTAAATAACATTAACAACTTTTAATTGAATTATTAAGAGACTGTGGTTTGGCTCGTTTTAGAAGAATTAAGCTCAATTTATCTATTTTTGGAATAAGGGGAATATGATCAAAACTTACTCCTACAAACTTGACTCAAAACAAAACCACGGTTGATTTTAGCCACAGAAACTTTATTAAATTACAGACCAAAACGTGTTGGTCCTTTAGCAGTAAAACTGGTCCTAATTCCCCGAACAGCGAATGTATTTATTTTTCTTCATCATTGTTTAAATTCATCTCCAAATATATTGACATGATCGTCTTGGTGTCGAAGAGAGTAATGGGCGCGGACAGAACTCAGGCGTATTGATTATCTTAGAGTAATAGAAACAGTTTTACACTCCATGTTATCGTATTAACCACCGCCGAGACATCAAAATGGTCATAAATCCCCAATCAGATATTTAGTGCCAGTTACTACGCTATCAAGATAAGTTCTGATACTATTTGGTACTTCAGTGCTCGTCTCGAAGGTATGGATGTTATATGACGTCATAAAAGTGACGTCATTAATCCGATGCAGTTTGGCTGTAATGTTGCGATTCGAAGTAGTGTTGGTGTATAATGCAATACTATGAATGTTTATTTATGTGCTACTAGGTTTTGTTCGCGACTTCGTCCGTGTAAATTACAGTTATAGCTTCTTCTTCTTTTCGAGTTGATGGTCCAAGTTAATCCTTTGATTTTTTTTTGTTAGAGTATTTGGGCCTAGTATGGAGCCACGTTTATTGCGTTATTTTTGTAGATGTTATTGTTTTATTGGTCGAATATGCAGTCTTGTCATTTTCAAATAGGTTACTCTTTATTAATAGTTTTAAATGGCAATCTGTTGGGAAGGACTTTGTCCACTGGTGGCGTGAGACCTAAATTTCATGTGGACATCATCAATTTTTCGAGGACCTCTAGTAATGCAAAAATATGGATTGAAGCGATTTTTGCGGCGTTTTAAACGCGATCAACAATTTTACTTGTCCTGTCCTGCCCTGTAAGAGTGCGATGGCCCACGTCGCTAACGCCTTACGCCGCCTCTAGTTATGTCTAGCAGTGGATGCCGTTCGACTGAAATGATGAGTAATTTACGTTCTTCCATATTATACAATGGCTTGATGCCGAAACGAAATAAATATTCCGGTTTATTCTTCGTTCGGCCCACTGAGTTTCGTCCCACATAAAAAATTCCTGGTTCGTCCTAAACAATATGCTTCTTTCGTCCCAAATTATAATTTTAAATATTTTATTCTTGGTTCGTCCTATTTTATATTCCTTCTACGGCCCATATTTTTTTTTGTATAAGCTAAACTTACTTTTATGTACAATCTGCAAAAAAAATAAAATTAAAGTTCAGTTGTTTTCTCTTAGTTTAGTTTACTGTTGATTAAATTTTTAGTTTATGAATGTTTTTAAAAATGCTTGTTTTATACATGATTGTTAGTAATAATCACAATTTTTTCGACTTTTTGTTAGTACTTTTTACTACCAGGAATGCAGAAATTAACTGGAACTAGATCCTTAAGCGACTTACTGCTTAGCTCGATAATGGTTCAAATACAGGTTTAGAAATTGAATTATTTATTATTTTAAAAAGTACCAGGGTGACAGAAATGAACAGAAGGTAGGCCCCTAAACGATCATTATACCATTTTAGTGATTTTAATTGTGATACTGGATAATAAAGATGATTTATACCAAAATATGTTTGTTGACCGTACCTTTAAAGTACTTGTAATTTGGGACGAATCACCACTTCAATAGTCATATGGGACGAACTAAGAATTTTTTGGAATGTGGGACGAAACTTCGGGACGAACGAAGAATAAACCGAAATAAATAGGTGCCGTTTCTACATTTTCATCCAAGCTTTAGTATGCAGATCAGGTGCTACAACTCGTATCATTTACTATTCTCCGAAACCTACTCTAGAATACAGAGATAACATCAACGCAACAAAGAAAAAAAATATATTCCCGAACTTGAACGAATATCCACGAAGTATTTACGTATATTCTAAAACTCGTTTATCCGAATCTTTATACCCGACGCAGTGTGTTCAAACATCAATCGTCAGTTTGTCTGTCACGTCACGTATTCAGAAACTACGAGGGTGTCAAGATGTTTGTCGCCGTGAAAGAAATGCTTTGTCATGAGCTCCCAATGTTGTTACACTAGTATTGTGATATGGTTTTACTTATTCAATTTAGGAATATTTTTTCAATAGATTTGTCAAGTAATTGGAACTTATTAGGAGTTGAGTGACTGTTACGGAGGTCAGGTAAGCAGTTGGTATTTATAAAATACTGGAACTTAACTGATTTTATTTAGACTGGACTGACTACAGCGTAGTTGTAAATATATAAACATGAATATTTCATCAAAGGTTAATATTAATAACACTAGCACAGACTTTTCACAAGAGTCACCGCGGCCCTGGAACTCATACCTATCAGTAATAGTCTGTCAAAACCTTCCGCTCCGCCCAGAGCAGAAGAAGTCATTTGATGACTTCCAGTCCTTAAAAAAAAATTGACTACAAAATATTTCAAAGAGTAATTCGTTTTTCTAATATAAATAAATAATATTATGTTTTTATTCAAATAAATGCATCTTTATCTTTTTATCTTTATCTTCATAGAGAGTAATTCGTTTTCTAGTACTTCATTTGCAGGAAGCAATTCAAGCTTATCATGAAATTATTATTAGTCTTGTCTTAGGATCTAGTACTTTTGGCAGAAAGAAATAAACAGTTTAACAGAACTCAATAAGGTTCTTTTTTACATAAACTGTCTGTAGGTCCCATTACCTAATGAAGCGTATAAAACACTATTGTTTTAATTCAGTATAGTTAATGAACTAGTCTTCTCTAGCGTTTCTCTAGTCCATTGTTCAGGTGTAACTTAGTCTAAGCAAAAAACTTTTAAGTTTCTTGAAAAAGTACGAAACGATTTTAAATAAACGATATTGGGCTTAAGTTTGTTGTAAGTAGTTGTATGCTTATACAACCTGGCTGAAAGTAGTTTTGTCTGAAAAGTTTTACATGTTATGCCTGCGATTGCGTGAAGTATTCCCGTTTGAGCACCTATGCATTAAGCACCAAAGGTTGTTTGTTGCCCTTGGAGCGCCACATTAAAATATTGATTGGTGCTCTAGATGCTTAAACGGGAATGCTTCGACTTCATCCACTTAAACCTTAAACCTAGAAAAATTCCCATTTTCAACCGACTTCAAAAAGGAGGAGGTACTCAATTCGACGCGTATGTTTTTTTTTTTATTGTTTTTTTTTTGTATATTTGTTCTACGATTACTCCGCCAATTATGAATCGAATTGGATGATTCTTTTTTTGTTTGAAAGAGTATGGTTCCGAATAGGTCCCATAGGAATATTGTCATGATCTAATGATGAACTTTGGAGATATGGAACGGAACTCCTTATAAAATCACAGCAGAACCGCCGTAACAAGAAAAATTGCTTTGTTTTTACGTGTAGTCGATGACTGACTGAAAGAAATGGGGAGGGGGTAAGTCAACCCCCCTCCTACCACTTTCCAAAATTAAATATATCGTGTGAGGTATTGTTTGAAAGGGCTTTATGTAAGGATTTCAAACATTAACACACAAGCACTAAAAAGTGAAAAATAAAAAGCTTTTTTACAAAAAATATGACCGCCTTCAAAAACTACAAAATAAAAAATAACTTTAGCTTGGAAGTCGGTGGCAATACCTACATAACAGGAAACAAAACCAAAGCCGCCGACTTTCAAGCTAAAGTTATTTTTTATTTTGTAGTTTTTGAAGGCGGTCATATTTTTTTGTAAAAAAGCTTTTTTTATAATTAAAATTAAGCCTATTAAAGGGACCCCTATTTTTTTTTATTTGATTATTATTATATGTTTAGTAATACACACTCTGTACAAATTGAGAGATACAGCTAACTGACAGACGAAATTGAACGGGCGTCGAAGGCTTCCCACCCTTTCCATTTTCCAGTTTCAGTATGAAATCCTAAATTCCTAATAGAAAAAGTCACTCCGTGATTTAGTCAATCGTAGTTCGCACCCCCCACACAGTACCGTGACTGCAACATATCCTCTCGTAAACGTGGACATGGCTCCCAATGACCGCCCGTATATAGTCTTAGGGCAAGCCATAATCCCCATGCTTAACTTACAAATTGGTGACCACAGGGTGTAATTATTGATGAGATAGGAAGTCACCTTGCTATGTGTTCAGAAGAGGTCGCCTTTTATCAATTCAGAACCATAGGTTTGGATTCAAGATGATAGTTTATTTTTATATTGTCACGATTGGCGCAGTGACTGAGTGTTGGGGGTCGATTCCCGCAGGGAATAAATATCCGTATGGCCTACTGCGTACCCGATCTTTCTTTTCAGAAGAACCGCACCAATAAGGTCAGCTTTTAACTATAACATTCATGCCTATCTCCGTAGGTAACTAGAAGCATACAAGGCAATGTCTAGAACCAAAAAAAAAAAATTTATGAAGAGAACACATTCGGCTACTTACTTTTTTTACTTTCGGCTACGTTATTTACAATTTTTTAAAGTCTTATTTATTAGAAGGTGTTACCCTTCTAATAATAAGACTATAAACCTTTGACTGCCTCGTTGGTCTAGTGGTCGCAAGCGCGACTGCTGTGCATGAGGTCTTGGGTTCGATTCCCAGGTCGGGCAAAGTGTTATTGGGTTTTTCCATCAGGAATTTTTCAGTAGCAGCCTCGGAGTCTGGATTTGTGCCCGGTTGATGGCAATAGGCTCGCCCCCTATTACATGGGACTAAAAAAAAAAAAAACATAACTGGCGAAATGTGGGTGTACGAATGGGTACACCTCTGCCTAACCCTTCGGGGATTACAGGCGTGATGTTATGTTATGTTATGTAAACCTTTAAAAAAAGGTCCTATAAAAATACAATTTCATAAGGACCAATAAAATTATTTTCGATTTCAACTACTGTAGTTATGTGCTGTAGTTGTTTCTTCCACACACATCTAAAACCTACTTCAACAACCAAACAGTCCCCTACTTAGTACCCCATCGGACTAGTAAGTAACACCAATGTTTGCAATCACTTCGTAACGTACAGTGCAGATACCATTAAGACTAATTCGCCTATACAGCGCTCATTGTTCTACAAATAATCCTTTGTCTAAACACTCCAGCATTCAACTTAAACTCAACCTTATACCCTTACCCGAAGGTTAGTTTCTAAATGGTACTTGTATACTATATAGTACTGATCACGCTCCCCATTTAGTATCCTAATTGGAGTGAGAGATAGGTGTAACGGAACGTGTAATGGTAGCAATGTGTTTAGGATAAGTGACGTCATTACGTGTTACCGGTTACGTCTCGTTGTTCTTAAGCATTAGGTACGGTTAATCAGCTGATAATGGAACAGTATGGAGTGACAAGAATCGGGAGCTGAGGTACTATGTCATTGTTGAAAATGTTTACTCTTCTACGCTAATTATAAGTAGGTGTCTTTGTAAGTGGCTTGTCTAGCCGAAAACATATAGTAAAGCCTTAAGCAATTTATTTTTTAAAGTTAATTTGCGAGATTTTCTGAACAAGAAATTTTATATTGTTTGCTACGGACGTTAGGTTTGAAAGCCTATATAATAAAGTTGTAAGTTAAAACTATCCAAAACTTTGGCGAAATTATGAATTTACAACACTTACTCTTGCCTACCGAATTTTACCTAAATATTATATATTAGCAAACTCACCACAATATACATTTAAGTAGGCATTGAAAATTAGAATAATAAAATAACCAGCCTGTAACAATTAAACTGAAACAAAATATGCAGCATCAAAAACTTCTTCCGCGACGCCATCAACATGGGCCCAAGAGACTGGCGGCATTGCCACGTGGGATGGCAATACTTTGTCTCTGATCGAGATAAAAGCCAGCCCTTCTTTTAAGTAGGTATCTACATCCCTAAACCTGTAATCCCAATCATTTTTAATACTAAACCATAAATCAATCATTTAAAAATACAACTCACAATAATTTGAAACCCCTCAATCTGTCATCGAATAGGGCTGGCAGTCCACTTTAATGTCGGGATCCCGGGAACCCGGGAACGGGGCTAATTGAACGTCTCCTTTATCGAGCTATTGTGCACGTAATTGGAAATGTCAAAGCTGGTATAAGCGGCAATATGAGTCTTATTCCTTGTTTACAGGAAACCGGGAAGGATATTGTGACGACAAATGTAATTGTTCTACGTAAAATAAGTAGCTTTTCTAAAAGATAAAGAGGTATTCTGTAAGAGTAATTTTGTTTGTTTACAGCACTCATCCGGATTTTATTTAAATTTTTTCGTTTTAAATTATAAATCACTAACACTCTTTCGACAACTCGCGTGATTTTTCTTACGTTTCCCTATTTTTGTTTTTTAATATAATATTAAGGAGTATAAGGAGTATATTTATAACAGGAGTGGGACAGAATAGGCTAACAAAAAATATATATATATACTAGGTATTAGCCTATGTCACTAGGGGATAATGTAGCTTCCCAACAGTAAAAGATTTTTTTTAATCGATTAAGTATTTTCAGAACCTATTCAATGCAAAAAAAACAATGAAATCTTTCCTCTTTATTACCTAATATTATAGCATAGACTAGCAACCCGCCCCGGCTTTGCACGGTGCAATGTAGGTACTAAGTAACTTTACGTATAAACCTTCCTCTTGAATCACTCTCACCCGTGTTTGCGCACACACTTGTGCACTATATCTTCTACGTACTTGGCTGGTCTCCATTGAGATTGGCCTCTGTGACCAAAATTCGGGATAATATTATTATTACCTACTTACGGAACTATCAAAATGTAACCAATCACAGAGAAATCGTTCTCTTTGAACAGTGCGATGGAAAGTCCAGGGACTTAACACGTAATAATGCAGGAAAATGTCGGAGGTAATTGAAAGGAAGTATGGAAGGTATTCCGGGAATGTTTGCGAGTCCCGGAAACCTCCATTATGATAGTTGACACACTTCTAAGAAGCTGAGCTGCCTCGTGCAGGATCAACAAGAAGAAATATACTATAACTAAATCGCATAATTGAATTCTTTTTTTTCCAAGGACTGTCAGACTTTTACTGACTAAGAAACCACCCTGTTCCTTCTGTTGCCCTTTACGTTCCGAGGCCACGGTATCCTGTTAAGACGTCCCGCAACCCCGGATAATTAAATCCTTGCCTGCTGTTCACCGCACCACTGTGACGTCACTGTCCAGTGCACATTTCGCCTTTTGTATATCACGCTACTAGCGCCCTCCACCCGCACTTCTCCCGGTCCCCGTTCTCGTCTTATCCCCCAAGCTACTATACCCAGACGAGGACATAACTAAGCTGTTCCGTTATAGGGAAAATCGTTTAGGAATTCTAGTATTCTGTGTAATGTTGTAGAATTTTAATAACAATGTTCTAGGACTTCGTAGGAAAGGCTTTCTTACTATTTATTTAGTTTTAATCGAAGTTATCGCAAAGAGTGACTGCTGAGCTTGAGGTCTTGGGTTCGATTCCCAGGTCTGGCAAAGTGTTATTGGGTTTTTGCATCAGGAATGTAGGTGTACTAATCTACACCCACATTTCGCCATTAGTATGAAGAAGTTCAAGACAAAACTAAATTGACATCTCTAACTTAGTTTTTAAATGTCAGCGTCCTTTTCTTTAGCTGTATGTCAGTAAGAGGTGCCAATTCTTTAATTTTAGTTTAGTTTGTGAACAAGGGAATCGGCAATACTGTCTGTAACACACCAATACCTCAAAATCACCGGACAGGCCTGACCATTGTTACATTACGTCCACTCTAGTAGTTTACCAAGTCACTTGTCGAGCCTACCCCACTCTGAAGGTACTTGGCCTTTGTCAGATTCCTCTGACAAAGCCCTCCAAGTTCCTCTGTCGTACAAAGCTGAGCGGCACAACTTGACATTCCGGCACTGCACGTGTGACGGGAACTCTGAGGCTCGGGCAATGGTAGCCAAGTGCCGAAAAGGTATGTTCAGTACCAATACTGAAGCTACTAGATTTTGCAAGCACTTTTTCTTTTTCAAAAATATTAAATGTACAATTTTGACTTCGCTACGATTTTATATGTATAGATTACATATATACATACATACTCATAAATACATATCCTATAATAAGAATAGAAAGAAATAAAAAATATAAAAATAGAAATAATTATTGTAATGATCTTCATCATTCAATCAAATCAACATGAATCTAACAAAATTAGACTTGATCATTTCTCACCTTAATTATCCGGTAATTTCTCAAAAACCTCTGCCTTTAACACAACTTATTAACACCACCCATTCGATTTCATATTCCATTGCGTTTTTCCAATAACCTTTTTGATGACTTTCGTTAATGAAGCCATAGTCAGCGCTCAATGGAGTGAGCATAACCATTTTGTCCTTGTTCCCTTAGTAAATAGCCTCTGTAATGTGTTTGGCCGTTAATAAAATATAACTGGGCATTCATTGCATTACCTACTTACATAAAACTTTATATTTTTGTGGGTTTATTAACTAGAATAATGACATAAGATTAGGTAATTTCCTATAGGTTAACCCTAGATTATAATATAATTTAACGACACATTCGATCCATCTTTTTTTTAAGTGTTCGTACCCAAAAGGAATCCCATTACTAATACTCCGTTGTTATACTTTAGGTATATTTACCTAACCTTACATCACGCCTGTAGAGTGCCGTTGAGTTCATTGCTCATTCTTTTCCATAGAGGCCAACCTCCGTTTTGGAACGAATAACTAGATTTAGCTTTCGGACTAACTGACCGACTCCTTGACAATTCAAAAGTGCCTGTAAATGGTCTAATTGAAATAAATGTTTTGACTTGACTTGTAGTCCCCGAATGGTTAGGCAGAGGTATACCCATTAGTACATCCACATTTCGCCAGTTATGTTTACTTTAAGTCCCGTATAATAGGGGGCGAGCCTATTCCCATCAACCGGGCATAAATCCGGGTAGGTAGGTATATTTTATATTTTTCATACCCAATTAGACTAAACAAACATAGACAACCTTAATAAAAATGAAGAACAAGTTTCAAAAATGTGGAGGACGTTTCTCTTTGAATATCAAGAAATTATGTACAAATAATAGAAGGAATATTGATTAAATGTATGTAGGTCCTAAAGGCTCATTTCTACTAATTAAGAAGTTCTATTTAAAAATATTATTTACTCTAAAAACTTTTTTTAATAGGAAGCTATATATTATTGTCCCTGAGTCATCATCATCTTCCTGATCTTGTCCCTAGTTATTTGGGGTCTAGCTTTTGGGGTTTAGCTAATTGTCCCTGAGTGCTAGGCTTTATTTTACTACAAAAACCGGTCAAGTGCGAGTCGTACTCGCACACGAAGGGTTCCGTACCATTATCTCGTTCGTGTCGTTCTCGTTTCTTTTTGTGAAATTTTATAATTTTTTAGTTGTCCATTAAAAGAATAATTAGTTTTCAATATTATAGAAATATTTGTACGCCGATACTTACGGTTAAACAGGACTGGAATCTTGCATGTATATCATGTTTATACAAATAAAGAATATCTCATAAAAGTTATAACAGTATTCCTATTATATTATACAGCTAAAACCGCAAAAAAATCAGGTCTCTTGTATGGGGAGCCCCCTTTTATTTATTTTATTATTTGCAGATGGTAAAAAAAAAAATTTTCACTCTCTAGCTGTTACGGTACATGAGATACAGCCCGCTGACATACCGACAGTGGAGGCTTATTAATAGAGATTCGTAAGGAAATTCAGGTGCCCGAAGTTGCAGGCAAAAGCTATAGTAATACTCGTACAAACAACCCTTCATAATACTTTTGCATCACCGATCATGTAACTCACAACACGTGTATTTTCGATATCTGCCATCATTTCCGGGATATATCATAATCCCGGTATCGAATACCGGTGTGGCGGGATTACGAGATATCGATATTGAAATCCCGATGTTATGTCCGTGTAATAACGACCTAGTTCTGCACATCAACCAAATAGTTATCTTACTATTCAGACTTATATTATAAATGCAAAAGTAACTCTGTTTTCACGACTAGAGCACTGATCCGATTTTGATGAAATTTGGTACAGGTTAAGTTTCCCCCAAGTAATAAGGACATAGGGTAGGGTAAGTTACCCCAAGAAAGGACATAGGGTACTTTTTATTCCGCGACTTCCTCTGTGTCCACGATAACCGACATTAACGTGGACGTAGTCACGCGCAAAAGTAGGTTTAACATTCTATGCGTAGTTACAGGGTGTAAAACTATTAGGGTTGGGGGAAATTGGGAATTAAGTCCAAAAATACCGGCTTAAAATGTTCTACTAACCGCAAAACCAATTTGCACTTCAAGCCTGACCTCTAGCACCAATTCATCTATCAAAATCTATTGGCAGTTTGAGGAAAGCAAATTCCGCTTAAAGTAACAAAGCACTAGAACACAAAGGTTGTCAGTACCCACGTTAACACCTAGGTAGCTCTAGGTACACTAAACAAACAAAACTAAGGTAGCAATCAATCTCCATGAGATCTTTTCAACTACCGCTGTAGACTACAGAAGGCTTTGTTAACTGAAAATGCAAATTCCGACTCTTTCCTATTATCTTTAAACAAAATCCTTGTTCAAAATGCAAGCAAGAAAACTTGTAAGTAATGTTCATTGCTAACAACTTTTTAACAGGCGCTTTGTATTTTTGTTAAGTTTTTTACCTGTTACGCGTTTATTGTTAAACATATTTCTATTTGCATATGAATAGTGTTCGTGCTTAATCTTTCAGCTATTTTCCCAAGAAAGTTTCAAGTCTTAAAATCGCCGTTTTGAAATTCAGTCGGTAAGAAACAGGCGAATCTCTGTACCTAAATAATATACCTATGGAAGGCAGAATTTTCGCATGTTGTACTTATTGTGTCTTTGCTTAGCTTGTTCAAGTCCTAAATTATTTTAGCAAAATAACTTAACTTCAATAATTCCAAAAATTTACTACGTCGTCTATTCAGCTTAATCAATACTTGCATGCCCCTTTTGAGCTGATAATGGACTTTCTTGAAGGCAACCTGCTTAATTTAACTACAAAACGAGCGTAGAGAACCCACACAAATAAACAGAACTCATAATAAAATCTACGGTTAATTTCCTTACAGCATAAGCTCCTGGAATCCCAACTAGCTACCCACCTCCCGGCAATGCTCATAGTTTCCAACAATTCCTGCCAAACAAAACTCATTTTGGAAGCTACAGCCTCGGAAATTTTCAACCGACGTACGAATTAATAGTAGAATTTAACACAATAGTGAGATTAATTGTATTCCCAGGTAGAGTGGAGTCGGCGTCGAACTGGCGACCTTCCAAAGTGAAGGTAATTTGTCAAACGTGCCTTCGCTCTGGACTAATTATCAAGGTATCGGCGCTTGACATGAGCGCTTTTAAGGTACGACAGATTTGAAATTGGAACGAGTGGCGCATTGGCAGCGTTTTGTGGGAATTTATTGAACAGAAACTTTTAAAGGGCCTAAATTGTAGTCGGTGAATTGTGGCAGATTTTGACTTACTTAGGGTAAAAATAACTGATAGTGTTGTGAATAAAGCCACAAATAATTTTGAGCAGACTTTTATCTTATATCCCACTCATTCATGCTACACTTTCCATGGTGGGATACACTTTTATTGTAATTCTTCTGTAAAAATCTCCCACAGTGAATTTAGCTGTAGCTTGAGACGAGATGTCACCATCTGAAGGCCAATTATTGTAACAATTAAAAACGTTCAAAATCTAGTCACAATCTCATCTCAGCGACCACCAACATGTCAAAAAGAAGCAATTTTGATAGTTTTAGATTAAATAAAAGTTAAAAAAAAATCCCCAGAAAAATTCTTCATCGATAGATTTTTTTGGAAAATAAACAGCTTTTAAGGTAACGTAAAAGCCATATCCTTGGGTATAAACCTATTTCCTTAAATGCAAACGAAGCTATAAAGAGTAAAGACATAAGCTGCGGAAATTCCTTTATTTCCTCTCTCCAGATTAGTACGGAACTTATCTTCGTACTTTTTTCTAAAAGAACAAACGCACCGTTTGTATTGGCCTTAACTGGAACGAATCCAAATTAGCGTAAAGCCGAGGCTTCCGAGCTTAAGGTACGTAAGGCTGGTTACGCATTGGCGACGTGACAGTCGCGTAATGCGATTCGCAATTGGATCTTTCGTTTGAGCTGGAGAGTTCTTAAGACTTTTTACGACTAGAACTAAAAAAATATCAAGCGGCCTTATTGAATGAAGTTTCTGAAATTCTTCTTTTTAGAGGACTGTCGGATATTTTGACTAATTGGCGCTCTCTGGCCTTCCATTTGATGGTGAGAATTACGCTTATATAAATGGACTTTGTAAATAATGATTTGATAAAAGTAGCAATAGTTGTAATATTGTAAAAGCGAATAAACCATCAACTAATCGTTCTATTCCGTTTTGAGGGTAGGGAATCTAATATCTGTTATTTATTTTAATGAATAATTTGTCATACTGTGAATCAAATCAATCTCTTGTCTCTTCCCTCACTCTCATAGTCCGAGGGGACAATAGACCTGCACGTCCGGGGACCGAAACTCCGCTAACAAACTACTAAGAACTAAGAAACTAATTAAAAAACCTAAAAACGATTGCCCTACCTGGTTATCTAACCTAGGACCCCATCCCCAGTAGTCGGACCAACGGGGCAATTAATTAGCCATCAGTTAGACAAGAAATTTTCGTCATATAAGGCACAAGTGTGTATGTATCCTTACGGTTCGCTATAATAACGTCAAACTCTCAGCGACACTATTGCCTGTTTGTCTGTTTATCTCGAATACTATTTGTTTTTATGTTATTTGGTTGATAAGCTTCACATTATTACGCAAAATAACCGTCCGCGTGTATGTCTATTATCGCGGGTTTTTATATTTTGTGCCCGGAACCCTAAATCTTTAAAAAAAATAAAAATAACCTCAGTTTCCTTATAACATCAGATATCTGCTAGTGGAAGTCCCGTCAAAATCAGTCCAGCCGTTTCGGAGATAAGCACAGACTGTCAGATTGACAGACTGGCTTTCTGACAGACTGATAGACAAACAAAAATACTCCCGGTATAAGTAGTGATCCCACGTCTTGGGGTTGCTACAGTAGGTCTACGCATATGCCTATGAGATTACTATTAGCAATGCACAAAAAGCCTCTTCACTTCGGATACATTTTCATTTCAGATATCCGATATTTTCGGTTATCAGATCTCAGTAGCACCACCGGAGTCTGGATTTGTGCCCAGTTGATGGTAATAGATTCGCCCTCTATCACATAGGACTTAAGCATAGCGATCAAGAATCTCCATACATTGAAAATTTGTCACATTTATTTGTTCGTTCGTTCGAGAAATGTCAAAGTCGAAACATATATTTCAATTGACCATTTACAGGCACTTTTGAATTGTCAAGAAGTCGGTCAGTTAGTCAGAAAGTTGAAGCTAGTTGATAAGAAACCAGGAGATAGTTAGGTACAGTCAACGAAAGAGATAGGTATCCAGGGTTGCCAGATATAGTTGAAGTTTTCTTAGAAACCGATGAATGAACCAATTAAAACTTAAGATAATCAATTTACATTTGAAAACATCCATCGGCTTCTAAGAAAACTTAACATATATCTGAGTACCCTACATATCTATCTGTTTGGTTGACTGTACGTATAACTATATTTTCACATATTAATCTCATATAACACGACAAGACTTGTGCTCGTAAATTTGCAATAAATGCGTGTCTAATTAAAATTTAACGGTCCAATCTGTGCGTCGTTAAGGATAATTGGTAGTACATCACTTTCTGCTTAGTTATTATACTTTTATTATGTTCTAATGTAGCTTCATATTTATTAATCTTTGTTATTGTTTGTTAAATAAATATGATGTACGGACGACAGGTCTCAAGCGCGACTACTCATCATCTGTCTAGCCTTTTCCCAACTATGTTGGGGTCGGCTTCCAGTCTAACGGGATGCAGCTGAATACCAGTATTTTACATGGAGCGACTGCCTATCTGACCTCCACAACCCAGTAACTGGGTAATACGATATCCCTTGGTAAGACTGGTTGTAAGATTTTCAGGCTTCTGAAGACCCGTAACGACTGTCAAAGATCCATGTATGACAACAGGGACCAACGGCTAACGTGCTTTCCGAGGCACGGAACAATATCAGTAATGTCTAAGACAAACTAGGAATTACATAATGAATTGAAAAAGACACATTGATACTTGCCCAGACTCGAACCCACAATCTCATGCGTGAGACCTACCTATGTATCACAAATAAAATATTTCTGATTTCTGAGAGGCAGGCGCCTTAAACATTAGGCCATCAAGACATTCAAGCGCGACTACTAAGCGTCTGCAATTCCCAGGTCGGGTAAAAATGTGATTTGGTTTTCCATAAGTTTCTCAATAGCTCAATAGCTTGGTGTTTGGAAGTTGGTTGTGTGATACCCCCGTGCCTTGTAAAGCCGATAGTCGTGCACCTGATAACTCCCCAGTCGTGTCATACGTGTCACTATGAGAGTGAGAAGGAGAGAATGCACCTGTGCATATTTTATACCAATTTATTATGACGTAGGCATGCGCTGAGAAATTTTCCAAAATTCCCTAAAGAATGATAATCCCCCCATCTCCCTCCCTCAGGAGTCTATTTTTCCCTAAGGAGGTGAAATGAGTGTCCAAAGTTTGTATGAAGAAATCAACTTTGACGCGGACGAGGTCGCAAGCAGAAGCTAGTAACTAATAAAATAAAACACTAATTTGAACCTTTAATATCTCCTTAACCAAAATATTCCCAGTCGAGGACAACAAACATCCCAATGATGGGAAAAAGATAACTTTTGGTTACTCCTATTATTGTCTACCGGTACATACATATAATACATAAACAGACCTAACAGACGCCTCACCATTACTCCTTCACTAATCTCCATAATCAAGATAAACACTAGGTTCTCATAATTTCTCGAGGAAAGCAACACGATGCTCTACTCCTCAAATAACATAATTTTCTAAACAGCGCCTGTAATATTGAAACTCGTGCAGCTGAGACGTGCATCATTAGACTACAGTTATTCTAAATAACTGAGTAACAATTTTATTAGTGGGGCCATGAGAACTGAATAAAAACCCACCCTTCGGAAATGTTCGTACTAGCTGTATGTTTAGTGTAGGCGTTGACATCGCGTAGGCGCTACGCTTAATGATTTTAGAGAAAGTAATAACTTTAGAAGTTTCGAAGTATGAGAAACAGGATTTAGTTTTTCATACCCCAAATGAAATAAAGAAAGAAAAACTGTTTATTCACGCGAAAATGACGCATATAACATAAAAGAAAAATAAAAATTGTACACAAAACAATGAGAAACATGTTTTTTTTAATATAAAAACTAAAAATCAAATTTTAATGAATACAAATACAAATATGCGCCACTACCGCGCGAAAGGGCGAAGGCTCAGCATCACGCCGTGCCTAGTGCACGGAGGCACTAAAACCACGGTTTTCAGCGTAAGCCGGCGGCGTATCCCTGTCTCGGACTACAGATAAAATGGTGTTGTATCCGATGGGCTACTGCCCGACGGTTGTAGTCTTAATTTAGTATCGGAGAACTTTGATAGCGCGATGTAGAAAACGTCAGTGTAGTTTGCATGTTGTGCGATAGATGTCGCTACAAAAGTTTATCATTTGTGTTTTAAATTCGACAATAATGCTCTAAATTCAGGATACTTTGAAACCAATACCCTATTTTACTACAGTTTGCATTTCAATGACAAGGTGACCGAGTTAGTTGTTACCTACTAAACGAGTAAGGAAAATAAAAAATAGGCTTTTGGAGTATTTGCCATTTAAAAACATTGCGAAAGGCTTGTAATCTCCGGGGATTCCATTGAGCTCTACGAAAGGCACAATAGCATCCATACAGGTGACAATGTAGATTGAATTATTCAGATATTTTTCTTTACTATAGGTTTATCTACAAGTAACTCTGAAAATGCCTATTTGTCTGTATTCAGACCTTAAAATGACACGGTTATTTTTTAAATCTTGATTTTATACATATTATAAAAATGGGTCAGTTGCGGTTCAGTCATCTTTGGGCAACACAAAAGCACATTTTTAAGCAAGCTTTTATAATTTAGTGTGACGCATTGTTCTTAGCAAACCCTTTCATTTGATACCCATATCATGGGAGTACACAAAATAACTAGTCCGCCATCGTGGCTGGTCCGCCATATTGGATTTAGAATGACATCACTTAACTCACCATGCATCGTCATCAAAATTAAATGTGAATGCAAAATTTCAGCTCAATCGTATGAGGACAACTGCTTAAAAATTCAGTTGCAAGATTCGACCCGAGCAAACATACGTACAAGCAAACTATATTTATGAAGGACTATTCAGAACCCAGCTAATATTCGCTACTGAGCTATGGGAACAAACTGTTTCATTTAAGTTAGTCGTCTTAGTGGCCAAACAGACGACACAGGTCGTCTAATAGTTGTAACATGAAACATTTTGCGTGTAGTCTAAGGCCCACGGCTATTCTTGAGCAGACAATATGATTGAAACATTTTCTATAATAGAGGCTAACAACGTTATAGAAAATACTTAATACGTAAAAATATAATTACCTATTAGAAATTGTGAAATTATTTATGAATTATTTATTTATTTTGAATGTTTACTGTCTTTGCGTTTAGTTCTGCTAGAACGAATCAACCAACGACAAAATGTCTCCGATTTTGTAATCATTTTGATTGTTTAGCGCTGATTAATTTTAAATCCATTAAAGGCATAACTTAGGTGGTAAAACTTACATGGTATGTTGAACTATTTTTGCTGTTTTTTTTTTAGTGTTGTAACGTATTTACCATATTGAATAAGTTTGACAGAATTAATTAAATTATTGTGCAATTGTGGGCTGGCTCGTTTTGATAGAAATAAGCTCAAGTCTGAAATCACCAATCCGCCTTGAGTAAGCGTGGTGATTAATGCTCGTGCCTTCACTGTATGAGAAGAGCCCTCCGCCCAGCAGTGGAAGAATAATATTCAGTAGGCTAGTATTATTATACGTTGCATGAAGGTAATTTGGATGAGATCTTGTCATAAATCTTTAATCACTTACAAACTCATTGAGGTGCATACAAATAGACCATAAGACCCGTTTTGAAAGGTTAATGTAAGCGTTGACCCTTACAGCCCGTGGGAACGACTTCCGGAATGCACCTGCGACACTGTGGGGCACCTCCGGGCAGACGATGAGTTATAAAGGCAGGGCCATCCGTTGGGAAATATACTCGGGTTAAGGAAATATTATTAGTCAGCTGTGCATTATGCAAGTGGTAGAAGTACACGAAGATTCATACAAGTTTTAGTATGTTTTGTCGTTGGGTCGAAAAATATAAAAGTGGTGCGGTGCGTCGCGTTGCGTTTCAGTTATGTTTAAGTCCTATGTAATAGGAGGCGAGCCTATTGCCATGAACCGGCCACAAATCCAGACTACGAGGCTGATACTGAGAAATTCCTGATTGAAAAACCAAATAATAATTTGCTTGACCTGGGAATCAAACTCAAGACCTCATGTTTAGCAGAACCCCCCCCCCCCCCTCCCCCTATGTATTCCTCTATCTATCCTCAAAATTAAACCATGTCAAAATTTCGTAAGTCTGGCGACTCTAAGACCTCAGTAAAGTAAATACGGTACCAATTTTTTTTTATTTTTCCTATTATTTTACACGCAAGTAATTTCCATATTTCTTTTGTTACTTCAATGGCCGTCCACTTTCTAGTGCTTATTCTTGTACATAATGACATTCGCAATATAATATGGCGAGGTCACTCACTGAATGTCAAGCGCGACATTATTCTTTATTCCTACCTTTATATCTTCAGTGGAGGTACTATTAGACCCTAACAATATAGTTTTGGAGTGTCCATGGATTTAGGAAGTGTTTGGAGGCGGTAAGTGTAATATTTTCGCTGTTAAAAATACTTTCCTGGCTGCGCAGTCTATTCAAAAAGAAAAAGTAAAAGTCAAGGGGGTACATATTAAAATGGTACTAATACCTAATTATGACATAATGTCACGCCTGTAAATCCCGAAGGTTAGGCAGAGATGTACCTATCAGTACACCCACATTTCGCCAGGTTTGTTTAAGTCCCATGTATTAGGGAGCGAGCCTATTAATTTATTATTATTATTATTTTATTTAAGTCGAACACAAATGATTCATATTGTTGTTAGTAACACTTAGACAACTATGTTAGTGAAACATTTCTCATTAAAATAAAATTAACTAACACACTACAACATAAAAGAAAATCAAAACAAAAATAAATAAAATTATACCTATTATATTATAACTACGAGTAATTACAGTTTTATTAAAAAAAAAACAAAATGCTAATGGTTTTACCAGCTTTTATTTAGTTTCACCTGTCCCAGTGTCTGTCTGAAAACAAATCTTACAAGTATTTAACCTACTTTCCGATATTTGCAAAATTTCAACTCAATCGAAAGTTGAAATTTTTGCATACATATTCAAATCGTATGGCAGTGCAATACATATAATGATGTCATAGAGCTGGCCTAATGATGGAGTCGTGGAAAAGCTTGAGGCTTGAAGAAAACATAAAACAAAAAATATTAATTTAATTAAGTTTGTTTTTGTTATTTAAAAATAAAGCATCTAAATAACATTATTTTGTGTAAAATGCTTTTAATTAAATCTGATATGCTTTCAAGTTTCGTCAAAATCGGTTCAGTATTTTACAATAGGTTGCGATACTCCTGATTGAGTCCAACTCGAACTTGGCTGTTTTGAAGTGTCCTTTTTTGATAGCTGTATTTGCGCCTAATAGCACTGTCTATCTTATCAATTTCTACATAGATGATTCTACCCTTTCTTTTTGACTAAATAAACGACACAGAAGGTCAAGGTCGCTCAAGGTCATTCACCGCACAGACTGCTAAGCTCCTTTATACCAACATTATCATAGAAATATACAATCTTTTCGCTTTACTAATTACTTTTATCGTCTTGACAATTATATTTAATTGTTTTAAGGTACTTGGCACCCTTCCGCGCCCTTTTGGGTGTCTCCAAGAATTTCAATTGCTAACGAAATGACGGGTCTTTCGTATTTCAAGGGTATGCCTATTGTTTAAGTTTAAAATTATTGTTTACTATCTAAAATATGTTATCTAAAAGAATATCTTTTGTTCCGTCTTATACATAACATAACGCCTGTAATCCCTGAAAAATTAGGCAGAGGTGTGTCTATTAGTAGTATACCCACATTTCGCCAGTCATGTTGAAGTCCCATGTAATAGGGGGCGAGCCTATTGCCACCAACCGGGCACAAATCCAGACTCCGAGGCTGCTACTGAGAAATTCTTGATGGAAAAAACCCAATAACACTTTGCCCGACCTGGGAATCGAACCCATAACCTCGTGCATCAGAGGCGGGTGCCATAACCACTAGGGCATTAGGACATAAATTTAGTAGGTAATCACAACAGTAATAGTCGTGTAAAAAAGATTTGTCGTAATATTTGGGACGTCAACTTTGTCTTAGCTCAATGTATTCTGTAGCGTCATGGTGACAGCCTCATAACGAGGGGAACCGACCTTTTCGTGACATTTGCACCAAGAAACCGGCCAGCTAGCCTTCAAGCTATGGTGGTGATGACCTTCACAGAGGGATGGGGACACTGCTATTTAGCACTGACTTCCTATGTCGTATAGAACGAGGTATATTCTAAACTTGGAATTGCCTAAAGGTTCAAACCTTGAAGCCAATTTTTATATTTCGAACTTTATGCCAATTATGGTAAAGTCTTTAATACAAAAACGGTCAGTCAAAACCGTAACCGCATTATTACAACTGCCATAGTTGCGGACTTTCTTCGAAAGAGTTACCGCGGCACTGGAAAGCAAAGGGCATTAGGGGGAACACGAATAGGGGTTAGCCACTCCATCCCGCTCCGCCCAGAGCAAAAGAAGTCATTTGATGATTCCCCATCCTTAAAAAAAAATCTATACAAAAAAAATAAGCTGAAGATTTTCTTTTTTTTTGTAAAAAATCACGCGCGCTAAGTAGCGGCCAGCAGCTATTTATAAAATTAAAATAAATTAAACTTTAGACTAGTTAAAAATCCTCGAGCCAGCTTTTGTATTAATAACTTTACTGTAGTCAGAATAAAGTTCAAAATACAAATACAGTCTCTATAGTTCAAACCTAGATAAATCTTAATTTGTAATAAGACGGTAGAAGTATAGCCTACGAGTATTTCACATTACACGAACCTTACATAACTTGCGATTTATAAGAAAAACATTATCGATAAACTCAGCCACGCAACTTGCAATTACGACCTTATTCACATCTGAATAAAGACCACTATTAACATGTTTTTTTTTCATCCCTATCTCCGTTTAAAAATATTAGGAGATCTCTCAATAAAATCACTGTCAGATAAGGAACGAACCCCATACGTTGTAATATCCGTATATATCCGGCGTGAATTCGATGCCGGATATTAACGCGTCATCGAACACCCCCTACTGATCCGGTTCAGTGATTTGCGCATATAATCTTTCTAAAGAATGGGAATGAGGTGAAGGTGAGATAAAGAAAAGAAAGTAATAGAGTGAAAAATAAATCAAACTATTATGCACACTAGATAAAAAGGGTATGCTTAGATGGTTCGGTCATGTTGAGAGGAGGAGTGAAAGACGATTGACAAAAGGTATAGGCAGAGGTGAGTGGCAACGCAGGGAGGGGTCGCCCTAGAAAGTCCTACACTAACCTTATTGGTGAGGTTCTTCAGAAAGGTCAGGTGCGCAGTACTCGTAACCGGTGTGCTTGTATGACGAGATGTATGAACGTAGATGAGGCGAAAGGAGTACGTAAGGATCGTAGCAGGTGGCGTAGTGTCTGCCTAGGATCCATGGGAAAAAGGCGTGAGTTTATATATGCATGTTCTTAATCCTAAGCTCAACGCAGACAAAGTCGCGGGCCAAAGCTAGTATACCATAAAACATATCCTATGTCATTCGACAATAGCGTAGCTTTCTATCAGTGAAAGAATCCACATCCTACAAACATACCTACTGTAATATAATATTTTATTGTCTTGAATCTAGACCAGACTATATTAAAACCTTCACCAAACATATTGGCACAGCAATCTAGCAACAATCCAATATCGGTACATACCCACACTACATATGTACGCCGGGCCCGTCTGCGGTACCTCAACGCTCCACACAAAGCGATTCATATCGAACGAAAACAATACAGCTAGAACCAACACAAATGGAAACTTTTTGATTGAATTCAAGAAACTTATAACCCCTGGGGTTTGATAAAATGGTTGCTAGTACATACAGGTCTTGTTGTAAACTAACGTTATGTGCGTGGACTATGTTGATATACAGGGTGTTTGGTCCATCTTTTGCCAAATCGAAATGGCCCATAGGAGAAGTATTTTGCTATCTCTTCACGCCTAACAACTCATACTATATCACAAGGGTTTTTAAATAACACCTTTTTAAAAATAATTTTAAAAAAATCACATACTCAGCATTTAAGTTAAAATAAAAAAAAACTGTTATTTGTATAGTCTTTTAATGTTTATGTGTACTGTTGTATGTTTCTATCAAATTCAACATTAGGTACTTGCTAGTGGGTCGACGGCGCGTTCTGTTCGCGCGCGCCTCAAAGAGCTGTCAGCACAGGGACGGTGCCCCCAACAAGGCCAACGCCTGCCGGGGTTGCGGGACGTCTTAACAGGATACCGTGGCCCCGGAACGTAAAGGGCATCAGAAGGAACAGGGTGGTTTTTTAGACAGTATAAGTCTGACAGTCCCTTCCGCCCCACCTAGGGCGGAAGGAGTCATTTGATGACTTTTACAAGCTAAAAAAAAAACGTACTTGCTAGTAACGTTTACTTTTATTTTTAATAACTCGTAAAACTTCGAATGAGTTATTGGGCATAAAGAGGTAACAAATACCTCTTCTATGGGCCAATTTGATTTGGCAAACGATGTACCCAAACATCCTATAAATTATGTTGTGTGTGTTTGCCTCATTGGTATCGTGGTTGCAAGCATGACTAATGAGCGTGAGCTCTTGGGTTCGATTATCAAGTCAGACAAAGTGTTTTGTATAATACCATTAGTAATTTCTTAGTAGCAGCCTCAGAGTCTCAATTTGTGCCCGGTTGATGGCAATAGGCTCGCCCCGTATTGCGAAATGTGGGTATACTAATGGGTACACCTCTGCCTAACCCTTCGGGGATTACAGGCGTGATGTTATTATAAATTTATTTGCAGTAGTCCAATGTTTGGCTTTTGAAGCACACCCGTGTCTCAAAAAGCACGTTAAGCCGTTTGTCCTGCTCCTGATCCCGCGGTCGTGTCTGATTGTCGTTCGATCGGACTATGAGACTGATGGAAGAGGGAGTGCACTTTGTATAAGTGTGTTTACGACAGTCTTGTGCACTATATTAATGTCCCACGTATTTGGCTAGTCTCCATTGAGATTGGTCGGTGTGACTGACATTCGGCCGGGAGATTATTACTATGTATGTTGTAAACAAAGACATCATGATTGCCATCCGCCTTCTGTCTGTCTTATCTCTATTTATTTAAAGTCGGCATAATACATCTTCTTCCATACATTCATATACCTTTTTAGCCATACTATTTTCTCCATATTGTATGTAATTGCCCAAAAAATTACAATTTTCGACCTTAAAAGCCAATATATTAAAATCCAAATTAGGTTCGCTGTAACATCGTTCTAGGTTTGAGGTGTAATTTGTAAGAGACAACTTTAAACGGACAGTCAGCGACAAAAGTAGTTTAAACACATAAATGTACTGAACCGGACTTAATACTAGGTAGAACTATTGGAAATCACATATACAAATGAACATTTCTACTTAACCTACAAAATAAATGAATTAGGTATTAATCAGCATAAATAAGACTCGTATACATACGTATAAAACCTAGGTTTTACAACACCATACCTACTCAGCTTTCATCTCAGTTTATAATATTGCCGGTACCAATCGAAGAGCACTTTCACTGTATTTACTTTCACGACCCAGTGTACTGTCGGGCACAGATGTGTTTGCGTGGCTGCTTGTTTGTGTACCTACCTTTTTATTTGTGTACTTTTATCTTCCACTTCATTGTTTCTGTATACCTATAAAAACAGTATTTTAGATAAATTTTGTTTGCGAAACGTGTGGGTTTATGTTTTCGTAAAAATATTCCATAGAATAATATTTTCCGAAAGAAGCGTTTTTGTCTGTTTTTACGCTTCGTTAACATGTTTCGAGTGTTTTATTTTGTGGTTTGATTAAGGTTTACCTAATTATATTATTCTTTTTAAAATTCGGGCGTAGGTTATCAAAAAATAATAATCGACATCGTTCCACATAAAACAGAACAAACACTTTTATGAAAAAATAATAATTAAGGTTGTATCGTAAAACTTTTGTGCTCGACTGTATGTGTTTATTTGTTGCGTTTATTGCTTTTTTCACGAAACATTTAAACTTCAACCGAAAGTTAAAATCTTTATAGTTCTTAATATACCAGACACGAACGTGTATTTAATACGCAAAATAGATTTTAAAGAAAAAAGCAAAAATACTTTCATTTAACTTTGAAAGTAATTTGTACCATATTTTAAGGTTCATTTTTGCGCGGCCACCATCTGAGCCCGAGTACTTACTTTAACAAAAAAAAGATTAACTCGAACCATCGACTTGAAAAATTGAAGAAGAATCGGATAAAAACTATACGTATTAAGATTGAATGTAGAAATAATGTTTATGATTCAGATAAACTCTCCTTGTTGCTTGGAAAACATCGCATGTAGAAAAATATAAAGCCACACGTTGTATTTCAAAAGAGGTTTGTTCTAATCTGTTTAATTATTTTGAGATATGAGCAGAGGCGTAGCTAGGTAGTCAAAAGCCCCAGTGCAAAAAATCCACACTGGGGCCCTAACAAAACTGTTTAGGTTTAATCAGTATAAATATTCAGGTGGCCGAAGTCCCTTCTCCTGTATTTATTTATATTCCGTACTCTCTTTTATTTAGCGGTTTGCTTTAGTTCAATTAGAGGTTTGCTGGCCGAGGGCCTCCTGAGCTTGGAGGCCCCGGTGCAGCACCGGCTATCACGTCGGTAGTTATACCACAGCTTATAGGACTTCCCAGAAAAAAAATATCTTACAAATCTGGTGCGGAAGATTACGAATACAACTTCAAGAATCGGCCAAATCTGTTTAGTTGCTCTCGGGGTATGCGCGTAGCAACACATTTAGTCATTCAATTTTATTAATGTAGATTGATAAATAGATTAGTATGATAAATAATATTCTCCCATAACAGTAGGGAGTCAGCACCTACATTTAGCAACATCGATACAGGACAATACAAATCAGTACAAAGTTCTCAAAGGCAGACAATCGTTGCGTTTTATCGCGCGATTGTTTTGTCTTGTAACATATTACATTTCACACACCGAATGTTTCTAGAACTAACCTCCAGCAGTAGCAATCATTCAATTATTTCCCCCCATGGAGGGGAGAATGGGGATATAAACAAAATGGAACGTTGGAATTACTTTGTCAGTTGTTACAACATTATTCAATCAAATGAAATGTAGATGTGACACCCAGTGACCCGCAGTGTTATTCTGCACAAAAAATCCCTCAGTGAATTTCACTTGGGGGGAATTCTACTTTTAGGTGCGATTACAATCTTATCTTCGTCTCAATCTGTCAATCTGTCTTCAAAAATGCCTCTAATTTATCTACATTTTTTGGCATTGGCATTGAAAAAATTATCTAAATATATAGGTACATCTACTATTATTATTTATTATGTAGATAATGGTTACGTTATATATAATTATGTGTGGATTATTATTTTTTAACATTCACAGTAGGTGCTTTAATTAAGCTTAAATGTTATTTATTATGTAAATAGGTTAAAAATTATACTTTCATGCATTTTTTTTACCTTGTCGAGGTCTGTCCTTCCTTGCCCATTACTCAGAGATTATTTTCTTTAAAACAATTCCGTAGATCTGAAGAATTTCCTAAGTATGTAAGTAGATAGAGACCGTATAATAATAATACAGCACAATGCCAGTGTAAATAAAGGAAAAAGAACCCTAACAATCGTTCATAAGACGCAATTTGCGGAGATATGTAGTTCATAAACTATACAGACCGTGAAAAACGCTTAAATGAATCAAGGTCAGTCTTAATTAACACATTTTTACTAAATTAGACAGTTATTATAGTAAAAATAAGAAGCAAATAAATCTAGATATAAATATACCTAATCTAGAACCACTAATTACTAGTTTTTTTATTTTTAAAAGCACTTTATCACAGGAAATAGAACATTTGCCCCAATTTATACCAACTATAGAAGCTGATGAGAACTTGATTTTATAGTATCCGTTAATTACGAAAATCGTGCTTTCCATTACTATCTCTATTCAAACAGACCATTTTTAAATTAATCTATTTGACAGAAAACTAACTAAACACAAGCCAAAAAAATTCATCCATATTGAGTTTCTTCCATCTCACAAAATGGCTGCTTTTCAAAGCTTGTTTATAATACACAAAATATTAATAGAACAAGCTACTATAATTAAAAGAATTAAAAAACACGACTGCAAAAATTGCACCTATTTGTACTTTGTTTACTAGTCAGTTTTTTTTAAGACGTTTTTTATTTACAGTGTTATATATTTTTTAAATCTACTTGTCAAATTCTAGACGATAAACAAAGACAAGACCAGATTAATAAAAAGAAAAAATTGAGGCTGGTATTAATTTACGTTTTAATGTGACCACACAGGATTTATTTTATTTTTAACTAGCCTATGTTACTCGGAACGATGCAAGGATTGTAACGATACCCCATACATCTAAATCGGTTCAGTCGTTTAAAAGTTATGGTGGAATAAAGATTCTCACATACATACATACATACATACATTAACCCTGAACACATAACACTCCTTTTTTTGGGGCAGTCGTGTAAAAATTAACAGCTGTGTGTTCGGTTGTCAAATGGAAACTTTTTGTAGGTGACCTACATTCAACCACTATGACTTAACAACCGTCAATGGGTAACTGTCATGCTACTTTCATTGCTTAACACCGACTATTGCTAATGTTATTAATTATTTTGTTGAACTACATTAATATAACTGTCATGTTTTCCGGCGAAAAATCAATAAAACAGAAAAAAATAAATTATAATAATTACATAACAACAAGTGGTAGTAAGTGTGTCTCTTTGCCCCGACCTCCTCTAAGTCCCTACCGACCTGTTGCGTATGTTTGTTTACGCGAAACCGGTCGAATGCTCTCGAATGCACCTAACTTACTTACACGTAACCAATCAAATATGTTCCTTGTTGCTATTGTGACAAAGTTCAACATTAACTGAACCTCAAAGTGATGTTACAATGTTCTCTAATTTTAAAATTGATCAAGTATTCCAGAAAGCGGACAGGCGTTTGTTCTTTATAAATTGTAAATGAGTTTGAATCTTATGCTGTAGAAGTTTAAGTTGAAATTAGTGGTACAGATTAATCGATTTAGGATGCAATGGCGAAAACCTGTAATAGTGTTCACGCAACGGTAGCGTCAGCATATAAAATGAACCGGTTTGGTGAGTTTCTACATTATTTTGTTACGGTATTATTTTGTGCACTGACATTAAAAGAAAAAAAAATAGTACATTTGTGTATAATGCGAAATCTTACATAATTATCTAGAAAAATAAAAGATTTCGAACAATTCTCTATATTTATAAAAGGCAACCGTCACTGCCTGACTGATCCATCAACACACAGCTCAAACCACTGAACGGATTGCGCTGAAATTTGGCACGCAGACAGTTATTATAACGTAGTCATGAACCAAGAAAGGATTTTCCAAAATTCACCCCCTAAATGGATAAAACGGGGGTCCAAAGTTTGTATGAAGAAACAGGATTAGAACGTCAATAACCGACAAAGTCGCGGGCTGAAGCTTGTCTAAAACAAAGAACGTTGAGGTTTTGCTGACAGACAGAAAAAAACCCCGGTGTAATAATATAAATAACATCTAATAACTACATTTAGAATTCGTGGAAGACAAGAGAAAGGCGATGAGTCAATTTTGGTGAAAAGACGCTAATTTTTATAAACAATCTTAGATAACCATACAACTTACATAACAATTTTATTAGTCATCACAACTGCAAAAAAGTTTTAAATACAAGTTTTTTTTTATACCCTCGATTTTTTGAAGAAAAAATGAATATGACAAATTGACAAACGCGCGTACCAGCTGTCATTGGTTGTTGATTATCTAGACTACCAATCACAGCAGCTTATGCGATCTGACAATTTGTCACAATAATGTTTCGTTCGAAAAATGGGGATTATCAGCTCTTGTCGTGGTAGCAAGGTTAATTGCCCAAGGTGTATAGGGGATACCAGCGCCATTTACAAACGGCTATTTTAATACGGCCTTCAAACTGACGCCGAGTATTCTTTTCTTATCGGTGAGAAAAATAGTTTGTTGAGAATAGTCACATTCTCGTCTCTAGAATGTTTTTGGGGATTCACGTCGGAAGTCTAGAGGTCATATTGTGCATGTATGCCATTTGAAGTAGGTATTCATAAGATCCATACAATATTGTATGGACCAGACTAATATTATCTTCTTTCTTCTTTATTGTGTGGGTAGTAAGGTCTTACGACCCCACACACCCTAGTGTTAGAGTTTATAAACCGCCTCAAGGACCTCTAACATAGTTTGAATGAGACAGTAAAAGGCTGGTATAAGTCCAGGTCACTAATATTAAAAATGCTAAAGTATGTGCGTCTGTCTATCCATTACGTTTTTACGACTAAAGCGCTGTTTGTATTCCAAGAAAAGATAGTTTCGCAAATTCGTCTGCGTTCGCGATAGCCGATATTTTCTCGGACGATTTCGAAGGCAAAAGTTAATAAGCTATAAATAAATAAAATCAGTAGTCCTCCCACTCAACAGAGCAACACAATTGAGTCACTCAACACGTAACTTAAAGGTCAACAACCTGTTATAATTCTACAGAACTTACGACATTTGTTTGTTTTGGTCAACAACTCGAAACGTCATCGGTAAAAGCTTTTCTCTCTGGTTAGTACATGTGTGTTAATGACTAAGTTTGCGGTTTAAAGGTTGTTTGTAAATTGGTCTTTTAGAATAAATGGTTTTTAAAACTTTTGAGACTGTTCAAGTAATATTCGTAAGTGTTATTCAAAAACATACTTATAGAAATCAATCCATAGATACATGTGATTCGGCTAAAAGAAATGCTTTCTCGCTTTGGCCTTATTGGTAAGGTTACCATACGTCCCGTTTTGTACAGGACCGTCCCTTTATAGGTGAATACGCCCTGGTGTCCTTAAGTGATGCTTCATGACGTAAAATTGTCCAGCTTTTTGTTAAAGGTCAACAATGATAAAACCTTCAATAAACAGGGAATATTTTGCTAAATATAGAATATTTTTCTAAAGTCTAAAACATAGCAAAAACTATACAAAAAAAACCTTATTATTTAGGTGCCTATGATTATTTGATTGCCTACTTAATTTTCTCAAAGAAATGGTCTCATCAGATTTTTTTTTATATAGCGACTGTACAGTCGCCATTCTTTTGACAATATCCCGTTATGAGTAAAAACTAAAATGGTCACGTTACTTATTGGGTACCTGACTACATGTAGGTACTTAATAAGGTCAAAGAGTTCTTTGTATCAGGTTGATACATTTTTCATCTGATCTTGGAAATATTTGAAACTTTTTTGAAAAGCCTTTCTGAACTAGGTCAAGAGCGGAATGGATTTCCAATAAAAAATAGAAACGTTTTACTTGGGGAGGTAATTAGCTATTATGAGTCAATCTTTGTACCTTTTTTGAGGTAATGAAGGATCAAATAATTATTATATGTAATAAATATATATTTTAAGTCATAGTTAATGATGATTTCACTTTGTTTTCGTTAATTAAGACAGAAAACCATTTTGTTGTTATAGGTTTTTTCTAGAAATGTCCACTGTTTTGAATATTAATTCCTGGTCACTGTCACACAACTGTCAAACTATGATAGTAAGATAGAGATGGCAACATAACTAAGCCAAAGAAAGTGCTACGTAATATTTATTTCACTCTTAAAAATAGACACAAACGACAATCGAGGTGAAATTGTTAATATGCATAATTAAAATGCTAAAGTATCAAAAACCCAATTAGAAAACCTGTTTTATATGAGTAGACAAAGGTTATTTTGTATGTCAATCAAATATCAGATTACTATTACTTTTCATTATAATACCAGACTGTCGACTGCTGATAACTGCCTCGTTGGTCTAGTGTTAGCGTGACTGCTGAGCATGAGGTCTTCCGTTCGATTCCCAGGTCGGGCAAAGTGTTATTGGGTTTTTCGGTCGGGAACTTTTCAGCAGCAGCCTCGGAGTCTAGATTTGTGCCCGATTGATGGCAATAACTGTAAAAATGTGTGTGTACTAATGAGTACACCTCTGCTTAACCCTTCGGATGCTATTAAAAGGTTAAAAATTACTAACACAATCGACACTCAACCTAAGCTTTAACAAAAGAATGACTGTGTTCAATTAAAATCTAATTTGAACCATAATTGTTGATTGTTAACCTAGCTTTTACAATAAAGTCCTACTTCCCTCATTACCAAAAATTAACTACAGTTAGATAATTAAACAGTTGAGTTAGTTTGTCCCGAGCGGACGTCGTGTGACGTCAAACGGAAGTGATAGTTTTACGAAGAACGCATTAACCCATGCAGGAGGAAAACCGTAAAATAGAAATTATGTATAAAGGAGTTTGTCGAATACACCGTAGCATACTATGACGTTGCTATGCACTGAGGTTGTAACGGAGCCTTACTTTCGACTCCGTAAGTGCGGAACTTCCGCAAGGAATTGTAACTCTGCCTCCACATCCGCATCCGTAAAAAAATTGCGGAGTTTTAACGGAGGTTTACAACGCAAGAAAAACGTATCAGGCACGCGGAAGGTGGCCTGTTTAATCAAGTTGCTGAAAGCCGTTTGTGTCGCACTGCATTCTCGACGCGTCAACTGCATGAAAGAATACAACCGTTCGTGTGCAGTACGATACTCTCACTACTCCAGCGCCACAGCAGTCCGGCATCAAACGCTTTAAAGGGTCGGCACAACACATGACAGGAAATACTATGCCCACTATTGTTAACGCTCCGTGTATAATACGCGATGGTGTTGGTCAGTGACGGACCGGTCTACTGGACATAGTCTCATACTTATCAATACTTCTCATACGTTCCTAGCACTGTCATGGTTTGATTCGGTGTAATGGGCAGACTCCTTAATGCGCCAATGATTCATTTTTTACCAAATATTTAAAGACTAGCTTCTGTCCACGACTTCGTCGTAATGGTTTTTTTTCACCAGCGTAACGATCCCATGGTATTGGTTGTAGCGTTACAGCCAATACTATTCCCCATGAATCTGGCTATCATGTACAAAAAGAATTTGTCCAATCTGACTGTCAGTTCCAGAGATGAACGCGTTTAAACATACAAACAAACAAAAAAATTCTTCAGCTTCAGCTGTTAAGCAGTATAGATAGAACCGAGCCACAGCAATCTTCATTGTATTAAATCCCCAAAATTAAGAACAAAGAAGATTTAAAAAGATTATTCATGTTCTAGTGACCGCCTTTTATAATTCTTGTATTGTATTAAGATAGACAGACCTCATGAAAATGCGGCTAAGATAATGCGTCGTTCATTGTAACTGTTACCTAATTAAACGACATTTTGCAAATTGCTCGCATTTATAAGGGTTTACCCTATAGGTACAGAAATTCTTTAACTAAAGCCGAAAAGTCGTCTTACTACTATATTATTATAAATGCGAAAGTTTGGATAACTGCACGTTTGATACTCAATCACGCCAAAACTACTGAACGGATCTCGATGAAATTTGGCACAGATATATATTATAGTCTTTTTATCCTGAAGAGACAGGGTTCCTGTGGGATAACTCATCAACTTTGACGCGGACAAGACCGCAGGTAGAAGCGGTCATAAATAACATTGACAAGACTCAATCACTGCAAAGTAATTTTCTTCTAATTATACTGACATAGGTACATGCATCATATAAGTAGGTAACACACTCTCGACAGTAAATTTATTTATAATCACCACATACAGTGTACTGACGGCAAAGAAAACATCTATCACCACTGATTGGTTTTTTGTTCATCAAATTGGAAAGGTTATTGATACTGAAACATAAAAAAATAGACGAAAGTGTTATTGTTTTTGTTTTGTACTAAGAGTAAAAGTGTTTGACCCACAAATAAGTGCATTGCTAGTTTTGCTAACGGTACCGCGCACACAGACGCGGTCATTGCCCGGCGGTCGCGTGTGTGTGTGGGATCTAAACACGTCGCGCTGCGCAGGAGTTGTCAACATGAAGCTTTTAGTACTAATTAAAGTGTTGATTGGGAAAAGGCACAATTTAGTTGTTATTTTACCAAAATTTTTTTTAAATATTTTTTTTTGTCTTGTCACCGGGCAAATATGTGACTAAAAAAAATTCTGAGGTTATAATGTAAATAGTGATCAGCTAGTCCACGGCATAGTAACGAGACTGACGTCAGGATGTACTAGGCGTAGGCACTCAACATTTGTTCTTTTTTAAGACTTCATCTCATAATTAGTTTCCCGCTATATCGCCCACACGTTATATTCCTCTCTCTAAAAATATCTGTGTAACATGTTATGTAAACAAATTACAAACACTCCACAGCGCGCAGTTTACAAGCAAACATAATAATCTTAATTATGTAGAGTAAATAAACATAATTCTGGAAAATTCCACAGAAGGCAGTCACACGACTTTATAATGTATATTGATCAACAGATACACTTGAACATTATATACAAATAAACATTTTCAATAAAAATACAGTAATAATAAATGTAAAAATGTTTACACAGCTGAAATATGAAGTCAAACAGAACTTATTGATGTAGGTACAACTGTTATAGGAGCACGAAATCCAATGTCACCCGATTACAAAACACTCATCCAAATGAATCATCTTTCTCACACACATACGGAAACATCTGTTCAAACTTTCCAAATGTTTACAACAACTGGTTTTACCGCTGCGGTTATCAATGAGCGGCGTACATTCTCGAAACACAACCAAGCCTATATAAGCCCCGAGCTTGCTTGCAGCCGTCATAGTACATTACGAAAGCAACAACGAAGCAACGAACGATGCAGAAATACATTTTAATCATTGCAATCATCGCCACCGTGGCCTGCCATGAGCGGAAGAAGCACAGGGTCGAGGATCCCTTCTCTGCCTTGGACAAACAGATCACCCACACACTCGCTTACCACTACCTATGGCCTTGGAGCCAACTCATCCGGGCGGCAGCGGCTATGGACATCGAGGGAGCTCTAGAAGAACCACAAATAGTATCAAACAAGGAGAAATTCCAAATGAATATCAACGTGAGGAGGTTCAAGCCTGATGAGCTCAGGATCAAAGTGAAGAACCGTGACATAATAATTGAAGGAAACCAGAAGATAAAGGATGACGTTCAGCAATTCATGGCGAACCACTTTGTCCAGCGGTTTGTGCTACCTCCCGGCAGCAAGCAGGAAGAAGTGACCGCGGTTCTCAAGGAAAATGGTATTCTCACTGTGTCTGTGCCCAAACATGAGCTGCCTCCACCGCTGCCGGAGAGAATAGTGCCCATCGAAGTAAGACTACCAGTTAAAGTGGAAAACAAAACAGATAAACCTGTAACAGAATCAACAGCAACAGAAAAACCTGTAACAGAAGAGAAAGTAGAAATTATTGAAACAACAACAGAGAAAAAGGAGGTTCCCGTTCAGACATCATCAGTGCCACCACTCGAGCAGTTAGAATTAGTAGAAGCAACAACACACGTCGGCAAAATAAGGAAGAAGGAATTGAAAACGACAACAAAAACGGCAAAGGACAACGAAGTATCAAAAGGCGTCGACAGCAACGGTTTAGATTACGCGCTAGTTGAACCCGAAGAGTGAACAGAGGCTGTACTAAGTGAATTAAGACTGACAAAGCTTTAAAGCGACCGACAGTCGTTGAAAGCATGTTTTAACTTTTCGAACGACAAACAACAATCATAATGGCAAAGTATTATTAACTACACCGCGGTTTTATCCGCGTTCAGTTACAACTTTAGTAACTGCTCCTCTATATAGCCTATATTATGCCTCATGAAACTGGCTATCATACACAAGAAGATTTTTTCCAATCCGACTGATAGTTCTAGAGATAAGCGCATTTAAAGAAACAAACAGAAAACCTCTTAAGCGTTATTGTACTGATAGCTACAAGAATACATAGTCATACTGATGTGTTTACAAAAAAATCGTTCGAAAAGTTAGTAAAAGCAATAGTTGTTATTATTTTTAAGTTAAACTGTATTTGGTTTGAAACGTTCGCCCCACGAATAAACGGTGTTATTTATTACTCTCTGTGTTTCCTTCCCACTCGCGCCAGTCCGCGGTAATATTTCTATTTTATAAGACTGTTCTTTATGTTAATGTTGTGTGTAAATCTGTGTAACGCACTCTGTAGGGATGAGATGCTGCCTTAATGGTCTAAAACCTCATTTGCATTGACGGAAAAAGTCCGTGAATTATTACGTGGGCTTGAATGATGGTCATGCCTGTTGATTTGGGATAAACAAAGAAAAATGCAAAAGATTTTTCCTTTTGTAATAGGATAATCATATTTTTTTTTTTGTAAATAATTACAAAAATTAATTACGAATATCCATTCCTTTATGATTTAGATAGTCTGATTAAGATTATGAAAAAGCTTAGTAAATACTCGTACATAGTAGTCCTAGTGCTTTTCACCCGCGTCAAGTTGCGTCTTTGGTTACTGCTCCGCTCCTGTGGGTTGCAGCGTGATGTTTTATAGCCTATAATAATCCTCATGAATCTGGCTATCATATTCAATAATATTTTTATATTCCGGATGTTAGTTCCAGAGATGAGCACGTTTAAACAAACAAAAAAGTTCTTCAGCTGTATTAATATAATATAGTTTAAGGTTGTTGAAACCTTCAGCCAAATGTTTGATGACTTGGCTTTCATAGCAAATAAATTATTTCATTTTATTTTATTTGGCGATAAGAACAAGAACCAATTAAACATTAAGTGTTTTTCAAGTCTTGATATGCTTTGAGCTTTATTATAAGCGAAAGTTTCGCTATATTTACCGTCTGGTAAATACAGCGAAACTTTTGGGTTGTTCAACAACCATCGGTAAAATATAGGAACCCAGCTATATGAGTACCCCAAAGAGTTACCTATTAAGAGTACAACTCTCTAAAAACTTTTATCACTATTTGAAGTTTTATTTAAAACACGTAAAAACGAAATAATTTTAATCAAGCATGCCCAATTGCTCATCTCTGATTAAATTGACAGAGCAAATTAAAATTACTTCTTTAAGAATAAATCAGTTAAATCTTTCATACGTCTGCCATTCAATTTACTTTCATTGTAGTGAATATTTTTTTACAAAGTTAAATATTACTTTATTCCACTTGAGAGACTTCGTTTAATTAACTCGAAAGAGGCTGTTTTAAATAAATTGTACGCACAGATTTTCTTTATTAAAAATATAATTTTCTTAATACACTATTGCAATAATTTCTTATAGTAATTGGTTATTAAACGCCAGATGTTGTTCAAATCCCCTGAGTCAGGGGCTCCCAAACTATGCGTCTTGGAGCTATCTTGAGGGCATCGCGCGACAGATGCAAAGCTCGCTTCTCGTTGATTGTGGTACGTCATTAAACTGTTATATTTTGAATTAAATAATAATAACTAAAATTTATTTTAAATAAGAATATTTAATAAATAAAATAATCTTAATATCTATTACTATACACATAAATATCTTCTAATAAAAAAGCGTCGCAAAAAAATTATAATCCGTGTAGGGAGTCACTGTATAAAAAAGATTGGGGACCCCTGCCCTAAGTAATAAGAATATAGAATTTTTTTTTATTCTTGCATTCATTTTTGAATACATCTAATAGACTTAGATATTGCAAAGGACATTAGCATCATCATTTAGCACCTGTACGGGGTAAAAAGGACATCGACGCGTGTAGCTTTTCCTTGGATTCAGTAATAGAGACCTACCTACGTTATGGAACGAGCAGCTAGTTTCATCTTTTTAACGAACTAACTGACTCCTTGACAATTCAGTAGTGCCTGTAAATGGTTTAATTAAAATAATAAAAAAAAAACAACCAGAATAAAAAAAAAATTAACATTTTTTTTTTTTTTGTTATTAAGCTTGTAAATATTGAAATACATGCTTTGGCTTTAACTTTTACATGATTCTAGATACTCATAGTTAGGTATTTAAAAGATTTTGTTCTTATTTTTACCAACACAACAAAATGGATTGTAGTATGGAAAATTTATTGTCTTGAAGATTGATTGAGAAAAATTGATTTGTCGCAAAACTTTCTCTTAATCTATATATGCATGTTGTTATTTCATACATTTATATATACATAACGCCTGAACAAATATACCCACACTATCCACCCAGAGGGCAGTGCTCCGCGATTTTAATTCTATTACGTACGCGGTCAGGCGCTGTGACCTACGTGCTCGTATCTCTGCTCGTTTTCGCAGTACCCCGAAAATAATACAGTTTTCGTTGCATTCCATTGCAGATAATAAGTTAAGCGTAATTGGAACAATACATTCTGTAGTAATATTGTTATATATTAACACAATTAATCACTAATTACGAATTTATCAGATGAAATTATCTATTTTTGTTTTCCAAAAGTGTTATGAGTTTTTGAAATGAAACCTTCTTTAGCCGTTAAATTTTTGATAGGATCAAAACTTATGGGTTCCCGTCACCGACATGCTGATGTGACCGCGTCACTGACATGGTAATGTGACGTTAAATTTTCACTTCTTTCAGCAGCCCCAACGACTTTTTTTTAGAAAAAAATCCTAAAATTCAAATATTTCCAGGATGAAACTTCAAACTCCATCCAAATCGGTTGTGTACTTTGTCGTGAAATCTGCAAAACAGACCAAGTTACCGTTCTGCACTTACAATACCGTTGTGGAGAAAGACCATTTGGTTAAATAACTATTAGCACATCCGCCACTTATCCAGCAATTCAAAACCGCAAACCGCGACTATACAGGCTGTGACACTTACTAAGAAGTTCAGAAGACACTTCCCAATTGTCCAAATGCGAATTTGTTAAAAAAAAAGTTAAGTTTTTTATGTTATTTAAAACGATTGATATAAATAAATTGCCGACATCTGTCACCCGGTAAACTAAAATTATGACGTCACACGCGTTCGTGTTTGTTCGGGAACTGTCGGCGTGTTTTCGGTGCTGGATTCAAAAGTATTTTTTTTATTTTGAAGTAACTTTTGAATTATTACGAAAAAGAAACTAGTTTTGTTTTAAAACTTATATATTATTATGATCTTTCCATTTATCACAAAACAAATTGTTCAAAAACCCTATTGTGCAAGTGTACAATGAATAAAATTGGGTTAGAAGCACAAACTTTGTAAGACATACAGATAAACCCATAATCCCGAATGCCATACAACAACAAAACTTTAACAAACTCGTTAAAATTGTAGCGTACAGTCGTTAACAATGTAACTTGAACACATCGCCGCCATTTAACTTCCCAAACAACATAATCGAGTACAATCGAGTACAGTTGTAAAAATAAATTGTCGACGAGTGGCGATCATTCGACACTGGAGCTGTCGACATGCTGGCTATAAAAGCCGTTGCATTTGAAGTCTGTGCACAATGTATTTTTATTGTTTTGAGCGAGATTTTAAATGATAGGTTTAGCAACAGCCTGTATCTATAGCTTTGTGTTAGAACGCATACAAATTGCGGAATTTATCTGTAACTAGGACGCCTTGTTTTATTTCGGTCTAGCTGGTTACAGAGATATGGAAGGTCAAAGTTCCAATTTTTTGCCTCGTTTGTCTAGTGGTGGCATAGCGCGACTGCTGAGCATGATATCTTTGGTTCGATTCCCAGGTCGGGCAAAGTGTTATTGGAATTTCTCAGTAGCAGCCTCGGAGTTTGGATTTGTGCCCGGTTGGTGGCAATAGGTTAGCCCCCTATTACATGAGACTTAAACAAAATTGGCGAAATATGGGTGTATTAATCGGTACACCTCTGCCTAACCCTTCAGGGATTTCAGGCGTGAAATTGTTAGGTTTTTTTTTACAATAATATTTTTAATATAATAAGCAAAATTTTTTGAGTGATTTATATTCCGCGCTAAACAATAAATTTAATTTTACCTACTAAGGGCGCTTTCAATTTAGACGGTTGGTGCCGGACTGCAGCCGCACGGTTGTTACGACCGTGAGCCGTACTGCTGCCGGTCGACAGCGTCCGACGTGAATCGCCTTATTTGAAGAGATACGCGGCTACAGTCCGGTCGAATTTTAGTGTTGTCCATCGAAACCAGACTTCAGTCGGTGCCATGGAAGTAGTTTAAATCTCTCTAAATTCTAGCACTACTCAGCTGCCTAAAACTGAGCCCCCCTCTCTCAGGCGACACCGATGATTACGAGAGCAGTATAATGACAAGCCCGCCGGCGGCACTGCTCCATTACTGCGCAGGCTCCAAATTTAGATGCCCTTGCGAGCCATCAACCACTCCCCATTCCCGACGGATATGGAAATATAGTAGGGCTGACACTTACTTCCTATGATATTTCCGTTTTATTATAACCGCTTAGTATGTAGGTACACGCGACAAGCAGCGCAGCACGAAGAATGTAGTCATGATCCCTTGATATCGGTCAAGTCGCTCAATCACGCATATCACCATTATCTAGACTCTAAACCGAATTTGATGAAACTATTATAGATTGAAAGTATGTCAGGTTTAATTAAAAGCTGGTACACATTTTACGCAGAATAATTTACTTCCTTATTCTAGTCCTTAATAAAAATAACAAACAACCGCGCTTTTCGCAGCATCTAATCGCTCAGCCGCTGCAACCGTTGCATCCGTACCGTCAAGACCTCTAAGCGCTTAAGCTTTACAGCCAAGTTTATTATCCAGTTTCGCTTACTTTTGTTAGTTACCTACAGAATATTATACTACCCTACCTATTCTCATCCAAGATCAGCAAATAACAATTAAAGCTGTAATATGTACTCTCTAGTCGTTAGCACGGTTTACAGATATATTGCTAAAAGCATTTCTTGTTTTCTTAGACAGAAAACAATTAAACGTTCGCATTTCGCTTATAGTTCACGTCTTACAACAGGTGCTGTTAGGCAAGCTGCCTGAGCAATAACAGAAAGTAAGTATGGGGATGATTCCAGAAGTTTCACCCTTATTATTAAAGTAGGTGATTATTGGAATACTAAAAAAAAGGTCTTCCTTTTTTTTGTAAAAAAAAAATTAAATGAATTAAGAAAGAAATACTGAAACAAGGAAGAAAAAAATAAAAAGAAACTACACTCAAAACAAAAAAGATTATTCGAATAAAATTTCAGAAAATTAACACATTTTAGACTATGATCCTAGAGTAGCCAGGCCTACGTTATTTTAACATGACTGAAATATTGAAAATAGATACTATTACACATTCATTTTTGGTATATCATTGAATACAGCAAAAATGGGCTTTCTGGGCCCTTTTTCAAATTTCAAGGTCATAAAACGTATCTTACTCAATAACATTCAAGTAAAAGAACTGATGTTTTTATATTTGTTTTACAAGATATTGTTATCTACTATTATTCGTTATCGCCAGACACTTTTCATGAGTCATAAAAGCCAGACGTATTCAAGTTTTGACCTTTAAAGCGACTTCTTACGACAACTGTTGTAACATTCAGCCACACTAACGTTGAGTTGATACTCGTAATAATAGGTGATATCCATTTCTATTTATTTATTAGGCTATTTTTATGGTGGCTTTCAGGAGTTGCAGTGGCTGAAAGAGAGTGGCGCGCTTGTCAAAAATAGAACTCATTTATTTATATGAACTTTATGCAACCAAAAGCATTCTTCACCAGTCAATCAATCGTAGTGAAGAGATAAAATAGCAGATGTAAAAGTGTACCCTATCAAAAGAGAGAGTGTACCCTATGAAAGAGTCACCGTGGCCCTGGAACGCAAAGGGCATTACCCAACACGGGTGGATTTTAGTCAATTCGAGTCTAACACTCTCTTACGCTCCGCTGAGAGCGGAAGACGTCATATGATGGTTTACTATCCTGAAAGAAAAACAAAACAAATGGTCCACACCATTGAGCCCCAAACTAAACCTTCAGTCTGTATCCTAGGGTTCGAAATGCGATTTCTAGAGCAAAAACTAAAGAGGTAACTATAGGGTAGTTTGAGGAATTTGAAGATTCCTAAATAAATGTTGAGTGACTTCTGGATTGTCTGATGTGTCCAATTTTCCATGCACATGTTTCCTTACCAGATCATCTGCAGTATGTATTTCAAGGAAGCACTTTGTAATAACGTACCTATTAGTATTTGATAATATTACGTAGAAAGTGTTGGCTTGCTGAGAGGAGGCTTTCCCTACGCTTTCACAATTCGCGGATCACATTCTAGACTAGCTTTTACCTCGGCTTGGTTTGAAAGGAAATTGACTCTGCGTGGTTTTCTCTATTTTCTAGGTATTGTATAAACTTTGTATTTTATGGTGGAAAAGTAAGCAGGATGTGTTTGTTTCTTATCATCACGAGCAAGTCGTAAACATTGACTGGCGCGCTGTGTTTATTGACTATTTGCAATTTAATTGTTGGCTAATTAGAAGTTTGAAATTTACTACAACTGACTTACAAAGTATTCTTAGCAAGAACATAATTCATTGATTAGTTTATTGTTGTTCCATTGTTGTCACAAAAACTACGCATACTAAGTAACTTTGAGAAAAAATATTGCTTAGATAGAACTTTTATTTTTAGTGTGAAACATAGCATAACATAACGCCTGTTATCCCGAAGGATTAAACAGGTTTACCCATTAGTAGATACACCCACATTTCGCCAGTTATATATTTAAGTTCCATGTAATAGGGGGCAAGCTATTGCCATCAACCGGGCACAAATTCATATTCCGAGGCTGCTACTGAGAAATTCCTGATATAAAAACCCAATAACATTTTGCCCGACCTGTGAATCGAACCCAAGACCTCATTGCTCAGGAGTCGCACTTTGCGACCAATAGACTATCTAATAATATCTATGATATATTATTATTGTCATAGATGATCTATAACACGATCCCTTATTACATGGGACTTAAACATTTAACTGGCGAAATGTGGTTGTACTAATGGGTACACCTCTGCCTAGCCCTTTGGAGATTACAGGCGTGATATTATGTTATGCAAAACACTACTAGCACGACGTCTTTTTTCACTGTCAAACTTTTTATATGAGAGGCAGCCCTGATATGCAACATTAAATATTTGATAGATTGATTGCCTCTGCAGACCTTAATAGTCATAAGGAACTTATGTAGTCTGAACTAATAGCTGACATTCTACATGTATAGGGTTTATTCAAAGAGCTTTGGAGAAATTAGATAGGTAACATCCGATCTAAGTTTCTGAGGGTATCGAATATGATACGGTGGATGCTTGCCAGACTGTACTGACTTGAGGGTAATTATTATGAGGAGGCTAGATTTCAGTTTTTACCTATATATACTCTACTGCTTCGTTGGTTTAGTGGTTGCTAAGTGCGACTGATGAGCATTAAGTGTTATTGGGTTTTTCCATCAGGAATTTCTCAGTAGCAGCCTCGGAGTCTGACTTTGTGGCGGTTGATGACAATAGGCTCGCGCCTTATTACATGGGACTGCAACATAACTGGCGAAATGTGGGTGTACTAATGGGTGCACCTCTACCCAACCCTTCGGGGATTACAGGCGTGATGTTATGTTAGATATGGATTCTGAAGAATAGATAGGTTTAAAAACAACTGTGAAATTAGTTAATGATAGTATTTACGTAATACTATTGAAATGACAGCATTTATCTTTTCACATTTAAACGTAAATGGTAAATAGATAACATTGTTGTATTAATTTATTTGTACTATTCACTTATATTATTTAAAATAACCTAGCCTAATACACATTTTTATCGAAATAACGTTAGAATTATGTCTCAACATTTTCAATATTGGTCGGACAAAATTTGAGTCATTCGACACGAGAAGAAGAAGAAGAAGAATATTTTATGTAGGATTTAATGCTGCTATTTATTCTCGTAGGTCACCCCCCCCCCCCCCTCTTAATAAATCTATGGTAAGATATGGCACTGAAATGAAACAAACAGACATATTTTTAAAATTTTCTGTAACATTTTTTAATAAATAAATTAATAACTTTATGCCATAAACGAGATTATTTACAGGTATTGGTATTATTCTTATTCTTAATATGGTATAATATTATCCTTATTTAAATTCTACGACATACTTCTTAAAACTAGGTTCTAATTTACGCCTAGTTGAGATTCTGGAAAGGCATGATGTTTTATTTTGTTTAATTCCGCAAAAACGAGACAAAAAATCTACCAATTAATCAAATAATTTCTTCACACTGATTTAATATATGAAAAGTGTATTTCATTACTATCTCACAAAAACAGGTCACTGTACATCCAATATTCATGTTTAGAATTAATAGATTTTAAATTAATCATCGTATCCAAAATCATTACAATCACTTCGAAAAATAGGCCAAAATCTTGTCGTTGGTTAATTTGTTTTAGCGGGAGTCAATCCAATCAGCTAAATATTAATAATCACTTCTAGTTTTAGATCTTCACATCAATTATAATAGTAGTACTATCGTACGAACATCATATCTCACTATACAATACTTGTAAATACACTTTTATCATCATCATATCAGCCGAACGACGTCCACTGCCGGACATAGGCCTCCCCTAAAGATGGATGCGAGCAACGCACGACCAGTTAATGTGGCTATATTTAGGGGACGCCTATATCCAAAACATTTTAATAAATTTATTCTGACCGTTTCTTTGGTCAGATAAAAATATATAATAAAATTACTTCTTGAATATTAACTAAAGTTCTTTCTTCTTAAATAATTACATAATAAACGTATTTTTTCTACAAAATTTAAATTCATCATTTTTTTGACATAGCTGTTATTATAAAGTTTCCTTGGTAACGGTATTACTTACTTTTTAAATGACAACTAAAGAGTTTGGTACAAATTACATTCAACAAATTGTTATAACTAAAAAGGCGATTAACACACGGCACCGCACACCCCTGCGGTAGACGGTGTGCGGTGCCGTGCGTTATTCGCCAAAAGGCATAAAAGCAACACAATCATTATCCCTTCACAGCATAAGACCCATCCGCATCATAGATCCTCTTTTTATTATCACTTCCATATCCATACTTATCATAAACATACGGCTGATGATCAAAATTACCATAACTCTGATCAAACTGACCATAACTGTGGTCGAAACTTGCATCAAAGTGTCCATGGTCATGGTGATCGAAATGACCATGGTCAAAATGATGGTCTTCGATGTACTCGTGGTGTTCATGCTTCTTTTTCTTCAAGTAGTGGAGAAACCAGAGGAAGAAATGCCAGGCTTTTGTGATGAGCACGAAGAATAGAGCTCCGTAGACCATCTTGAGAACAATTAGCTTTGTTGCTACCACGTAGAAGAAGTGGACTGCGGACAATGCAAAATAGCGCTTAGCGGGGATCAAATGCATACTTATCTTAACATTTGTATGGTTTTTATCGCTACAAAAGCCCATTCTATACTAGGTGCTATAGAATGGACAAAAGCCAATTCATAGTACCTACTATAAAATTCCGAGATTGTCGGGAATTCGATTGACGGGAAGAAGCTGTGTATTATTTTTACACGACTGCCAAGGAAGGGTTATGTTTTTACTTAATGTTTACGTATTAACTATTTTACAATGATTGATTAATTTTGATTTGATTTGCAATACCAAAATTCCGAGATTTTTTCTTTAAATCGCTGTGAAAAATCTATAGGTTCTTTTTGTTTTTTGTTTATTCTGGGATGGTAAATCCTCATGGATGTCCCCCGCCCTGAGAGTCTCCATCTTACTTCCCCGGTGTTCCCTTCTCACACCTACACCGGGAATCCCGAGGGCGTACACACCTTCCGCATTCCCCGATTGAATCTATACACACCTACACCAACTACCGTCTCTGCCGATTCCTAATAAAATCAGCAATCAGGTCCAACGCTTGGTATCCACTATGATGCGAAAACTTATCCGGATAAGGCCCATACTGTTGCGTTTTCTGATAATGCAAATACGGGTCCGGCACATACTTGTATATTGTGGAAGCCCAGACCATTATAAGGAGTATCTTCAAGCTAGCTACCGTCAGGGCTATGGCCAGAACCAACTTATACAGTCCAACTTTCGCTGCTAATACGATCGCGAGGTTGGCTGCAACAAAGAAAAGGCGAAGCTGTACTTTTGAACGTTTTAATGACACGGAATAGACTTGGGGCAATGGTAAAAATAAGTAATGAATTGCAAAGGAATTTTACCAAGACAGTATGATTATGTAGTTAGGACATTATGTATCTTTTTATTATCTTTTTTTTTACATTATTGACTGTCAATTCTTAATTTGACATATTTTTAACGTATTATGATATAGTCGTTTTTATATAAGAATGTATGATTCTGTGTGCAAATATTTAAAACGTATGGAGTTTCTTGCGCATTCTTCTCCATACAAAACTACCTTTTGGAAGGGGCAACTAGATTCAATTCTTTTTTTTTTTTTCTTATATATTTGATATTCAAAAGTACCTTATAATGGCCTCATTGAAATGTCAAAGTGTCAAAGTCAAATCATTTGATTTGACTTTGACGCTATAGGTACAAATTTTGGGCCTCCAAGACACAAAATAATGTTACTCTTGATCTTTGAGCCTGATATAAAATGCTCTAAGACCATAGGCGGCGGTAACGTCCCAATGGTCAAGGCACCCGCCTCTTCTAACCAACGATGTTGTTGGTTCATAAACGACCACGGGCAAGTACCAAGCCTTTTTCTATTACATAAGTACTTTCTAATATTGTCTTGGATTATTACTGACATCGGTGAAAGAAAACATTGTGAGGAAACCTAGAAAATCGCCACTTCGTCTTGAGCAAGCGTGGTAATCAATGCTCGTGCCTTCTCTGTATGAGAAGAGGCCTTTGGTCTACAGTGAGGGTAGGATGGTTTTTTTTTTAAATACTTTACCGAATCTCATTAAAACAAAGTGATTAATTTCACAAAACATACTTTTTACTAATTGATTTCTGATGTTATTCCTTTTCCGCTCCCATTTCTTAATAACCAACTTTTTAAATGTCCAACCGTAAGACGAGACTAGTATTTTAAAATCTTAAAATGTTTCTACCAACGAAGGCTAAGGTTTCTGCGAGGAAAGTTTCCAATTTGTTCTCGATTCAGATTTAAATCCTCGGTCCAGACTTCTACTTTAATTCGCTGTATAAACCGACACTGGACGCTGCCGGAATCAGGAATAAGCTTCCGCGGAGATCTTTTAGTTCTGAGCTGTTTTATTTTAGTTGCAATAATGTTTATCGGTATGTACCTATTACAAAAATGATTTAAGAAAATACTATAAAAATATTCGTATTGACAGCATTGCCAAATTATTCTGCGTTCTGGTCTAGAACGCCACTTTCATATACATACTTTACAATAAAATTGTGAAAACCACCACTTATTCATGTTTAAAAATTTTTTTTTAAAAATGAAACATTCTAAACTTGAATAATTCTAAACTTAAAATAGAATAAAAAATCCTTCGGAAAAGCCCTACCATTCTGAAGTGGACAACGTGCGGACGTCGGCAGATACCGTTGGTGCACGTATGCGTGGACCCATCCATACAACGACTGTCCATGGAGCTTCTCACTCGTTCTTCTCTATACAGACCCACCTACGTTCGAAATGAGTAACTAGCTCCAACTTTCTGATTAACTGTCCGACTCCTTGACAATTCAAAAGTGCCTCAACGGTTGAATTGAAATAAATGCTCTGTCTTTGACTTTGAAAAATACTACTAACTTTATCTGACCGCGACCACACCCGAAAGATGTCCGCTCCAGTGCGGCCGTCCCTTAATTAAAAGCTACAATAAGTAAAAGTATTTCCTCTCAAATAAATAAACAATCTTTAGAAAAGGAACCGGAATCGTTAACAATATCGATGTACAAAGGTAAACTTTATCTATTTACTTCTCGAATGGGCGCCATTTAATTTCCAATAGGTTCTGGAGTAAATAATACAATTTTGTTACAACCTTTTTTGTTACTCAGTAAAGGCTTTTTTTTTTAGAAAAGGCTTTCTTATAGATTGGTCCTATTGTGGCTCCCTTCCTTTAATGATTTGTAAAGAGGTTAATCAGCGTTATCGCAAAAAGACGTGGAGGTTTTAATACTCGGCGTCCGTCTGTCTGTGCCAACACAGCTTGCAAACAGAGGAACCTATTCTGATTTCAATTTAATAAATAATAAGTAATCAAAATAAGTTATGACACCTTTTTTTAAAGATGAGAAATCATCAAATGACTCTTTTCGCTCTGGGTGGAGCGGAAGGGAGTGTCAGACTTTTACAGACTATAATCCATCCATGTTCCTTCTAGTTAGTGCCCTAGGCGATCCAGGGCCGCGGTAACTTTTTCGAACAAATTCCGCAACACTTTTAATGACACATGTGTATATACCTCATCTGCGACAACATGGCTTATACAATTGTAATGCGTAGTAAAAATTATATTTATATATTTTCACTGAATATTTTAAAATGCTATTATAATATTGGTACTCACTTAATAGCGCATATTTTGCTTTGCCTCTCGGCTCCACTTCATATTTTGTTTTCTCACTTTTATCAGAAGCTTCCACAAACCAAGTCAACGTAACAATCAAAATTAATAGTAACGCCTTCATTATAACTTTGTTTATAAACAAAAACTTTAACTTTTAAAACTTTATTTTGTAATCAAAATAATTTCCCGAAAATGTTTAAAACACTAAAAACTATTTTGTTACTTTTTTTTCTATTTTATTAGACCTTCATCTCAGTCCAGTGCCGTATTTTAAAATGACATTTCACACTCAGTGTTGCCAGACATACTAATGTGCTAATATTACAAATAAACACTTCAGGCCTGTGAAAGTGTACTGGACATTATTACAAGATATTAACACGAATTTTCGTAATAGGAAGCGAGAGTTTTTCTTGTGTGAAGTAATGTTTATTTTTGATTTTACTATTTCGGAATATGGGTATTGGAAATTATTTTGGTGGCGAGATTATCATTTGGCTGTTAAGTAATTAGGTATTTGCATCCACGTCAAATTCATAGAGGTGACTAAGCTAGAAATTCTCAGCGCGAACCAGTAATAAAATAAATAGGGTAGTTTTTTGAGCATTCGAACTAGCCATCTTGCCGCTGGGTTGAGGCAGGCGGGGCGTTGAACCCGCACGCACACATTGATACAGCCGCGCGACCTACCGCTTACGCAACAGGGCGATTCTCTTCTTTGAAAGAGGTGTATTCTGAAATACCGTCAAACATAAACATACATAAACTCACGCCTTTTTCCCATCGGGGTAGGCAGAAACTAGAGAACGCCACCTGCTACGATCCTTACATACTCCTTTCGCCTCATCTACGTATGTATTTATGTATTATGTATGTATGTCAAACATAAACAACTAAACAAACATGTATTTATTGATGACTAACCAGGGGCCAACCGCTAACTCTTAAATCAATATTATTTTAATATTACTTTGCCTTTAGCACTGTTGGATTTTGAACGCTCGGCTCAGCGCCTAGAGTTGAAAATGCAACAACAGAAATTACAAAGTAATATTAAAATAATATTGATTTAAGAGATGGCAGTAGGCCCCCTGATGTCATTATTTTATTTGAATAATAAAATTATTTATGTCTTTTAAGGCAACCCCTGTTTGACGAGGTTGCAATATTGCACCTTATATTAACAAACTAAAACAAAGTTTCTGGTACTTTCTAAGGTACACTAAAAAAGTTCTTGTTGAACTTGCAAGTCGTAAATGTTGAGTGCAGGAAACGTTCGGTAACTTGCACCCAATCTGTGGAGTCCGTACATTTTACCGGTGTGGCAATAAATTTGTACTTACAATTTAACACTGGAAGTGGTACTAGTAAGTGGTACTAGCCTAGTCTGTCTACTTATCTCATTGTACGAGTATATTTTAAGTACTGCTTTCTACCTAAGTAGCTAATTAGCTACTTTAGCTCCAACTAATTATTTAAATTGTTTTTATTGTGCGTTGCCTACATTGTTATTACATATAGATGTAACGAGAATAATGACGACGGCACGATAAGCGGCCTGGCTGAGTGATTGGCTGCTGCTCTGCGCGTCACAAAATCCATTCCTGCATGGAAAAAATATAGGTACGGGCTTCAGTACCATAGCTCCCGTTTATTTTAATTAATAGAAAATCTGACAACAAACAGACACTTCAATTTTACTTATTTGTGTGGATCACCCATTAACATGAAAAAAGTCTTTAAATTAAATACATCATTAATATTAAAAGGGATGTAAACAAAATTAAGATTTGTCTTTTTACAAAGCAAGTAAGTTTGAGCAAAAAAGTTTGTTGAGAAACGACTTTTATTTTTGGTGCGAAATGTCACTGTAAATGGTAACGAATAATTTGCAAAACATTGCGCTTAAGGGTACCGGCCTTAGCATTGTGATCGTGTGGGTATATACATTTTAGTTATAACATTTAGAAGTTTTTATTAGAAAAATTAAAATTGAAATTTTACCCTCCGTACCAAGGTACCCAGGTGTGACCCAGAACATTTTCGCAAAGATTGAAACATCATGTAACATTCGGCTTTGTTAAGCATATTTTTACACTGCTTATTTTCATCAACCGAATTTACGATACAAAATGTTTTCATAGGGTCTAGCCCAGCCTTTCTGAAAGCGGGCGATTACGCTCACTTGTAGGCACTGCAGGCCTAAAGAGTAAGAGACCCAGAAAATAAATCTGGGCGTTGTGTAGAGGCTTGGAGAGCGATTTGTAATTTCATCTACTAGGTGGTTTTTAAGTAGTTGAAAAAATGGAGGCGCTAGAGAATAATTTATTCTCAAAGTAGGCAGTAGACAAAATAAATTCCTAAAACAACAAGCTACTATAATTTAAAAATTAAAAAACACGATTGCCATTATTTGCACATATTATATTTGTACTTTGTTTACTCGTTAGTTTTTTTTACGACGTTTTTTATTTACAGTGTTATATGTTTTTTAAATCTACTTGTCAAATTCTAGACGATAAACATAGACACGACCAGATTCATAAAAAAAAATTGAGGCTGGTATTAATCTACGTTTTAAAGTGAGCACACGGGGTTCTTTTTATTTTAATCTAGCCTTTGTTACTCGGAACGATGCAAGAATTGTAACAATACCCCATACATCTAAATCGGTTCAGACGTTCAAAAGTTATGGTGGAATAAAGAATCTCACATTCATACATACATACATACATTAACCCTGAACACATAACACTCCTTTTTTTTGGGCAGTCGTGTAATAAGATTGGGAACCCCTGGCTAGCCCTACAGAAACATGTAATATTTTTTCTCAATCATCTCAAGTAAATTAGAAGAAGATTGTTATTTTACGAGATGAAACTATAACTTAACTTGTTATTATAGCCATTTCATAAAAAGAGCAATTTATCAACTCCTCTGTGCATCAAAAATTGTTTTTTTCTTCGTATTTCATAACAAAACTGACAGACTAACTTTATACTGCAGTTGTTGATCTTGTTATGAAAGCGTAAACTGTAAAAAAAAACTAATTTATAAGAGTTTTGGTAGTTTTCGAGTTAACGTCGCCATTATGAATGTAGAGACTAAGAATTAATGTGAAAGTATTTTTTTCCTGGGTTCAAAGTTTCATCGGTCAAAGCGTTATGGTAACGATGAATGCTTATGCGAATGAACATGTCGTGAGTCTCCGGAACGTAAAGAGCACAGAAGGAACAGGGTGGTTTTTTAGTCAGTAATAGTCTGACAGTAAGCCCTTACTGTCAGACTTTTACGGAAGGACTCATTTGATGACTTTTACCACCCAAAAAAAAGGTAAAAAAATTATAAATATCATCAAATCAAAATCGAAACATTTCACTAAAAACAATCATTTCCATCGTACTATCAACGTATATATCTGTATGGCAATGGCAGCAATCTCTTAAAACGCACTCAACTATCGAGCCGATTGATTCCCGCAACACATCGCCTGATTGCACGCCAGCGAACAATGCGCTCAAACTAGCGCATTTGCAAATAAAACCTTTGATGGATTATTTGGCGTTTTATTTAACGAACCTACATTTACTGAAATTGGTTCGTGATCAATAAAATAATGGTTTGTGGTGACAGGGAAATTGAAATCGTATATCCGTACGAATAGAAACGTATATAGAAAATTGATTTTAACCAGGAAATACTGGGGTTGGGAAACTGTTACCATTTTAGTGAATGATTCTAGAACGCCCAGCATTAAAAAAATTTGAAGGTTATAAAATCCATACTAATAATGTTATAAATTCGAAAGTGTGTCTCTGTACGTGTCTGTCTGTCTGAGATAGTTTAAGACCCGGGGAAGGACAAGGTTTTTATTCCGTAAATCACCCCCTAAGGCGGACAAAAAGGGGGGTGAAATTTTAATGCAATTACGATATAAACAAGTTCCACGCGGACGTAGTCGCGGGCAAAAGCTAGTTGTTCTATAAATGGTCGTGTAGGTTGCACTTTTGTATAAACTTATTTAGAATCATCTACCAGTCGGGGGCGCGGATCATGCGCCATGCGAATACCGGGCTCCCGACTAATGGTAGCAGGAAGATCCGTGGGGTTTAAGTCGGTAAGAGTTCTACAAAATCCTCTGTTATCCCCAGACGGAGGGCATCCATGAGGATTTTCACACGAAAGAAAAAGGTTCAACATTGCTTAAAATATTACCTAACGCTAGGTCATGGTGCTGCATGTCAATGAGCCCCAAGCTAGACAGTATGTCTGTAACTTGAGGCTCCGGATGTAGTTTCTAGAGTCACTACTCTCTACAAGAGAGGAGGCAATGGAAGGTATCTCAAGTACTAATAGATAACGATTACTGTGCTTTTCACAGAAATACATTTTTCTTATCATTATTATTCTCTTGCAACTTGCAAATAACTGAGAAAAATCTATTCCCTAAAACAAATAACTGTGTAGATAAGTACTTTCGTGAGCTGGTACAATCCAGTCACGGAACCATACCTTCCAATCTCACTAACGATGACCTCATAAGATGAAAACGATCTCAGGTAACTAACCCCAAGCTATAACACATAATCGATACGTAATCGCAGCCCATCCCTTTTACGACTTCATTTCAAGGACTCCAATTTGGAAGTCGGTTGAAAGCCGAAGTTTTTCGACATATGCTCTAATTTAGAATGGTGGTAATATTGTGAAATTGCTCCGTACGTGTGTGCAATCATCGTTAAATATGGAAATAATGAGCCGTTCGCGTTTATGAGTCTAACGATATGCTCTAGTGATGCGCTGACAGTCTAATGTCGATGTTTTTGGTTCATTGATTGTTTTTTTTTTACTTTTTCAATTCATATGTTCTTTCTAATATTTATCATAGACATTACTTATCGTGCTTTCCGAGGCACGGAATGATGTCAATCATTCCGTGCCTCGGAAAGCACGATAAGCTGTTGGTCCCGGCTGTCATACGTGGATCTTTATCTTTCAGTCGTTACGGCTCGTCAGAAGCTTAAAAGTCTGACAACCAGTCTTACCTAGGGGTATCGTATTACCCAGTTACTGGGTTGTGGAGGTCAGATAGGCAGTCGCTTCATGTAAAATACTGGTATTCAGCTGCAACCGGGTAGACTGGAAGCCGACTCCAACATAGTTGGAAAAAGTCTAAGCAGATGATGATGACTGTTTTTAATTTTTTTAATTTCATTTCTGAACTATACGTAATAAGAAATGTTTAAAGAAGGCTTTGATTTTTTAAATGATTAAATTTATTAGTAATTAATGCACTCATAAGTAATGCATATCTTGTCATCATGTTCTTATTAGTGTCGGTGTTACAAATAAAGAAATCTTATCTTATCTAATGCATTATCATGCCTAACTTTATAGATACAATTTCTGATATTTAGGGGCTACAAATTAAGTCCAATTCCGTAGTTACAAAGCTATGAAATGTATTGTAATATCCGATTCAGTATCTTTACCTTTTTATAGATTTTTTGTCCTTATAAGTTGTCACTGACGCTGACATGAAGTTTAAACTATATCATCATCATCATCATCATCATCTGCCTAGCCTTTTCCCAACTATGTTGGGGTCGGCTTCCAGTCTAACCGGATGCAGCTGAAAACCAGTATTTTTCATGGAGCGACTGCCTATCTGACCTCCACAACCCAGTAACTGGGTAATATGATACCCCTAGGTAAGACTGGTTGTCAGACTTTCGGGCTTCTGACGACCCGTAACGACTGTCAAAGATCGACGTATGACAGCCGGGACCAACAGCTTTTTTTTTTTTTTTTTTTGGGACAAGCCCGCCACACTGTTCCCACCCACTGCAACTCCTGAAAGCCAGAATCAACAGTGGAGGCCACCAGAAAAGCGTCGAGGCAATGAAGCTCGACGAGTCCCAGAGAAACGATTAACTGTCTTGGGTCCCGCAACGAAATTAATCAGAAAAGAATAGCGGAGGAGTAAGAAAAATAATAGTTTCCACTTCCCTCCATACAAGCAGGAGACAGAACAGAACTAGGCCAATTGGCACAAAGGGACGTTTGCAACTTGGAAAAGCCCAGATTGCCAAGCACCACGGATTGCAATTATTACTAAATTAATGGGTCCTAATGTGAGCTGTTACTTTTGATTCCAGTAATAGGTATGGCAAAAACGCTTGAACGCACGGAAATTAGTTCTAGTTTCTACAAGGTCCGCATAATAAACAACACCGGATGTAGCCTGTACACTATCTAGCATAATATTGCGTTCATTCTGCCAAAGAATACACTCCCATAAGATGTGATGAGCAGATTGTTCATATTCACAGCCAGATGTAGAACATTGACACAAAGGAGAAGCAACAAGCTTGAAAGAAAATAATTCACTCTTAAAGTTACCATGACCTGTGAGAAATTGGGCAACACAGTGGTCCACCTCCAGCCATGTTCTGGCCAGCCGCTCACGAACGGATGGAAAGAACTGATACAGGTGCCGGCCCTTGATAGAATTATCCCACCTACATTGCCATTCGGTTAAAAGTTCCTCCCAGACGTCAGCCTGGGGTTTAAATAATCTAGAGATCTTAGCACTGTCACGTTGTGTCAGAAAGTTTGTGTCCATGGTCTCTCGTGCGGAATAGTACATTGCAGCACGTCGCTGCACCTCGAGATCGACTGGAAGTACACCTGCAAGTACTGGTAGGCCTTCAGTACTAACGGTCCTATACGCTTTACATAAAAATATTAAAGCTAACCGTTGACTTTGAAGCAATTTACGTCGTACCGCCCCTATGATGGCCCTATCGGCCCAAACAGGTGCACCGTAGCACATACAACCTAGATAAGTAGCCCCATAAATAGTTTTTAGAGTTAAGAAAGATAGGCCCCAGGTAGCTTTAGAAATTCTCGTTAAGGCATAAAAGTTCTTTTTGGCTTTTTCTTCTACTGTTTTAATGTGGTCAATAAATGAAAAGTTATTTTCTAAGACCAGACCAAGGTAGCACACGGATTGTTTACGTTTAACTGAAACGTTATTAAATTCCAACAGCTTAACGTGCTTTCCGAGGCACGGAGGAGTCTCGGTGTGTAAAGATGGTCACCCATCCACGGACCAACCCCGGCAAGCGTAGCTTAACCTGACAGATCGACCCGTGCGGCTGTTATTACTTAGCCACGAGCTCCTCGAAGTTTAAACTATATCATTCTTCTTAAAAGCATTTCAGTCTATATTGAGTCAGTCCAAAACTTAGCCACGAGTTTGATGCCATACAGTAACATCCATCAAGTCCTGAACCAAACTTTGACATTGTAAAATGATCACATAACATAACATCGATAGATCACAGTCAATCACTATCACAATATTAGCAAGAATATAACGCGTGTTTCATTTGACGATCGAACTGGTCGGTATGGTGATTAACTGTATTAATGTTCGGCCATGTTGGCGTCACACTTTAGATGTTAGAGCCATGATGAATATGTTAGTAAAGCTTTCGTTAGGAACGAGAAAGATTGGCCAATCAGCAGAATGGGTCAAGTCTCACTTAGCGACAGGTCGTCCTGGTAGGACAGAGTTTAAAAAAAATAAGTTAAAAATAACTAAAACCCGACTACGACAAAATCGCGCACTGAAAAACTATAAAACAAAAACAATATACATTTGACAGAATTTTTTAAGTAATAGCCGTGGTCGTGCGCCCACGTGTGTAACCTAGCCAATAAAGATTGTGTGAAACAACAGCAGGTGGCTCTTTAACCAGCGGACAACTGAGACGCTTCTAACGACACCTCATTTGTAATGTAATGATGAGTAGTTTAGAAGTTATGAGGGAACAAACAAACGTACATACATACATACAAACATACATACATACCGGTCAAAATCATAACCCTCCTTTTGGCTTTGCCGTAGTCGGGTAAAAAGTAATGAAAATATAGACACCTATAGAAGCGGTGCGGCCAAATTCGGCGACACCGCATGCCGCAATGTGAAATCTATGATGTGCAACACACCGCGCATTTCGGTGTTATGACGTCACATATGTTTAGCAATTTTCTTGATCGTAGGAAAAATGGTAACCTCATGATATAATAGTAGAACGCTTTCCGACGCGATGACGCAACGCAATGCTAAGCGACGCCTTGCTTTGCGGCGTCGCGTCGCACAACTCTTGTTTATTAATTACAGATTTTTATTACAAATATACAGAAATATTTCATTTTTTAATTTGCTACCTTCTTCTTCTTCTTTATCGTGTGGGCAGTAAGGTCTTAAGACCCTACATACCCTAGTTTCAGAGTTTCTAAACCGCCTCAAGGGCCTCTGACATGGTTTGATTTTCTACCACTATTCTCATAATTAAATATCTTCTCCCGAGCATGATTTTTGTATTCAAATAACGATTGGCTTCCTTTATCTCATACTTTAAAACTATCGCAATTTTAACTGAGTAATTTTCCAATTTCGCCAGCCAACTCGCTATAACTTCGGTGACTTTTTAAGTCGTAACTTTAAACTAAGTGAGACTTCGAAGTCCGATTTTCCGGGAAACGCTCGTTCGGTACCGAAGTTTTTTTTTGGAAATTCGATAAAGTAGAAGTTTTTCCGTTCTCTTTAGACACAATGAAAATCCATAATGAAATTGGTGATTGGTATGCTAGATTTTTAAGCAACCTCATTGTAAATTGAAATTAAAGTTTAAATTACTTAAATTATATTTAGTTTAATGGTCATTTAGGTTTCGTTTTTTTAAATATCGTAATTTTTTAATTACTGGCTTTTTTTTTAGGTGGTAAAAATCATCAGATAACTCCTTCCGCCCTGGCTGGGACGGAAGGGACTGTCAGACTTTTACTGACTAAAAACCACCCTGTTCCTTCTGTTGCCCTTTACGTTCCGGGGCCACGGTATCCTGTTAAGACGTCCCGTAATGAACGGGCTTGGCGAGAAACTCTCTTACCACTAAGATAGTAGTGTCTTTATCCTATCCACAAAAAGGAATTATGTTTAATCACACTTAAAAAAAATAATGTCTTCCTATTATTGTCCCACTGCAGAGCAAAGACCTCTCACAGTTGAGACTTGGCTTGCCAGGCTTGCTCAAGATGGATTGGCCAATTCAGATTTATATTTATTACAAGTCCAGGTTTCCTCACGAAGATTTCTTTTACCGATTGTAGTGATGTCCAAGATAAACTTAGAAAGAACATACATGTAAAAAAGAAAATTTCGCGGTTAACTACCTCATTAGTCTAGTGGTCGCAAACGCGACTACTGAGCATGAGGTCTTGGGTTCGATTCCCAGGTCGGGCAAAGTGTTATTGGCTTTTTCCATCAGGAATTTCTCAGTAGCAGCCTCGGAGTCTGCATTTGTGCCCGGTTGATGGCAATAGGCTCGCCCCCTATTACATGGGACTAAAAACATAATTAGCGAAATGTGGGTGTACTAGTGGGTACACCTCTGCCTAACCCTTCGGGGATTACAGGCGTGATGTTATGTATGTATGTATGTCGCGGTTAAAAACACACTCTCTATTCACTCATTTATTACTTATTTAAACAACAAAAAAATGACTAGACTATTTTTGTACAAAGCGCTCTATCGAGAAAATTCCCTGTGAAAAGCCACATAGAGACTGTATCTCATGACAAAAAGTAGAATAAAGTAATGAATATGTTCTAGTTGGTAAATAACGTATGAAGAAGTCTATCGTTTTCTATATATTTCACTAAATGGAACGTACAGTCTGTCAAAGTGTAAATTGAGTTTTACAGTCTAAGAAACCCGAGGCTCGATCCATACTATAAAGCCTACAAGACTACAAGGCTGCCACTACATTAAGCTCCAATGTAATCTAAACCCGACACGATACTGTTACACAAAGCTTATTCCAAAGCCCTACGCTCGTTTTTAGAGCTTTTCGCAGACCTAAATTAAGTCTCATAAATAAAACTTTTATGTTTCAATTTCTCGGCTACCTCATCACTTATATAATTGTATTTGCTTGTATATAATCTCTTGTTTTTGTTAGTCTGTAAATATTTTAAAGTTTTATAATGTGCTTGTAATATTAATACTAGGTGTTAGGTTATAGTTTTTACCCGCATCTTTATTTGCGTAAATTTTCTAACGGAGCCCTATTTTTTTTAACAAAACCTTGCTTATATTATTCTCTGGTAATGCTTTCTATGAGTGAAATAATTTAAAAAGTCAGTTTTAAGTAGTGTTTGAGATTTTTCATTACAATCGAAAATCTTTTCTTTTTAATTATATTAGTTTAGATTAGTAGCCACCGAAGTCAACGAAGTAAGTACCCGTTTATATTAGTTTTTCAAAGTGGTTCTCATAATACTCCAATAATTTGTTACAAACGGATAAAACAATGTACTTCTATGTACTGTATTGTCATGCAATGTATATTCAAAGTTCCAGCTTAATCAAACACCGGGGAGTAGATAAAATTTAACTTTTTAGATTTGGTTAAGTTTCTTAGGCAACTTTCCAGCTCCATCATCAGGCCAGCTCTGTTACATCATTATATTGCATTGTCACGCAAATTGCACTTTCAAGCAAAATTTCAGCCCAATCGAACACCGATAAGTGTGTCAAATTTAACTTGTAAGGTTTGATTAGCACACAGACACCGTGAGAGGTGAAAGTACATATAAAAGCTCTCTTCTAATTAACCTCCAACCTCAGTTAATGTTTAAATTGTACCCATTTAAATTTCCGTTTCCATTAAATTGATTCCATCTATTTCCTTGGATAATAACTGGTATATCCCAATATCAAAATATCTTAACTGAACCGTCAAAGAGAGAGACGCAAATGTATGATTTGTGAAATCGAATAAGATAGATTAGATGGGGTTACCCTACAATTTGTCATCCAGTGGATGTCGGGGGGTTGACCGATCACCCATAATATTGGATTCCGGGCCTTGAGCGACACTCGCAGGGTTAGAAGTGAGTTTGAAGGACGCTGTAAGGTTGTTATAGTTTATTTAAATGAAAAGAATCGACATGGAACTTGTTTTACTAAAACGATTAATAATGATAAAGAGACATAATTAAACATAATTAATTATTCTCCTCTTAATGAAGACTAACCAACTACGCAGGAGATTTTAAAGTGCACAAGTGTGTGCGCAAACACTGATACACTCCCTCTTCTTTTACTTTCATAGTCCGAAGGGACGGTAAACCTAACTAATTCTGAGTTAAGTTTTTGGTGCAAGTTGTCCTAACTAACTTAACTATATTTTTTTTTGTAATTATAATGCTTATTACATAATTTTGAAAAAAAATCACTTGGCTTTTTTTTCTCATTTTTCCATTCTATGCTCGGCCCATTGCCATTTATTGGTAACAAGTCAAAATTCGCAGCTCCAACTGAAATAATATTCTAATGGAAAAACTAAAATAATTACACTCCCAGAAACCATTTAAAACCGAACAATGGAATAATAAAAAATGGCCACTACTACTATTCAAACGTTTGACGAACATTTTATTTTTTACAATATTCTATTCGACGATTCAAAATAATTCCATTTTTTGAAAAACAAAACGACAATTTTCTAGTCGTGCTTTTCACAAACGCTAAAACATTCGAAACTACTGGATTTTTAACGAAGTTTTGAATTGTGTGTAGTAGAGGGTAGTCCTCCATACTCATATTTGTGAAAGTTATTATTTTAGACTAGCTTATGGCCCCGGCTTCGCTCACGTGAATGTTGGTTATCACGGAGTCATTATCATTTGCTGAGAACTGAGACTATTTTTAGAAGAAAAATTAGGTGCCCTAGTTATTTTTTATAACATCACCTACCCGTGAAAGTGCCGTCAAAATCAGTCAAGCCATTTCGAAGTTTTTGACCCGGAACAAATATCTGTATATACTTAAATGTTTGTTCCATGCGGAAATCGAACCCGTGCGAAACAGCACAGCTACCGATCTCACAGCCACTACGCCAACCGTGTTGATTAGCAGGAGATCAGTAAATATATACGTGAATTAATTAATAGTTTATATCAATAAGTTAAATTGATAATCCTGATATCATAGGAGTTAGGTTGGTCGTATTTGCAAACAAATTGGTAGTTCGCCAAAAAAAAAGTTAAAGATAGCCAATCAGCAATCAGAACTTAAAAAAGTATTCCCAAACTGTCACGAATCGGCTAAAGAAGCCGGGACGAAGTAAAATTACGATGTAGAAAACTTTCTTACCAAATAGAAGATTAAACTTTTAATATATTTTGATAGTTAGGTACATTTTACAAACGAGATAGGTCTTCAGATAATAATAGTAAAAGTTTGCTTAGAAGCCGATGAATGTTTACAAATATAATTTAATTTAAAAAGTAGATGATAAAATATTTATTTATTTTACTTTAATTACAACGGTTACATAATTAAAGACACAGAAGACAGATAAAAGTAAAAATATAAAAAAAAGAAAACACAAATATACATTAACACTCACACACATAACACACGCCTACACACACAACACACACACATAACACACACACATATAACATCACGCCCCCGAATCCCCGAAGGGTTAGGCAGAGGTGTACCCATTAGCACACCCACATTTCGCCAGTTATATTTTTAATCCCATGTAGTAGGGGGCGGGCCTATTTCCATCAACCGGGCACAAATCCAGACTCCGAGGCTGCTATTGAGAAATTCCTGATGGAAAAACCCAATAACACTTTGCCCGACCTGGGAATCGGACCCAAGACCTCATGCACAGCAGTCGTTCTAAGTAGATAATAAACAGTACATTAATAATAATTAACCAGTCAAGCCCCGGTTGACTTACCGGTATGACAGAAGAATAAAAAATCAATTGTGTCTTACTAAGTGGGACTTGAGTAAGTTAAGTTTCTATCAAATACATCAATCGGTTTCTAAGAAAACTTCAACTATATTTGACGATGCTGCATACCAATCTCTTTTGCTGTGTATACATTTCTTCATGGTGGAAGTCACGAATTTTATAAATTAGAACTTTTTCAGAGATTTTCAGTCAAGTGGAAATAAGCGCGTCTCTGGTCACAGCCTCCAAGTAAAAGTTCAGAGTTCTCATTTTTCAGGAATTTCTTGGTAAAATGTTCACGAGTCCGTTTTCGGTTACTGCTCGCGTTGGTTAAAAGTTTGTTGTAAGTAAATATTCGTGCAAGATTATAATCATAATTTGAATTCTTAATAAGCCTAGATTTTATTGTTTTCGGAAAATCTAGACATTTGTTATTTTTACGTTTAATACTTATAAAAGGCACTTTTTATTTTTATAGGCTTGCCCCCTGTTACACAGGATAAGGCAAAGGGCTAGGCAGATACACAATATACAAATATACCAATTTGATCCAATTTCGCCAGTTATGTTTAAGTCCCATGTAATAGGAGGCGAGCCTATTGCCATCAACTACGATGCTGCTACTGAGAAATTCCTGATGGAAAAACCCAATAACACTTTGCCCGACATGGGAATCGCAGTCGCGCTTTGCGACCATTAGACCAACAAGTCAGTCTACTGGTTTTAAGTTATAGATTAAATAAACATATGGTTTTCAAATTCACAAAAATAGTCCGAAGGTTTTTTTTTCAAACGTGATATTAAAAAGTAAATTACATAAAGACCTACAACAATTTCACAAGAACACAATACATTTTCCCTCTCAGAATAAATGTCTTAGTCTCCATAACCTCCATCCATGGGGCCCTTTCCAATATTTCTCTTTATTAATGGTCTGTGACACGACCCCTTACTGCGACCATCAATTGAACGTTTGGACAAGCGTCCGACCAAAAAACTACGATCCCGTAACATTTGTTAGATAAATGGTTTTTATAGTTGATTGTGGAATGTCGTTAAAGAAGAAAATTGTGTTATTAAAGTGAAGGAAAATTGTGCTGTTTTTCTCGTATACAATTAATATCGAGTGGCTGACATCTAAACTTATTTTTGATGGCACGTTTGGCACAGTGGCTGAGCGATCGACTGTTGTGCTGCGTGTCGCGGGATCAATTACCGCACAGAAGAAATGTTTGCATGGATAGTTGCTCTGGCTATGTGTCTTTTTAAATTAACTTTATATGTTTTTAAGCGAACCCAAGAAACAGGAGAAATCCTATTGTGGGGCAACGATTTAAAAGGAACTAACTAAAGGAACTCTGAAAGTACTGATCGGGGGGGCAATCCTATTAACTTTAAGGAATTATCGTAATCTAATCGCAGTCTCAATCGGTAAATAAACGTTTCTAATCATTAAAAAAAAAAAACAATTCTCTGATAGAAAACTACATTATTGACGAGGTCTATTAAATTATGCGTAAGTTTTTAAGAGCAATAATTTTGTAACACATTTTTTTTTAATTTCTCAAGTAAGTAACTTAATTCTTATGAGAAATAAGGACATCACACATAAATAGTACCTACCCACACTAAATGCACCAGTATTCCAACTTCCACACAAACGAAGTCGCATTCAGAAGCCAGTACTAATTTATAAACATTTATCACTTAAAACTACAGCATGATATTATTCCTGCACACAATCATTTATTTATTTTGCTTATTTTAAACCTCTCTCTTATATATATATATATATTTTTATAACTCCCATAAATTTTATTCAGTGTGGCATTTAGTACTTATTTTTATAACAGTCATATAAAATACTTAGGTAGTTAAAATATTCTGAAGAGTCCTAATATTGAAACAAGCCCGCTTATTATTAAGTATATTAAAACGATTCTGTCTGCAATGCTTTGTTTCGTATTAGAGATCCGTGGCGTGTAAAAAAATATCTCATTTTAATTATTTTTTATTAATTTTCTACTCGAGTTTTAAATATCTTTGGCCGCTCATCGAGATGGCAGCGGAACCGTAGAATCTTTACTTATATTATAAATCTGAAAGTAACTTTGTCTGCCTGTTACGCCTTCACGACTAAACCACTGAACCCATTTTCATGGAATTTTAACCCCAAGATAGACATAGGCTGCTTTAATAACACAACACAAATCTATACTTCGAGGTTGCTACTGCAAAGCGCGACTGTTGATCATGAGGTCTTAGGTTCAATTCTCAGGTCGGGCAAAGTGTAATTCGGTTTTGCCATCCAACGTAGCAATGCGGCCAGTCTTTTGGGCACATTTCCAGATTTTTTTGAAGCCATTTAGTTTTAGTTAATTTTTTTATTCTGATTGTTATTTTTTTAACTGCCTCGTTGGTCTAGTGGTCGCAAGCGCGACTGCTGTGCATGAGGTCTTGGGTTCGATTACCAGGTCGGGCAAAGTGTTATTGGGTTTTTTCATCAGGAATTTCTCAGTAGCAGCCTCGGAGTCTAGATTTGTGCCCGTTTGATGGCAATAGGCTCGCCACCTATTACATGGGACTAAAAACATAACTGGCGAAATGTGGGTGTACTAATGGGTACACCTCTGCCTAACCCTTCAGGGATTATAGGCGTGATGTTATGTTATTTTTTGTTATTAAACTTGTAATTAATATTTAATTATATCAAATAAATAAAAAATAAATTAAAAAAATGTAAAAAGTTGTTATTTTGACATTACGAACAGATAATTTCATTCTATATAAGAACAATGAAAAAAGGAAAGGTACTACTCAAAATCAAAAAAGCCAAAGCTAGGTAGGTCCTCGTAAATAAAAGTTGGAAAAAGCCTTCGTCCATTTTGTTAAATCACCCCTAATTGATGTAACTGAGAGATTCACTCACGTTAATCGCGTTAACTTGGCACCCAGCCAGGTGGCGCGATTTATTTCATTTTATTTTAGGGCCGTGATTTTTATGTTTATTTCATGATTGTTTACGGGTCTCTTTTGAAAAATATTCGAGTTTTCACGGTGAAATTTAACCGACAAACAAATGAAGTTCACTGAACCTAAATATATCAGTAGTAGAAATATATTTAAACAAAACTCTTCAGTTTTAAATATTGTACAGTTGTAATATTGTAACAACAAACGAGTTTCAATTCAAGAGCAATCTTATTTAGGAATACTGACTTTTGTCCGCGACTTTGTCTGCGTGGTTTTTTAGCTTAGTTAAATAACGTAGCTCGTAGCTACTATTCATCATATCGGATTACCATATTATACAAAAATATGTTTTCTGATCCGACTAGTAGTTCCAAAGATAGGCGCGTTTAAACAGACATACAAACAAAACAAATCATAAAGCATTATTAAATTAACTATAGACTTTGTACTGGCCATTGATAAAAAATAATGTAACAGATTTCTTAATTCAAATTAAATATACAATGTACCGAACCCAAGCCCTGAGAACAGCAGTAAATACTGATTGAATTCCCTCAAGCCCCTGTGATACGTGTAGAAGTAAGTAATTGGGTTCATTTTATGAAAAACGTGGAGCGAGCGCTGAGACTGATAGCACGCAAAGGAATCTTAGGGACACGATCCGTATTGACGGCGGAGTCGGATTAGTAAAGAGGTATATTATTGTAACGTACTGTGTCACGGGAAGGGAGAGTTAGGGGACGATTTTAGTACAAGTGTTAGCGCAGGAGTAGCGAGAATCTAAACCAAACTAAATGATTTATTTATTTTTTTAGTTCAAATCAAACCAAATCATTTATTTATTTTATTAGTTCAAATCAAACCAAATCATTTATTTCTTTGCCAAAACTCCGTAATTGATTCAAGCCTCCATTTGGATATCCCACAAGGTTAAGCTACGCTTACCGTGGTTGGTCCCGGATGGGTGATCAGCTTTACACACCGAGACTCCTCAAATACTCGGAAAGTACGTTAAGCCGTTGGTCCCGGCTGTCATACGTGGATCTGTGACAGTCGTCAGAAGTCCGAAGGTCTAGCAGTCAACCAGTCTTACCAAGGGGTATCGTAATACCCAGTCACTAGGTTATGGAGGTCAAACAGGCAGTCGCGCCATGTAAAATACTAGTATTCAGCTTCAACCGGTTAGACTGGAAGCCAACCACAACATAGTTGGGAAAATGGTAGGCAGATTGATTGATTGGTAAAATTTTTCACTTCAATTTCCCCTTCCAACCCATAGTTATCTCAGGTACTCTATGCCATTGCGTAATGTTAATGTCACAATTTCAAAGTAAAGTCGAAACATTTGACATTGACAACGCCTTTAAGTCGTAGCAGTAAGAGCTAAGTTCAAATGTTAATTAATATTATTATCTTGTTATTAAAACTCGTGGTTTGTTATCGTTTTAATGCATACAAACCACATTAATTATATTCGCGCAAGTTATAAAACTTAGCTCAAAACTTAATTACGGAGTAAATCTCAACTTACTAAACCTATAGTTTTGTTGACTTGTTTCACTTGGAAACATACAGTAACGGCGGGACCGCTTATTTTCTTTGTTCATTAAGTGTTAACATTTTCCTTTAGTCTTGATGTGGAGTGGATGTGGTGGATGATGAATTAACAGAATAAATACTCATTCTTTCTAGGAGAAAAGCAGCCTATATTGCTGTGCCGAAATATGCGTTACATACATTGTCTTCAGATTTTAGTCATTTTCTATTTACAGTACTCACAATTAAATTCAAAATACGGCTACTTCTATAGCAAGTTACGCGCCCCGGCTTCGCACGGGTGTAATATAGATACTAACTATACGTTAAAACCTTCCTCTTGAATCACTTTATCTATTGATGGAAACCGCATTAAAATCGGTTGCAAAGTTTAAAAGATCTTAGCGTACAGACGACAGGAAGCCCCTTTGTTTTATAATACGCAGAGAAGAAAAGTACAGTAAGTAATAAAAGTAAAACGTAGTGATATGTAATGTCTTCAAATTAACAAATATTATGTGCGAAGCGACTTTTCGAACAGATAATTGTTCTTTCAGTTAAAAACTTGATCGAAATTACGTTACTTTTGTTCCACGCGCTTGTACTGTCTTTTCGAATGTAAGACAGTCTTTCACGAGGCGTGTCGTTGCCGCCTATTCCACACTCCCGTGTGTTGTCGTCTGAAGTAGCAGCTTTGTTTTGCTTACCGCTTCTTAGTAAAGCACTGGGTGGACGGTTAATTTATCGGGCCATTTGTACAACTTGGTGGGTGACCACATTTCATAAATTATCTTTTATGAGTTTTATCATTTTTCCCTAAAAGCGCATACCTTTCAAGTTTTTGAACTATTCCGACATTAAGACGGTTTCTGTTGAGCAAAAATGACCTTTGCGGCAGACACTTATAAGTGATCATTGTTTAAACAAAAAACATTAAAAAGTTTAGTGAGATGCCAAACAACAGTTTTAACAAGTTTAATTTTTATTTTTGTAAAATTGTTTTACCTAGTTATTGAAATTGAAGTTGTTTTATTGAAATAATTGATTTATAAGAATATTATTTATAATAAAATGTTTTTTTTATTAGTGTAGTCGTATAAAAAACTATCAGAAGAATCGGTGAAATTTTTTTTTCAAAAAACACATATTTATATTGATGAAAATATTTGAACCTGTTCCCTTTATTATATTCCTATCTTATTCATATTTAACTATGTACTTCGCATCTCTGGTGTGTAATTTGTACTTGTGCATGCCATCTGGTAAAATATGGCTGTTGCTTATTATATTTTTATGTCACCACATCTTGTACCTATATTTGCCAAATAAAATATCTTTTTTTTTACCGTGGGGAAATCATGGACTGCCTTCGCCTCGAGGAAGACTGAGGGGAAAATTAAATATCTTATCTAAACTTTTCATGCACCTACTTTTAACGGTCAATTCTTATTTTTTAATACTCTTTACGTAAAATGATATAGTAGTTTTTATGTAAGGTACATTGCATTCATCTGTCATCATCTGCCTAGCCTTTTCCCAACTATGTTGGGGTCGGCTTCCAGTCTAACCGGAAGCAGCTGAATACCAGTATTTTACATGAAGCGACTGCCTATCTGACCTCCACAACCCAGTAACTGGGTAATATGATACCCCTAGGTAAGACTGGTTGTCAGACTTTCGGGATTCTGACGACCCGTAACGAATGTTAAAGATCTACGTATGACAGCCGGGACCAACGGCTTAACGTGCTTTCCGAGGCACGGAGGAGTCTCAGTGTGTAAAGATGGTCACCCATCCACAGACCAACCCCGGCAAGCGTAGCTTAACCTGACGGATCGACCCGTGCGGCTGTTATTACTTAGCCACGAGCTCCTCCATTCATCACACACATTGCATTCATCTGTTATCCTGTTTAATTCTGTGTTATACAAATATTACAAAACATTGATTTTAAAAAAGTACTCGTAAATAAGTATGGAGTTTCTTTCCCATTCTTCTCCATAAGAAACTACCTTTTGAAAGGGGCAACTAGATTAAATTCTTTTTATGGCAAATAGCCTGATTTAAATAAATAATTTGACTTTGACTAAATTTTATTTGTTTGTGTGGGTACCTAATTGTTACACAGTTCAAAGTTCTAAACACATTTTTCTTTTAAGATGTATGTGTAAATAAATAAATGTAGGTAGACCAAATATTCCCACACCATGGTCACCGCCTGGCGTATGCAAATCACGTCACCGTAACTTTTTTCTTGCGCCGCCACCTGCTGGAGTGGGGCTTAATGATATAAAAACACAGCTGATCCACCGTCACAGTACTGTGCAGATCAGTAGAACAAGAAATATTTTATACCGAAAAAGAAATCTTCTGCTAATGGTGTATCCTCCACCAATAAATGATTTTAATCAGCCTATGCAGCAGTTTCATCAACTGAAATAATACATTGATTTTGTAAATAGTGGTTCACCACGTGTACCTACCATTCTCACATACTACGTAGCTATCGCGTAGTCACCGCATAGACATCAAGTAAACTGCTCGTAGACGCCACGTACACATTACGTACATACCACGTAAATCCTGCATATGGCTTCTAGTAAAAAACCTGTAAACTGCGAAAGCATCTGAACTTTTTTTTAACTTGAAATGATACTAGGTCTCATATAAGACGATGAAATATTTTGATAAGTATTGCATACTTCTCTCTTTGACCCGGATTTACGAATAACAACCGAGTTAACCTACCGTTACTCCGCAACTAGGACAACACCTCACCGGTGTCCTATGTAAACAATACCCCATACAGCCCCATGCTTATGAAAATGTATGTGCATACTAATTTGATGGCGCCGGCCGTACGCAGTGACGAGTTTGATGAGGTTTGTTTACTATCAGTCTATCACATACAAGTGGAGTGTAACGCACTAAGTAGAATAGCGGAACTGCGTCAAGCTGAACTCTGAAAGCACTCGTCATTAACGCTTTCATTATCGTGCATCGGAGTGAAAGTGTTCACTTTTCCGGGGTCGTGGGACGGCTTAACAGGATACCGTGGCTCCGGAACGCAAAGGGCATCAGAAGGCATAGGGTAGTTTTTTAGTCAGTAAAAGTCTGACAGTTTATTTCGCCTCACCTAGGGCGGAAGGACAAATTTGATGATTTTTACCACCCCAAAAAAAAAAGTTCACTATTGACCAGAGTCCTTTTCTGTGTTTCCATATTCACAGCATTGGGGAAGAATCACCTCCCACATGCTATAATCTTTTTATTTGGTTTTTATGGGGAATAATGATCCCGGCCTGGACATGAAACAATATTTTTTCATTTAATGGAACTTCGATTATGATAATACACTGCGGACGTGCTAAACATGTCTTTTTTTCAACATATGCTGTGTCTCTGAGGTAAACCACAAACCAGGATTATCGCAAATCTGTTCGGACTTTTACTATGAAGACTAGCATAACGTAACATCACGCCTGTATTCCCCGAAGGGTTTGGCAGAGGTGTACGCATTTATGAATTCTTTTCATTTTCTCAGTAGTAGTTTCGGAATCTGGATTTGTGCCCGGTTGATGGCAATAGGCTCGCCCCCTATTACTATGAAGACTATGATAGAGCTTTTACGATTATATATTATAACAGTAATATACTATTATGTACATTTATAATTAAGTTGCATCATGCACAATGCACCTCTAAGCTAATACTAAGTCTCCAGCACCCCATAATCATGGAGAATTATCTCCTATATCCTGATATTAGAACGTCATAACAATGAGAGCCATTGTCCGGGGCATAAACAGCCGGTTACCGTCATGGCCGATGTGTCGAAGTTTCATTATAACAACACGGTATTAGACATTAGCTTGGATTTAAGAAAACAGGAATGGAACTGCAGGACAAAAGATTATTTATTTATTTAAGGACTTTGGAAGACTTACAGCTTAATACAATAGTCATAAATAACAGCATGATACAAAATTATTAATTATCAATTAATTTGAAAAAAAAAGTAACGGACGTCTTTACATTATCATTACACACTGATAGGTAATGTTTTATGAATATTAAGGTTACTTAGCAATGGTTTTCTTTACCATATGTAGCCTCAGGTTTACCAAATCAAAATCAGGAAACAATCAAGCGCGCGTAAGCTTCTGTGATTCCTACGTTTTTGAACGAGCAACTAGCTTCCTTGACAATTCAAAAGTGCCTGTAAATGGTCTAATTGAAATAATGTTTTGACTTTGACTTTGTCTTTGTCAAAACATTTATTTTTGGTTACATTTATATTTTTTGTTACTGATTGGTTATTGATTCAGTCAACCAACCGCTGCAGCATCATCGCACATTAATTTATCGTTACAGATCGAGTGTCGCATCTGAACTTGTCTTATCATTGACATAATTTAACGAGTATTGCTTCAATCTTTTGTAGCTTGCGATACCAAGTTATTGTTGCCGGTTACGATGACTCGCCAATTATGGTGATATTAATACTACCATTACTTTGTTTTCTTGTTTAGAAACCGGGTTTGTAAAGTTGAAAACAAAATCGAGAAAGCACTTTGACTGTGAGTTCTTAAATAGTTATTCACTACAAATATCTATTGTAGAAAGAATGATGGCCCAAAAGAGCCCACATCACTTACCTAACAAATATAGTTCCTCTTAACGTATGTAACAAATAAGTTAGTACCTAATAGTTATATAATTATCTATCCACAACAAACGTAATAAAGAAGAATGCTCGGGTATCTAGGCGCTTTGCACACGGAGCAACTTAAGTTGAGGCAACTGGCTACTCTTTAAAAGTTTCCTGTAAAAGTTGATAGTTGCTATAACGTTGCCGGTTGCCGCAACTTTTTGGCAATTTTTGAGCAACTTTCATAGCCGAGTTGCCGTAGCGACACTGCCATTGCCGGGCACACGGAGAGGGAGGGAGGGTGTGAAATCGCCCAAAGCGTTGCGATTGTCAGTTGAGGAATCCGGCAACTTTAAAAACCGGTACAATATTTAAAAGTTGCTAGTTGCGGCAACTAGCAACTAACTTAGTCGTCGATTGCAGCAACTGAAAACTGTTGACGATTGCCGCAACTCGAAACACGAGGTTGCTCTGTGTGCGCAGTCCAATTGAAATGTATGTAAACAGCTATTTGCCAGCTAGTTGCCAGTTGCTGCAATAGTTGCTCTGTGTGCAAAGCGCCTGAGTAATTACAAACCTAATCGACATTACAGGGTTATTAAAATACCGCCAGCACACCATTAAATACTTTACAGCAAATAATAAATAAAACAGGCAATCATAGCCAGCGTCTGTTCAATAAAACTTAAAAGTGCTTATTCCGATAACTGCTTGGAAAGAGACCGCTCAAATACGCCCAAGTTGCGGCCATCTTGAAACTTTTAAATCTATTGAGAAGTAGCAATATTCTTTTGAAAATGGAGCGAAGTTCGTCGAATCGTTTGACGACCAAAGTTGTATTTTTAAGTACCGATTTAGGTATCGAAAACAGGTTACTGTGTAACTTGTATTGTTCCCTGAGGGACAAAGGTATTAAACTTAAGAGCTTATGTGAACTTTTAATGTAGGTATTTAAATTAGGGCGAATTTTACTAAACTTTGATACCCAACAGGTATAAAATTTAACCTGTAAATAAATATTGAAGTTTTAACTTAATTATCTATACAAAAAATATTTGATGTCAATATTATTTCAACTTACACACTTATTCACACACTAACACTTATCCCAGAATAAAATTTTGTGTAATTTGCCTTTAGTCTAAACTAGTGAAGGTAAGCTACTAATAATAAATAAAGTCTTATTGTTAAATTGCATTTTCAATAATCCCCTACTCTGGTGTTGTGCATTAAAAAGGTCTCTTGCACATTCAAAATTAATTTATACGTTACACGTCCGTATTTGAGCCACAGAAAGACATATGTGCAACAAACCACTTAATCAGTTCAGTAGATTCGGAGCAAATTGACTGTGCCTGACGAACAGAGAGATACACAAGTGATCCTTTAAGGGTTTCGTTTTTTATTCAGAAATTATTTTTATAATTATTTAAACACATATTATACGTAATTTTTTCATATATTTTTTCTATTCCACACCTGTTGAATCGTTGGATATTTATACAAAATGACACAATAGATATTGAGTGCCCGCGAGTCGTTTACACATAGTTTCACAGTCCCAGCTCTAATTCCGTGTCATAACTGTTACAATTCTGATTAAATCCGTTACTTTTTAGTGTCAAAGTTTTGTCCCTCTATTACGAAGTTTGTAACACAATAATATTATAGTACCTACGGCTTTTTTATTCGAGTAAAGTTTAATTTTAAAAACTAATAAAAAAAATATAATAGTTAAACATAATATATTTGAAAATAATCTACATATTTAAAGAAACGTACGGAAAAAACTTCGTGATTACCTTGTGAGTTATCAGAGCTGTTAACCACCGGAATTTCTGCCCCATTCAGTTTCTAAAATATAATTCATTATAGTGACAATAATACTGAAATAACAGCATAAAGAAATTACAAATGTCATCGGAAAATCCCTGAATAGATACACAAATTATGGATAACTATTTTGACCATCCATACCTTCGCTAGCTTCCTATAACTGACGTTTATCAAGTCTGATCTTTAGTGGCACTATTTACTGGTATTATTTCGTACCGCTACGAAGTTCGGGCAGTACCTACCTAGTTAAATATAAAATTATCGCTAGTAGAGTAACTTTCGTATAGTTCCAATTAAGTTAATGTTTTCACGCTTTTATTCATGCGAGTAATTAGCGTTTATGCATCTCTAGGGATGCAGTACTGTGTATGTTGGAGCTTTTAGTTTTGTACGTTAATTAATGCTGGGTATCCTAGTTTTAAACAATGAGACTATATGGGTAAGCTTTATACAAACCAATATTCCAGTATGTTTCTGCAGTCAAATAATCTTTTTGCAACATAATGGTCAAGGTTTTTGCATTATCTATTAATTTTATCTATATTGATGCCCAGATCAATTCTATCTATACAGAAATTCTGAAATGGTATAGGGTTGGACTCTGGGATCTTAGTACATTTTATAATGTCTGATTGTGATAAAAAAAGTAAATATAAAACGCATGAAAAAACGTTTTTTCTTTTATTCATAATGTGCACATTCTGTGAAGTGCTCATTTTTTTTTCAGGGCACATTCTGCGACAAAAGAATTTACAGTATGATTTTTAAGTACTCCAGGAGTAGTTACTTACCTACTTAATTAGGGTAATATCAATTTCTAATTTTACCTTTAGAATTTTTAAATACCTACCTATGTATGTTCTATAAAATTATTTAGGGCTTAACATTAAAAATAAAACTCGGACTAAAAAAGAATAAATAATTTAATAAATTAATAATTAACACAAACATTTAGGCAATTATTATTTGTTAAACTACAAACAGATCCAAAACCATGACCCTGTTAGGAACAATTCCATGCTCGGCTTATATTTTGGATTTTAGACTGAATAATTCTCATAATAGAACACTTTTTACAATGGCATTTTATTCATTACTTATGGCACTATAGGGATTGCACTATTGAAGCCTGGAAACCACAGTAGGCGAAGGTACCTATTTCTCAAAATGTTTACATCTTATCTAAACAACAACAATAAAAACTATCTTATATTAAAAATCATATTACAATAAAAACAATTTTTGCTACTCCGATCATTCTGATCCTTTATGCTTGATTTTGTGTCTTTAAATTGTGAAGGTAGGGTTTAAAGTCAGAATCACCCTACACTACTGCTGCTGATTCTTATTAAACAACCAACTAAAACCGTTACTAAGATCAGCTATACTTGGCAAAGATTCAGGACCTTGGAACGGCTCACTATCAGGCGGTTCATAGCTGTACCCCACAGTATTATAATCCTGGGGAGGACCGTACATCATTTGAGGAGCTGCGCCCGAAGGTGGACTTGACTGGTTCTTCATGTAGTAGTTCAGGAGAATACCACCGACGTAGAAGAGTTTCTGGAAGAACGCGACGAGGAAGAAGAATGATGCGACCTTGACTACTGCTAGCTTTGATAGAACTACTAGTGCGACGATTGCTGAAACAAAGAGGAATATTAAGTAAGCTGTAGTGTGTATAAAATACTAGCTTCGGCCTGCGGTTTTGTCTACGAGGAAGTGTCTATACCATAAAACATATACTATAACTAGATGACTCGGCCACGCGTTGCTGTGGCTTGAAATAAGTAAAGACATTGAGGTCAACAGTCGAGATAAAAACTATCCTATCTTTTAAGTTTGACCAAATTACACACAGTAAGCCATATTTCATAAAAAAATTGTTGAGTAGTTTAGGAGTCCATCCCGGCCTAACTACATAACGCGTAATTTATATACGTATTTTAAGATATTTGACAATAGTCTAAGTTCCTGCCAGTAATTTAATTTTTAAAATCGTATCAGTACTGTCTAAAATTACTTCTTACGATGAAAATCGGTTAAATCACAACTAGCTATTGTTACACAAAACATTTTCAGTTCCATTTCCATAAACTACATTAACATTCTCTATTTTTCGCAAGACCAAAAGGAAATGAAGAAATATTATTACTTCACTTTGGACTAAGTAATATTTTTAAAAAGGTTTCGCCACTAGCACAGACCTCGGTCTTGTTAGTACTCTAGACAGTAAATAAATTAGGTCCTAATTGAATTGTCAAGACTAAGTCAATCTTTAGCGGACCGGAAAATTTCTCTAACAATTTTATTTAATTACTCTACGTCAGGAAGTAGCTGAAATTATTATTCAACTTCAGACTTCAGGAAATATAGTCAGTTTTCTTGGCATTATAATTGGATAGTAGACTCCATATAACACATAAAATCGCGCCTGTAATCGCCAAAGGTTAGGCAGAGGTGTACCCATAAATACACCCACGTTTGGGCGAGCCTATTGTCATCGACCGGGCACAAATCCAGACTCCGAGGCTGCTACTGAGAAATTCGTGATGGAAAAACCCAATAACACTTTGTCTGACCTGGGAATTGAACCCAAGACCAGCAGTGGCGTTTTGCAACCAATGAGGCGCCAGATTTCATTGATCCAAAAAAAAAAACCAAGTCACAACTTCATTTTAGTCCCTGAAAACCCAATTAATTGTAAAATTATACTTTTAGTTTGAGTTTCTAAATCAGTGACGTCACTATTACCATACTAAATCTTTAGTGAAATCGTGTTTTGATAGCTCATAAAAAGTTTGATGATTGACTGGTGGCGTCTACTATCCAATTAAAATCCAAAATCTCTTGTTTACTGTTCCCAAAAAACTATAGTAATTACACTAATTTTATTTTGAGTAACATCTTCAATACAACAAATTACATAAAAGTCCAGTATTTTTCACTGAGTGAAACTATTTGGAAATTGATACCAATGCCTTTTAAATTCTAACTTTAACGTTAGTGAAATAGAATCTATTTTCTTTTGAAGATTACATTTGGAAAACAGACCTTCAATAAATTGTATTGATGAGATGGAATGTCAGCCCAAACGTAGTTAGTTTCCATTACGGAAATTGTACTAAGTAATCTCGTAGGTTGAGATCTAACTTAATCTTGATTAAACCGTAGTACTTATTTGTAACCGAACGATTAAGATAATTAGTGGATAACGAAGGTTTAGCTGTGTTAAGCTCGGTTAGATTTGGGCTCATTTAGCTTAAGTGAAATTTTGAATTTAGTTATTTTAAGTAGGTATAGATCGCGCTGAACGCAATCCTCTTCCAACCGGTCGTATTGGAAATCTGTGGAGGAGGCTTATGTTCAACAGTGGACGTCCTATGGCTGATATGATGATGAAGTACGTACAGCTTAAACGCGTGGCATGATTAAAAGATGAACCATGTCTTGTTTTAAAATTCGAACATGGCATTGAGCAAAATAATCACAAAAACACGTTAAAACGTTATTAGAGACACAGAAATATTTTTTCCTGTTTCTGTTTCTGGAATTTGTTCAGATTTTTATGAATTTTTGCTTATATCTATCCTTTTCTTTCGTAAAAACACGGAATTCTTGTATGGTTTACGTTCCCATTTTATGTTCCAATGAACACCGTCATAACTCTCCTGCTTTATTATGACTACAAAAGTTCCCTTTGATTTTTTCGGTTGTAAAACACTCCAATTAAATTAACTACTCACCCAAAAGCCTCAAGGATCCTTTCTTTTTCTTCGCTCTTGCCTCCTCTGGTAATTGTTCGTTGCTCTCCAAACAATAACAACACACCAATAACGATAAAACAACAATCGTTCTCTTCAACATTTTGACGGCGAAAGATATTTATAATCTGTATTTTAATTAGAAATTATTTACTCTATATTACCGCGCTTTTTGACAGTTGACAGGTTGCTTTTTTAATTTAAAATTATAGAGCAACGGATTTGATATCGAGAAGTTCTGTAATAAACTCAACGGGTAAATATGAAATATTGGAGTTTTAAAAAGTGGCGGGTTAGAAATTATATTTTATACTTTTCCCGAGCACCGAACTGTGCGGTCTGCGTTCCCGTTCATAAATAAGTATTGGTTGGTGTGTGGCATTCGTAAATTCTTTTCTCGAAGAAAGTTTGTTCATTGTTTCCGTAACTTAAAGGAAACTGTGTCGAGTTTTCCTTTCTGTGACTAATTTACATGTAAGAAAATAATTATTATGTTCTTTTGTGTAACTTTCGCGTTCCATACTTTTGGCTGGTTAATATTTAAAAATTTTACGCTTATTTAAAAAAATTTCACTGTCATTTGCATATGAATAGTGGTTATTGAATATTTAGAATGACGAAGGTACCTGTAATTTCGTGAAATACGTGCGTGTTACATTCTGTGTAATGACTCCATGAGGTGGGGCTTACTAATTTGTCTTCTTCTTAATTAAAATTTAATTCAAGCTCGTTAGGATAATTAATTCACGAATATTATATCGGTGTTTCCTTCATATTAAACACGGTGGAGGAAAATTGTGACAAAGACTACCAAGGATTCCTAACCCGAAAAAGGAACCTAGGATTCTGTTCATTGTTCTAGCTATATTCCCCCAGCGTTCTATACAAACACGCACGGTCAAAATGTATGAAACAGTTTTATAAGTAAATGCACGTTTATCGGAGTTTTTTTTGTTTGTTTACACGCTTATCTCTGGAACTACCAGTCGGATTGTAAAAGTTCTTGTCCAATAAAACATCTCGCTACAACCTACGAGAGCGGAGCCGTAACCAAATCACTAGCTAGTAACAGTTTACTCAGAAACGAGCCTCAAACGCCAGTCTGTGACCGCCCTTAGCGAAATGACTAAATTTCATAAGAGTCGGAATAATCTCCATCTTATTGACCTTATTAAATGTTCCCTGAATCCGTCTCTTTCAGTAGCTGAATAAAATTACTGGATGACACCTTATTTATTTGATTCTCTAAAGAGGGTTAACAGTAATGTCTTCTGATCATTAAAGTAGGTACTTATATCTAGATATAATAACAACAACAGGTTTTTTTTTTCTAGGTGGTTAAAATCATCAAATGACTCCTTCCGCCCTGGGTGGGGCGGAAGGGACTGTCAGACTTTTACTGACTAAAAACCACCCTGTTCCTTCTGTTGCCCTTTACATTCCGGGGCCACGGTATCCTGTTAAGACGTCCCGCAACCCCGGAACAACAATAGGATAGAATTACAATGGGAACCCAAAATAAATCATTGAACATTTGAAAGAAACCTCCTACATATAAATACGGAAGTTTAGGTTGATGTTTGAAACACAATCACGCCAGAACGGCTGAAGGGATCTGGATGAAACTTGACACAGATATAGATTATAGTCTGAAATAGCAATTTAGCAATTTAATCCTGAAAAAAATAAGGTATCCTTGGGATAGTAACTTTAACGCGGACGAACTCGCGGGCTAGCTGGCTAGCTAGTTATAAATTAACATAAAACCAAATAAAGTCGAAGTTAGTGAACACAGCGGCTTATAGTTCTAGGACAGATAGCCATGGTGCAGAAGGGAACACATAAAAAAAAATATATTTGGGAACCTAAAACACTTTGAGTAAACATTTGAGCTAAAACAGATCAAGGCGTCCGATCTAAATGGATTACAGTTGAAATGGAAACGTCAAGGGAGGCTTTGTTTTGCTATCTTTATTTCATGCGATAGAACAAATTCTAGGTACAATTTTCATGTAAGTAGGCAAGCAGGTATATGGGGTGTAAAAATACACAAGACACCCGTTTACTATCATCGCTGCAAACGCTGTGCACGGTCAGTCAAAATACTCAAATCAATACAATCAATCTGCCTAGCCTTTTCCCAACTATGTGGTGTCTGCTTCCAGTCTAACCGGATGCAGCTGAATACCAGTATTTCACACGGATTTTCTGGCTATCTGACCTCCACAACCCAGTAACTGGGTGATACGATACCCCTTGGCCAGACTGGTTATCAGAATTTCGGGCTTCTAACGACTAAATAATAGCTTTTTACTAAATACATATGAATGTTTACATAGTACTTGTACCTGCCATACATATATTTTTTTTTTGACAATTGTTATGGTCAGTCTCCTAAATGGCTGAACCGATTTTGATGGGAGTTTAACGGGCAATTAGCTGATGTTATAAGGAGTTTGAATAGGCTAATTTTATTTTGGAAATATACATATATTATAGACATTCACGCGGACGAATTCACGATCATAAGCTAGTCTTAGTCTTATATATAAACGGAGATACAGACAGACAGACGTATCAGCGCACAGCCGTAGCTATAAAAACATCACCAATAATATGTTCTAAAAGTAAATAAGTGTACCTACAATTCAGCCATAGCCGATATTTTTCACCAAAAATGCTTTCAAGCTTCGTCTGTCAGTATCAGTCGGTATTTAGATTTAGTAGGTCATTAGCGCCTGTCTTTGTGGCTCATAGCTACACGACCCGTCAACAAGCGCTAATTTAAATTTTAGTTTAGCTACATTCTGTTTTAGGTGATTAGGTTTTAGATCACTTTTTGTTCGTTTATTATCTAGCAAAGTTTGAACTAAAACTTATTAAATACTCTGTTGTTCACGCCACTACGCGTCCTCTTTGGAATTAAAAAGAAAAATAGAAGATTTTGCAATTAAGATTTTCTCAGTAGGTGCCTGGAGTTTGAAAGTTGATGGTGTGTTGTCCCCGTGCCTCAGAAAGCACGTAAAGCCGTTGGTCCTGCGCCTTATCTCTCCCCGGTCGTGTCATATTTACATCCCATCGGTCTATGAGGGTTTTGGAAGATAGGGAATTCACCTGTGTTTGCACACACACTTGTGCACTATAACATCATCCACGTACTTGGCTAGTTACCATTGAGATTAGCCGCCGTGACCAAAATCGGTCTGGAAAATATGATTAATGCTAGAACCTACCTAAAAAGTTCCGCATGGAGTACAGAACCCTGAAACGTTCGCATGGCTACACAAGCAAATCAGAATCCTATTACGAAACAGCATAAAACCCGATTATTTACATTTTAATTCCAAATAAACACAGCTATTTACAAACTGCCAATTCAGTTATAAATAACGAGCACAACAATTTAGTTGAAATGCGTTGCATTTATAACGGAGCTTAAAGCTTAGCGAGGCGATATTACTAGAGGCTAATAGAGAGCATGAATTATGTAAGCGACGCAGCTAGTGATGAGGCAATAATCCGGTAACGCGACCACCGGTAACGTGTAACAATATTTTTACTTTTTTAAAACGATGCCCTTCTGTCATACTTGGATCTTTGACAGTCGTTACGGTTCGTCAGAAGCCCGAAAATTTGACAACCAGTCTTACCAAGGCGTATTTTATTACCCAGTTACTGGGTTGTGGAGATCAAATAGGCAGTCACTCCATATAAAATACTGGTATTCAGCTGCATCTGGTTAGACTGGAAGCCGACGCACAAGCCGAACAAGCCCGCGATACGCAGCACAGCAGCTAATCGCTCAGCCACTCTACCATTCTACCAACCGTGTCATTGATGAAGAATCACGCTGGGTTTTGTTTTAGCTTACCATCTGAAGACAGTTATAATTCATTCATATTCAAAAATAAAATAAAAATCCCCTTTAAGCGACATTCATAACGTGGCTCGTAAGCGAAGAGATTATAGCGACACTAATAGAAAGCATAAATTATGTAAGCGTCTCTTCGTCGTAAACTCAACCAATGCAGTTTTTAGTGATGTAAAGTGCGCCCCGGGAATATAGGATTCGGGATTGTTGGAATGTTAGCGTTTTGCTTCCTCAGGAAACCCAAATAAATGCTTAATTGGAAAAGAAGATACTTTAAACGCCTCAGTTTTTCATTTGCAATCATGCATGAAATACTCAAAAAAGGAGCTGATAACTTTGTTACATATAACAGCGTTATAGGCTACAAAATTGTTCAAATGTTATGTGCATAATGTAAATGTTCGCGTTTCCTTTTTTTCTTATTCTTAAATACAAATAAAATATTTAAATAAAATATTTCTTATGCTTATACTTACTGTGCTATATAGTAAAATATAAACATATTTTGAAACATATTTTATCCACCATACATCCCGTTATTAACAAATCCCGGAGCTCAATTCCCGTAGCATTCCAACACTAGTGAGAGGCAAAGCTTCCACTTTTTTATTGAATTTCACCTTATTTCGAGCTCATTCCGCTCATTGCGAAACACTCTGATTTTCAGTTAACTTCAATAAGTGTAATATTTTAACCGATTTCGAAAGAGGCACTCGGAGTTGTGAGTTTTATTTTGTTTACTTTAACGTTGGGTAATATTTAAACTTTGTGTTTGCGAAACTTAGATTTTTAATTTCGTAGTTAAAAATAACAGCGTGGATAAATCCATTACGTACCTACGTTTTTAATAAAAAGCTTCATTTTCCGCCATTTTAAGTATTGATGTTTTATTAAATGTCTAAGAACCTCTTCGAAAACGGCTATACGGCTAAACGGCGGAAATACCTGAAATGCAGTTCTACCAATTTAAAAGTCTCAATCAACTAGTCGCAATCTCATTGCAGTTACAACCATTGTCAAAAAAACTGTTGATAAATTAAAAGACTTAAGTTTTGACAGATTGAGGCTGAGATTAGATTGCGATCGCTTCTAAAAGTTGAAAGAATTGCTCCGAATTTAAACTTTTTTATTTTATTTTTACAGTCTAGTATTTTAAGTTTGATGACGGTATTGACCGGGAATTTTCTACTTGAACTGTAATAATAATATTCTCCACACCAATTTCGTGTATTATTATATTGTATAACGTCGTTCTGGTATGATTGAGTGACAAACATCCACCCATTCAATCTCTCGTATTTATAGCAGTGAGATATTTCCATATATATTTTTATTTTTCTTTCCCAAAATGAACAGCTCCGCAACACAAACTACGATAGCAAGCCGTGTCGTCATGCACGCACATACTATGCCGTTACCATTACTTATTCACAGAGGTTCTCAACACTCGTGTTCCTAACTCTGAATAAAATATACAAAGTACACGTACAATGTACAGTCTTCAAAAGAGATAGATATATATTCAGGGTCGTCAGATATAGCTGAAGTTTTCTTAGAAACCCATAAATGTCTTCGATTAAAACTTAACTTAATTAATAAACTGTTTATTATCTACTTTTTAAATTAAATTACATTTGAAAACATCCATCGGTTGCTAAGAAGACTTCAACTATATCGGACCTCTTTTGTTGACTGTACATACATTCGTGAACATTTGTTGTACTTTCTACACAAGTATGTAAGGAGTGTTGCATTTCATACGCCTTTGACCCTGCGAATATTAGTTTCTTTTGTAAATCATACATATAGGTACTTTAAACACTTAAGGCTTGTAACTTTTGCTTCGTGACTGTACAATAGGCTCGAACAATTCCCACGTTATGTGAATTTCAGTTTTTGAAGTAAATAAGCTGAAAATAATTATCGTTCCACTGCAGGGTAAAGGTCTCGTGCAGAAAAGGCATGAGCATTGATTACCGCGCTTGCTCAAGACGAATTGGAGATTTCAGTTATGTATTTAAAGTCAGGTCAAATTAGACGAAAAATAGGAGTGACGGTACAAAAATTTGCACCCAGCTCAAGGTTGGTACAATTGTTCAAAATTCTATCATAATTGTTGTGTTTGTATGTTGTTACTGTTGTAATGTGTTTATGTTTTTTCACTCATATACAATTTTTTGCACCTAACCTACCATGTTATCTCGTCACCACCTTTGGTTGACTGGTAGAGAATACCTTGTACTGTTTTGTTGCATAAATAAGTCCTCATCGATCCGATACCTGGAAAAAAGTTTACTCGGTTTCAAAGGTCACAAAATGTGCTCAGCTTACTTTTTAGACCTATGTACTCGTATTTTCAGGTTCATTTATTTAGAAATTCAATACAGCGTAAACGCTTTTAAAAAATTAAATCATCCAAACAAAAGACAGTAAATGCAATGGATTATGTAACTTTAACGACTCCTTGACAACTCAAAAATCCATTCAAAAATGCCTGTAAATTGTCTAATTGAAATAAATGTTTTGACTTAGACTTTTACCTAAATTAATTTGTCTTTGCCTTTCAAAATGACAGTCCCGTAAACTCAAAGCTTTATGTTCAAAGCAACCTAATACCACTCTTCTCTCGCGTACAAAAAGTACAACGTGTAACTGCAAGCACGTGAGGTAGGTAGTACTTCATGTACGTTTATAAGTGCAGCATGCACCAGATTCCTGTCTACCTGGCCGGATTCCTGCCGTAATGAGCAAGGCATTCCTTGGCGCGCGCTGAAACATAAAACTCTTCATGCGCTGCCTTGAGTACGGTGACCGAATATTTGGTAATTTAAAAGACTTTCTAAAAGTGTAGATTCCCTTTTTTATACGTTTTCTACATAAGAAACCTACTTATTAACATATTCTGTCCCACTCTTGAGCAAAAGCCTTCCTTTCGTGCCTCGTCCCTCCGTTTTGGAGAAATTCGTCCAGTTCGTCTAAGGAAACTACTATGACTGGTAAGATGGTGGAATATGGTAGAAGTGGTGGTGATCACGTGATAATAAGTGTGCACTAGCACAGGGTGTTCCACCACTTGTTTTCAAACTCCGGAGTTTGGAACCTGGCAGCGGGTCACCCTTTGCCTCACAAAGCACATAAAACCGTTGGTCCTGCGCCTGATCTCTCTCCGGTCGTATCAGATGGCCGTCGTATCGTACTATGGGAGGTGTGGAAGAGGAAGTGTACCTATCTTTGCGCACACACTTGTAGACAAAAATATATTCTGTGAACATGGCAGGACTCCATTGAGATTGGTCGCTGTGATGGAAATTTGGTCGGGAAAATAATACTAAAAATGTTACCTACTCAGCATTCTCGCAAAATTGTTTAAAAGTTGCTAATTATGTAGCATACCAAATAGTTTACACCAAACTCCTTGTTCCAAATCTGATCCGTTAATTACAGTATCTGTAATTCCTAATTACAACGATTCTAATTACGAGGCGTCAACCTGACAATTTAATTAAACAAAGCTATGTTAAATACCTATCTATTTAATCACGGAGGTATGCCCACAACACCTACTCCTAATAACACTAATTATTCAATTAACAGAAGTTATGCTCAGCACTTGATCCAGATAATCTGGAATTTGCTAATTAAGTACAAGCTCTTTGAGAACGGATGATACCTGAAGACCAATTCTACTAATCAAAATCGTTCAAAATCTAATCGCAATCTCATCTCAGCGACAAACTATGTAAAAAATGTTTGTAAATTAGAAGCAATTTTGACAGGTTGAAACAGAGATTAGATTGCGATCGTTCTTTGAGATGTGTATAGCACAGTCATATGTCGTCTGATTTTTTTAAATTTCTTAAAATAGGGATGAGTTCCCAATAAAAAATGTACCACTAAAAAATTCAAAATAAAAAAATCCAACAACACTTTTCCCGGCCTGGGGATCGAACTGGATGCTCAGCAGTACCATTACCCCAACGAGACAGTCAAACTCTTATTCACTATCACTACTAATATCTAGAACAAAAAACCATAAAACCTACAACATAAAGATAAGTAAACATATAAAGAAACCACTTACTGTAAAACCATGCAATTTAGATTTGACTACAACAAACCCCCCAGAGTATACAAAAACCGACAACACGAACAAAGTCAACGACAAAAGCTAGTGATTACATTAAATAAAACTCAGTTCTTGATAGTGTTCCTATGTTTAAACAGTATTTAATGTCGAGAGGTTTGCCTCAAAGAGACACATCGCATCCTTTTGCATACGAATCATTTTGTTTATTCTGCAATGTATTTGTGTTGGACTGCCTCGTTGGTCTAGTGGTCGAAAGCGCGACTGCTGTGCATGAGGTCTTGTGTTCGATTCCTAGGTCGGGCAAAGTGTTATTGGGTTTTTCAATTTCTCAGTAGCAGTCTCGGAGTCTGGATTTGTGCCCGGTTGATGGCAATAGGCTCGCCCCCTATGACATGGGACTAAAAACATAACTGGCGAAATGTGGGTGTACTAATGGGTACACCTCTGCCTAACCCTTCGGGGATTACAGGCGTGATGTTATATTATGTATTTGTATTGCTAATGTATAAGATTTTGTTATTTGCAAAGTATCAAAGCGTCATTAAAAAGTTTTGAAATGAGCAAGTCTTATATTGCTTTTTTATATGAGCTGGGTTTGCTTTTGTCTCTAGACTAGGTCAGAGGCGACAGAGACAAAGTCTACTATAGAATGATCTTACCCAGAAGAACCAGAAGAAGCCTGTTCACTCAAACTTTGAAGATATTAGGGCCAGACGCAGGTGGAGTTCCACTCGTTTGCCATCCAACTCCAACAACATCCAACATCTAACTCCATTATAAAAAACATTTGAAAACGCTTAGTGCGAATTGGTGATGCAAGACGCAAGTACCTGGTTGGAGCTTCAGGAATATTATCAGAAGCGCCAATGTTCTCGTTTTATTTAAATCTGTCTAATTATTAAAATCAATTAGACCATTAAAAGACCTTAGAAAGTCAACATTTACAGGAACAACAAATCGGCTTGCCCATTTGAATAGGTAGTTTTCTATATAGATAGAGAAGAATTAATTTTTATTAATTTATTATTTATTATTATTAAATTATTATTATTATAGAGAAGAATGTCCAATATAAATTCCAAAGAGTAATATTTATAGAGAAAATATTTTGTCAAATAGCTATATTAACAGAAAAAAATTTTCTCTATTGGTATAAAACCATGGACACCCTACCTGCAAGCGGTTGATAACTCAGTACGTCTTGACAAAAATTGGTTTCACTAGACGCCGTGTGCCACGTTACCTACCCGCATTTTCAACAAAGTTTGAAACGAATATTAATAACGTCTTTCTTGGGTTTTGTGGTTCAGTTTTACCGTTTTATGGTTACGTACCCTCCGTCCGTGTTCTAACTTACTTTATTAATAGATGAGATATTTTTTTTTATCATCCTGTATTTTCCTGTGAGCCTCGTTGGTCTAGTGGTCACAAAATGCGACTGCTGAGCATGAAGTCTTGGGTTCGACAACCAGGTCGAGCAGTGTTTTTGGGTTTCCATCAGGAATTTCATGAAAGAAATAAAATACAATTACACAAATTACAAATACAATTTCCCTAAATAAAACCTACTTTCCACTGCTTTCTTTTAAGCTTCAACTATAACCTTCCAAAGTCCTGCCAAAATGAAAAATACAGTTCGCTTTTTCCACATTAATGCTCATTTTAATATCATAATTACCTCAAGGTTCTCTTACTAACTACTCTTGTAATTATGAGATCGGTTTAATTAACAAAGAGTCGCTTTAAATGAACCACTCTATGACTACGGTTCGTATTTCTACTATTAACCAAACCGATAATGATTGGGTTTACTGGCGTCCAATCTAAATCAAAATCAACAAGGAAAACAAAGTAATGGTAGTATTAATATCACCATAATTGGCGAGTCATCGTAACCGGCAACAATAACTTGGTATCGCAAGCCACAAAAGATTGAAGCAATCATCGTTAAATTAAGTCAATGAGCAGACAAGTACAGATGCGACACATATACCTACACTTGGTTTCTGGAATGTTTAAGCAGGAGTCTTCTTTCAAGAAGAAAGAAGGTCAGGTCAAGTCAGGTCAAGTCAGGTCTCCCGACCCCACACACCCTAGTGTCAGAGTTTCTAAACCGCCTCATGAGCCTCTGACATGGTTTGAGTGAAAAAGTAAGTCCGCCCCCTATTACATGGGACTTAAACATAACTGGCGAAATGTTGGTGTACGAATGGGTACACTTCTGCCTAGCCCTTCGGGGATTGCAGGCGTGATGATATGTTAAGTCCAGCTTCCTCACGATGTTTTTCTTCACCGATGCCAGTGATGACCAAGATCAATTTTAGAAAGTAAGTTGCTGTTATTAGTTGGAAAAGTTATCAACAATCAATAAAAGTAGCCTACGTGCGCTTGACTATAGATAAACACAGCTAAGCTACTTAAAACAACTTCCCCGTTGGTCTCGGGGCCACAAGCGCGACTGTTGAGCGTGGGATCCTGGGTTCGATTTCCAAGACGGGCAAAAAGTGTTATTTATTTAAACATTATGCAACAAAAAAGTACAGGCATTCTCTACCAGTCAACCAAAGGTGTTTTTGGATTAGGAATTTTTCAGTAGACAGTTACGCAGACGAAGTCACGGGCAGAACCTGGTTACTTGTATGTAGGTACAAAATTCTACCGATTTTCCCATCTGCGACGCCCGTCAACTTTGTCCATGATGTTTTATGTGGAACGTAAAATGCTTATAATCGTGGCCGGCGCGCGGCGGCATCGCATTTATAGCAAATTCGTTAACCCTCTTCTTTACGGTTCACCAAACGACTGTTTTTATTATATCGTATGTTTATACCTTCGGGTGGCGAAATGGGGTTACAGGAGTAAGTTTTACAGGAGTAACAGTTCATGATAAGTTAAAATTCACTTTGTGTAAAGAAAGAATAAGGCTCTTTTCGTTATGATGACGCAGGTCTTTGAGTAAACTCAACTCATTTAAAGAAACAGACACAAAATATGGTTTTCTATTGTTTTTTTGGTCTTTTGACTGCCCCGTTGGTGTCCTTCCTCTCCTCCAAGCGCGGATGCTGAGCTTGAAATCCTAGGTTAGACTCCCAAGTTGAGCAAAGTCATTGGGTTTTTCTTTTGCGAACTGTCAGTAGCAGCCCGGAGTTTGGAAGTTGGTTGCCACCCCAACACCTCGGAAAGTAGGTAATGCCGTTGGTTCTGCACCTGATCTCGCTCCGGTAGTATCGTATTGCCATCCGATCGCACTATGAGTCTGAGGGAAGAGGAAGGTTAAAACGAAAGATAATTATAATAGTCTCGCTAAAGCGTCGCCTCTAAATTGCACCGCAAGACGCAAGACGCAAGTACCTGGTTGGAGCTTCAGGAATATTATCAGAAGCGCCAATGTTCTCGTTTTATTTAAATCTGTCTAATTATTAAAATCAATTAGACCATTAAAAGACCTTAGAAAGTCAACATTTACAGGAACAACAAATCGGCTTGCCCATTTGAATAGGTAGTTTTCTATATAGATAGAGAAGAATTAATTTTTATTAATTTATTATTTATTATTATTAAATTATTATTATTATAGAGAAGAATGTCCAATATAAATTCCAAAGAGTAATATTTATAGAGAAAATATTTTGTCAAATAGCTATATTAACAGAAAAAAATTTTCTCTATTGGTATAAAACCATGGACACCCTACCTGCAAGCGGTTGATAACTCAGTACGTCTTGACAAAAATTGGTTTCACTAGACGCCGTGTGCCACGTTACCTACCCGCATTTTCAACAAAGTTTGAAACGAATATTAATAACGTCTTTCTTGGGTTTTGTGGTTCAGTTTTACCGTTTTATGGTTACGTACCCTCCGTCCGTGTTCTAACTTACTTTATTAATAGATGAGATATTTTTTTTTATCATCCTGTATTTTCCTGTGAGCCTCGTTGGTCTAGTGGTCACAAAATGCGACTGCTGAGCATGAAGTCTTGGGTTCGACAACCAGGTCGAGCAGTGTTTTTGGGTTTCCATCAGGAATTTCATGAAAGAAATAAAATACAATTACACAAATTACAAATACAATTTCCCTAAATAAAACCTACTTTCCACTGCTTTCTTTTAAGCTTCAACTATAACCTTCCAAAGTCCTGCCAAAATGAAAAGTACAGTTCGCTTTTTCCACATTAATGCTCATTTTAATATCATAATTACCTCAAGGTTCTCTTACTAACTACTCTTGTAATTATGAGATCGGTTTAATTAACAAAGAGTCGCTTTAAATGAACCACTCTATGACTACGGTTCGTATTTCTACTATTAACCAAACCGATAATGATTGGGTTTACTGGCGTCCAATCTAAATCAAAATCAACAAGGAAAACAAAGTAATGGTAGTATTAATATCACCATAATTGGCGAGTCATCGTAACCGGCAACAATAACTTGGTATCGCAAGCCACAAAAGATTGAAGCAATCATCGTTAAATTAAGTCAATGAGCAGACAAGTACAGATGCGACACATATACCTACACTTGGTTTCTGGAATGTTTAAGCAGGAGTCTTCTTTCAAGAAGAAAGAAGGTCAGGTCAAGTCAGGTCAAGTCAGGTCTCCCGACCCCACACACCCTAGTGTCAGAGTTTCTAAACCGCCTCATGAGCCTCTGACATGGTTTGAGTGAAAAAGTAAGTCCGCCCCCTATTACATGGGACTTAAACATAACTGGCGAAATGTTGGTGTACGAATGGGTACACTTCTGCCTAGCCCTTCGGGGATTGCAGGCGTGATGATATGTTAAGTCCAGCTTCCTCACGATGTTTTTCTTCACCGATGCCAGTGATGACCAAGATCAATTTTAGAAAGTAAGTTGCTGTTATTAGTTGGAAAAGTTATCAACAATCAATAAAAGTAGCCTACGTGCGCTTGACTATAGATAAACACAGCTAAGCTACTTAAAACAACTTCCCCGTTGGTCTCGGGGCCACAAGCGCGACTGTTGAGCGTGGGATCCTGGGTTCGATTTCCAAGACGGGCAAAAAGTGTTATTTATTTAAACATTATGCAACAAAAAAGTACAGGCATTCTCTACCAGTCAACCAAAGGTGTTTTTGGATTAGGAATTTTTCAGTAGACAGTTACGCAGACGAAGTCACGGGCAGAACCTGGTTACTTGTATGTAGGTACAAAATTCTACCGATTTTCCCATCTGCGACGCCCGTCAACTTTGTCCATGATGTTTTATGTGGAACGTAAAATGCTTATAATCGTGGCCGGCGCGCGGCGGCATCGCATTTATAGCAAATTCGTTAACCCTCTTCTTTACGGTTCACCAAACGACTGTTTTTATTATATCGTATGTTTATACCTTCGGGTGGCGAAATGGGGTTACAGGAGTAAGTTTTACAGGAGTAACAGTTCATGATAAGTTAAAATTCACTTTGTGTAAAGAAAGAATAAGGCTCTTTTCGTTATGATGACGCAGGTCTTTGAGTAAACTCAACTCATTTAAAGAAACAGACACAAAATATGGTTTTCTATTGTTTTTTTGGTCTTTTGACTGCCCCGTTGGTGTCCTTCCTCTCCTCCAAGCGCGGATGCTGAGCTTGAAATCCTAGGTTAGACTCCCAAGTTGAGCAAAGTCATTGGGTTTTTCTTTTGCGAACTGTCAGTAGCAGCCCGGAGTTTGGAAGTTGGTTGCCACCCCAACACCTCGGAAAGTAGGTAATGCCGTTGGTTCTGCACCTGATCTCGCTCCGGTAGTATCGTATTGCCATCCGATCGCACTATGAGTCTGAGGGAAGAGGAAGGTTAAAACGAAAGATAATTATAATAGTCTCGCAAAAGCGTCGCCTCCATTACATAGGATTAACTAGCGAAATGTGGGTGCACTAATGAGTACACTTCTGCCTAAACCAACGGAGAATACAGGCATGATGTTATGTTAAGTAATTATAATAGTAAGAGACTACCACTTCTACCTACCCCCCCACAGATCCCTGTCGCTTCATACAACTAACGGAAATGAAAACCGCAACCGCTGACACTCATTAAAAATTGAAAACTTTCAACGTTTATCGGTTATTTTAATATCGGAACCGCTGAAATATAAATCACGCTTTACAATTTCCGCTACAGATAACCAAGGCTGCAATTCTATAGTTTTTTCGCCTCGTGGCGGCAGATTTGTCGAATAAATATGTACGCTTATCAGCTTGTCCGCAAGTCAGGCGTATAAATAACTTCACTCTGACCGAATTTCGGTCAATTCGGCTAATCTCATTGTAGAATACCCACCCAGGCTCGGTATATTATTAGGAGAAGAGTGTGTACGCAGACATAGGTGCACTTCTGACCCGCATAGTCCGATGGAACTGCAATCCTACGCGATCTGCGAGAGATCAAGCGCAGGACCAACGGCTTGCCGGGGTTGCGGGACGTCTTAACAGGATACCGTGGTCCCGGAACGTAAAGGACAACAGAAGGAACAAGGTGGTTTTTTAGTCAGTAAAAGTCTGACAGTCCCTTCCGCCCCACCCAATGCGGAAGGAGTCACTTGATGATTTTTACCACCTAAAAAAAAAAATTACCAACGGCTTAACATGCCTTCCGAGGCACGGGAATGTCACAGCACCAACTTTCAGACACTGGGAATACGTTTGTATGGAAAAATGTTTTCTAGCAAACGCCCTTATTACGTACAACGAGGTGCTCAACAAGTTTGTCTAAATAACCTATTGTAGAAATATGAAGATATTACTTAGTAGTTACAGCTACCTATGTAGTCAGGATTATAAAAAAGTTAACTTTCAATGTCAACTTTTTTATAATCCTGACTACATAGGTAAAAACCAACGCTAAACATGTGAATAAAAAAACTGACGCAATGCTGCTTTCAATCCAATAAAGAAACAGCAAATAAAACTCATCACTTTAAAACTTCAAAAATTCTCACGGTAAAGTCAGAATGACCAATCATTAAACGTTTTTATTCTGCAATAAAATGGAAGATGTAAAAACAAGCATTAAACGAAACGTTAACAAACTGAAATTAGTAAAGTTTTCGCATAATTTTTGCACCCCTGAACGTTTGCACCCGTGAACGTTTGCACCCCTGGACGTTTGCACCCCTGAACGTTTGCACGTACTTCCAATCTTGATGATGCACCCGACGTGGTATTATGTTATGGTATAAACGTAGCTCTAAATCAACTTTAGTGTGTGGTAAAAGCGAAAAAGTATGGTAGTTTTAGCTCGTTATTATTTTTCTGCAAATACTTCGTATATGAGATTCTGTGATTTCTTTTTTTATGACGCTGTTTCGTTTTTAAAACTACTAACATCAGTGCTATTCTGGAAAGTCTCTCTTGGTGGGTTTAGGAGAGTGATTTTGAGTTGAGTTTTTATTCTTCACTAGCTCCTGCCCGCAACTTCGTTCACGTAAATGTCGGCTATCACGGTCGCAGACGAAGTCGCTGAATAAAAAGTAGCCTAGCCTAGTCCTTTCTTGGGGTCAAAACTACCCGTAACAAATTTTATCAAAATCGGTTCAATGATTTAATCGCGACAGGCAGACAGAGTTAGTTTCGCATTTATATTATTACGCTTATATTAGCTCCACATGTTACTACGTTTAAAACTCTTAGAAGTCGAATGAAACTAACTTGTAATTGTTGTATATTATAATAGAACATCAATCGTTATAGTTTTTCTGCAGTTCAGAATACAGTCGTTTGAGACTTCATAGGTACATCGTGTCCATTGTGGAAAATATGATTCACCCAAGAACCCCTAGTCCACAAAAAAGTACATACGACGTTTATAAGCTATAACATCACACCTGTAATCCCCAAAGGGTTAGGCAGAGGTGTACTCATAAGTACACCCACATTTCGCCAGTTATGTTTTAATCCCATGTAATAGGGGGCGAGCCTATTGCCATACGACGTTTAATGTCATAAAAACCTTTGCTTTTTCCAAGAGAATTTTACCATATTTAATACCATGGCAGTTTTTTTCATCGTCATTTCATAATACACCCCTGTGTTTGCACCCCAAAAACTCATCCAATAACAAATACGCGACACTAAATTACAAATTATCACGCGGACCCGGTACAGTCGCGCGCATAAATTAATAAATGATTACTCACAGGTTATTCCTGATTTATTGACATGACAAATCAATTTTCAAACTGTTCTGAAATAACAAACTATTCGTTGGATGATATTATTTTTGTTAGATATATTCTGATGGGTGTTTTTATTAGGGAAGCCTTTTGCGACTTAGCCCTTCTAGGTTATCTTTACTACAAATATTGTAAACATTGATTTTTAATGAGTACGTATGGGGTTTCTTGCCCATTCATCTCCATACAAAACTATCTTTTGGAAGGGGCAATTAGATTTAATTTCTTTTTTCTTCTTGTATAATTATGACGTTCAAAAATGCCTTATAATGGCCTAAATGAAATAAATGATTTGACTTTGACTTAAAATTCACGATACTAACACAAAATTCGTTCAATGTAAGCCTCGTACTTTAATAATTTAGTTTTTGGTTTTATCTGTCAATTAAGTCTCCGGAATTGTGTACAGTTTCAAATGACAGTCTTAAGTACTGCGCGCGTGATACTAAAGATTATTAAACTGGTTATGGGAGGTTATAGCCGGAGTGAACCGGTTTTATCCGGTTTATGGCCTGATGGCGTGGTGAAATTGTTATTTTTATTTTCATTTTCTTTTGGATGTGAACTTAAATTGAATGAGATGTCAGGATTAAATTTTAATGCGTTGCTGTATAGTAATGCTGGATAATTAACAACATATTTTGATTGACAGGGATTGTAGATATAGAAAATGGTGTCATGCTATGGCTTATAAAAACCAGCCAAGGGCGAGTCAGACTAGTACACTATTGGTTCCGTAACCCTATATAATATATTGCACACAAAAATAAATGTTTCTTGAAGAATCTCTTTAATTTTTACTTCATTTAATTTTTATTACTTGCTTTTAGCGGCCATGGGACAAAAAAATCTGTGAAAATTTCAAGTATCTATAACGGTTCAGAAGAAACAGCCCTATGACAGACGGACGGACAGAAAAACAGAAGAGTCTTAGTAATAGGGTTCCGTATGGCACCTTTTAGATACCTATCTTAGTCATTTTTAATTTTGTAAATAAAATGGGAAGGCAAACATGAATAATACATAAGAAAAACCGTACAGTAAAAATGTTACGCGCTATGGAGGGGGGGGGGTCAATGTAGACACTAATTAAACGTGTAAATCTACCTCCTGAATCATTTTATATATTAATGAAAACGCATTAAAATCCATTGCGCAGTTTAAAAGATCTAAGCATTAGCTAGCAAAGATCTAAGCGTACAGACTGTGGGAAGGGACTTTGTTTTAAACTATGTAGAGATTTCGAACGACTGGGTAAATTACCTAATCAAAGCAATTCAGAACTCAATTACCCTTTTCTTTGTAATCTTCCACTATAACAATATCCATATTACATTTTAAATACCAACAGAATAACTACATGAATATCAGTAAACGACTTTAAGCACAAAAGCGCTCAAAATAAGGCACTCATTACATTTTATTGTTCTACCATACTTTTAAAACAACGTGAAATTAACGTCAAGATAAAAACACGCAGAGAACTTGGCACCACAAGTGGCAGATATGTGCCGCAGCCACCGCCAGGGGGCGCCAGTAGTTTACTTGCCGGAAAATTATATCTCAGCCGTAGTAAAACTCGTGATGGTCCAGTGGATAAGGCGTCCGACTCGAATTACAAAAGTGTCATTAAGTTAAATTACTTATTGACAGAAATAGAACTAGAATTGTATATACATAATATCATGCCTGTAATCCCTGAAAGGTTAGGCAGAGGTGTACCTATTAGTACCCCCACATTTCGCCAGTTATGTTTAAGTCCCATGTAATAGGGGGCGAGCCTATTACCATCAACCGGGCACAAAGCCTGACTCCGAGGCTGCTACTGAGAATTTTATATAACAAATAAATAATACCCAAAACTTTAGCATGGAGCACGCTGTCGGTACAGCCCTCTTAAAAGTCGTAATATTGCCAATATAACAATATTTCTGAAAATGGTAACTAAGGATTTAATAATAAAACACAAGAATAAATTCCAATAAATTACTTTATTAAATAATGCCTATCTACTTAGGCATAATAACAATAAATGCATTTTTTTATAAGACTGTCATTTACAATTCGAAGAAATAAATTATTACTTAATTAATTTCTTACATCATAAACTATGAAGTCAATTGAGCATAAAAAATAAATATTACAAATAAAAATTAATTTACATCTCGATACGAGAGTCGGATTTGAAACCTTAGTCTACATAAACACACTCATTCATATCACATATAATTAAGCTTAATTCTGCCAAAACAAGCCAATCCACAACTTCATGTAATGTCTAAATAACAGCGTTTTACTAATTACGTCATACCTATGAATGTTTACACGGTACCTACATAAAATAAAATCTTTATTTTTCTATTTGTCGGTCTGTCTGTTTCGGCTAACTTCCTAAACGGCTGGACCGATTTTGACGGGACTTTCACTGACAGATAGCTGATGTTATAAGGAGTAACATTAGCTATTTTAAGATGGGACAAATTGTTACTTGCGTGACGACTGTAATAAATACGATTCATTCCACTACCACTACCTCTAACCTTAAAAAATCTTCTTAAATACGAATTAAAACGGTTTCACATTCCTATCCGGTATCGAATATGGATTAAATGGCTTCTGACTACCCCTCCTATAAGGCCCAGGAGGACCGTACTCCACGTGGTGATGGTCATGATGGCCATGGTACACCGGCTTCTCCTTGATGAAGCTCAGGAACCAGCCGAAGATGTAGCCAGCTTTGTGGAGCAGGACCCAGAAGGCAAACGCGTATATTAACTTGAGGATGAAGATCTTCTTGATGATCAGGTCCACGAAGTATACTGGAAAGAGAAAGAATGTATTTAGACCAGGTATGAATGATTTATGATATGTATTTAGTTGAGGGAATTTATAATCACAGTATAGAGTGATTAACCTCTAGAAATCCAAGGCGAATTCCTAACCAGTCGCAATCTCAACTGAGCCACAATCAATACGCAACTTGTCAAAAATATAATGTAATTGTAATGTAATGTTATATAATGTAATTGGAGGTATTTTTGACAGATTGAACGTTCTTGGAAATACGAGAATTGCTCCTCTAAATTGCCCTTTTGATTTGCCACTCTAAACCTACCTTTACCACGATCGCCTGCTTTCATACTACGGACATAGATTGCACTAAAATAAACATGTAAGAAGGTACTTTAAAAACTTTGCTAAAAATTAATTTTATACTCAAATTATTTACAAAAAAAAATAAGACAGAAGCGAAGATACTCGTATTTTAGTGATAAATATATTCATTGTTAACTAACTTAAACATGATAATCTCAGAAATCTTAAATCTCATGAAATCCTGACCGACAATTTATGTTGAACCAAAACTTTCTTGCGTGTCGTTGGTGCCTCTAAACTACAGTACACTGTACATACAATATTTTTACTCTTTCTTATTTTTCTTGTCACATAAAACAAAAGCTACATACACTTGTGATACTATCACAAGGTAAGATAATATCCTAGGTTGCATACGTCGCCTATGCGTGACCGTTCACACGTGCGAGATTATAATAAAAAATATTTTATGCATCTCAATAGGTATCTCTGTGAAAATATTGCCCCTGTGTGGACCGGCCTTTAGCGCTAGAGTAGGTCTTAAAGTACTCTTTGATCGATATCAATAACGTGGAATAGGAAGCTGCCACTCTCGACAAAAATCCCCATCTTTTACGTCCTAACAAATTGAAAAGATAAAAGATTCTAGTATTTTCTTTCAAGTATCTCTCTTCATATTTATACTAAGCCGAGCACAAATTCGTGAGGTTTTTGGACATAACAATAAAGTGGGCTTAGCAAAGTAATTGCTTCGTTCGGCCATGCGTGACGAGGAATTCAATAAACCAATCTTATTTATTTTATTAATAATAACAAGATGTTAGGTAATCCTTGTTTATAAAGATGTGGGCTATCTCTTCATGTTACTTCTTTCCTGGAACAAGTTTGTATTATGATAACCTGATGGTTTTTTTACGAAGACCTTTTCCGGAGTTATAATCCGCTTTGCCTAAAGAAATTATAAGAAACGAAGAATATAAGAAACTATAGCTTCTGCCCTCGACGTCGTCCGCGTTTTTTTTTTCGCACGCGCTAAGTTACGTTTTAAGTTACTGCTCCACCCCGTGGGTAGAAAAGTGATGTTTTATAGCCTATATATAAGATTCTTCACGAATCTAGCTATCATATATCATATGTCATATCATACCTACAAAAAGATTTTCCCGATTCGACTGGTACTTCCATAAATTAGCTCGTTTAAACAAACACACAAACAAACAAATAAAACTCTTGCTTTATTATATTATTATAGACAGATTATCCAGTTCGCTGTGAAACACATTTTCTTATTTTACTATTAACTTTAGAGATTATAAAGAGTTTTTTGTATGGAAAAATGGTCACTAGCAAACGCTCATTAGTAAGTATCTTTGAATTTACCTAAACGAAAACGTTACCTAATTGGAGAAAAGATGTAAATCAATAAATAACAATTATTTTTGAACTTATTTCGCTGTTTGCTTAAAACTAAATCTGTTTAACATTTTCCTTTACGAATTAATCAAAACTTAAAACAATAAAATACGCAATACTTTTGAAATGGTGACAAATATCATCGCCCTATAGTCACACTGCCACTGAGTCGATAAAGTGGTATTCGATAATCGCTTTCCAATGGCCGTGCACATTTGAATTTATTGAATCTCATCCATTTACGATTTAATAATAAAATATCTTTGTTCCAACTATATAATATTTTGTTTGAGTGATGTTAAAATATGAAACTTGTATCAATTTGTTTAAAGCTTTCCATACCAATTTGTTTTCAAAACTATTGAATTGAGATTTTTAAACTGAATTGTTTTGGAACTGCGATTATTGAATATGAAATGAAAGACATTTTATCTGATTTTACACTAGGTTTTGTATGCTACTTTGTCACACGTATTAAGTAACGTCTTTGGCTACTACTCTACTCCAGTGAGTTTTAGTGAGTGTGATGTTATAAAAAGCCGTTACTTTTTTCTAATGAATTTAGCTATCAAAAGCAGCTAGCTAAATATATTCTAATCTATTCTATCATACGAGTATACAATATTTTTTCCAATCTGACTTGAAGTTCCAGATATTAACATACCTATTTAAACAAACAAAAAACCCTTCAGCTTTATTAAATGAGTATAGGTTATCCAATTCGATGTGAAACACATTTCATTTTTTACTTCACAGGTTCTAAAATAAAAAAATAAAAAAATCTAATTAAAAAGTTTCGTAGAAAAACTTACTAAACAGTCCAATTTTCTTCTTCTTCCCTCTCTCCTCGACAGCATCTTCTAGCCCCTCACAGAATACTACGTATAAAAACACTAGCAACACTGTCAACTGACGCATTTTATTTACTGGCAACTCCAAAAAAAAGCAAATGTCAAAAAACAATATATCTGTTATTTTTAAATATCGTTTTTATTGTCTGTATGCACCATGAATCGGTCGTACAATGGTCTAAGATTGTACATACAGTATTTTTTAGTCTCTGAAACCACAAACGCGTGCTAATTGAAGGAAAGCCGTATATTTGTTTAGTTGTCACTTTCTCGGGAACTGCTAAACTGTAAATAATGAAGTTATGCTGAACTTGACAATGTTGAAATTATTTTCGCATAGTTAGATAGTTGTTATGTAAGATGTTTCATGTTCTATTCATAAGTTGCCGTTTTTCCTTATTCAGAAGGAAAACGTAATAAAAGAAAGTGTTAGTTGGTATGTGTGTCGAATAACTTTGTAACTGTTAGTAAATATCTGTTAAATTATGTTTTACTGCCTCGTTGACCTAGTGTGTGTCACGCGACTGCTGAGCACGAGGTCTTGGATTTGATTCCCAGGTCGGGCAAAGTGTTATTGGGTTATTCCATCAGAAATTTCTCAGTAGCAGCCTCGGAGTCTGAATTTGTGCCCGGTTGATGGCAATAGGCTCGCCCCCTATTAAATGGGACTTAAACATGACTGGTGAAATGTGGGTGTACTAATGGGTACACCTCTGCCTAACCCTTCGGGGAGTTCAGGCTTGATGTTATATGTATGTATTGTTACACCATTATCTTCAAGAAACTGTCGGGCGCTGGCCCGTTGGTTAATACTTGATAGCCAGTTAAACGGAGAGCTTTTCCTTGAAAATTTAATGAGTGTAATGTGCTTAGCAGAACTCTTTTATATTTAACGTTTTTATAAATGTTTCGTACTTTTAAGTGTTTTGTAAAGTAAGGGAAGGTGATTGTTTATCTATAATCTATACTAATATTATAATGAAGAAATATTTGATTGTTTGTTTACATTGAATAGGCTCCGAATCTATTGAACCGATTTGAAAAATTCTTTCTCTGTTGGAAAGCTACATTATCCCGGGTGACATAGGCTATATTATATTTTCAAAAAAGTTAGGGGTCCGTAAGGAAAATCACGCGGGCGAAGTCGCGGGAAGAGTGGTAGCTATATAATAAAGCTTAAGAGTATTTTGTTTGTTTGTTTAACGTGTTAAACTATGAAACTACTAGTCAGATTGGGAAAATTCTTATTGTAGGTACATGATAGCCAGATTCATAAGGAATAGTATACGCTGTATAACATTATGCTACGACACAAAGAAGCGGAGCAGTTACGTAGTAAACCAGCCCCGGAACAACTATCTGTAGGCCATACAAATATTTGCTCTGTGCAGGAATCGACCCTGCGACACGTAGGCCCGCAGCAAATCGCTCAGCCACTGAGCCAAACGTGTCATAGCCAGGTAGTTTATTTTAGTAAGGTACATTAAATAATATATTTCCCGCTGAGAATACATGTGCTCATAATTGATTAACTAAGAGATATATTTTAATCTTTTTCTCTTATGTCCCAAGTGGGCTGTATGTAACTTGTTAACTTTTGAGTAGGTAGTGTAATAGCTTATTTTCCTTGACGATAATTCATCTTTGTAGAATTTTATTTAGGTACAATTTGTGTTGCATGGAATTGTCCATCTCAATCTCCACATCTCTAGAACAAATGTCTGAAATTGACCTACCTAATTACATCGGTTAACATCGATTGTCGCTGAGATGAGATTATATATAAATTACAAGAATATATACGCAAGGATTTAAACAAGAATATATAGCAATTACAATTTTAAGTAAATGAGTTTAAATATTTGTATTAACATGGTAAATATCCTATCACACCTACCCACATCATGGCGAACAAATTGGTAACTTATTTTTTTTTTATAAAAGCTAGGGTTTGGACTTAGGGTTAGTCTGGGTTAGAAGTGACAGAACTCGTCTACGATAGAGTGAGCTTACCCAGAAGAATCCTGTTCACTCTAACATTGAAGATTAGGGTCGAATGCGTTCAACATAATTGTAGAAAACTTAATGATTAACTAGTACAATTCGCCTTTTAAGACTTTGTAGTAGTCATATACTGATATTTTTGCAGAAAATACCACAAAAGCTTAAACATCTGTTATTGAAATTCTCATAGTATCGAACGATTTAAATTCCGTTTACTATTGAATACCGAACATCAATATATTTCGTACCAAATGTTGTCGACTCCGATATCAATTGATAGAGCGGTGCAAATATAGCGGATCCCGGGATCGTAGTCGATAAATATGACGCTATCACTAGGGATGGGTATTCGCATAAATAGGGACCGCCCAGTATTAACTGAACTGTCGGATATCGCTGTACTGGGATTTTTTTATGAAGTTAGTCAGAATGAGGAATGTTGGGATTTATTTTTTTATTTGTGTGGCAGTGATATCTATTTCTATTTTCGGACTTACTTTTCTGGGGCTATTTTGGTAACTGAATTCAATAAAGGCTAGTGTTTAAACTCCTACCAGAAATTAACCTATTTTACCATAACTCACACATGAATTAATCCTAAAATTTCTACAATTTTTGATTATGTACTATGAATTTAATTTATTTTAAATACCTATTTACAATTCTAAATGCTTTAAATTTATTTTTAACTATTATACAATTATTAAAAATTCATTTTTGCCAGTTACGTTTAAGTTCCATGTAATAAAGGGCGATCCTATTGCCATCAACCGGGCACAAATCCAAACTCCAAAACTGCTACTGGGAAATTCCTGATGGAAAATCTCAATAATACTTTGCCCGACCTGGGAATCGAACCCAAAACCTCATGTTTAGCAGTAACGATTTCCGACCGCTACACCAACGAGGCCGTCCACCTATTTTACTACCAATAAATACCTGCTAGAATGGATGAATGCTTACCAAATGGCATAAAAGTTGGTGCCCAGTTTCGCTCTGGACTCAATAGTTTAAAATAAACCCTTTGAAACTAACCTGTCCGAGTCGGTGTGCCCCAAATCCTATCTGAGACAGTAAAACAATATTTGGTGAGCATTTATTAATTTTTATGGGGCTATAAGTATACCTATATTCCTTTTTTTATTTTCATTTTCCATTGTGTATTCTGATTTATTTTTTTCAGTTACTATATTTTACAAAATTTATTTATAATATTTGTTAGCTAGTTGTTAACTTATCGTGCATTCTGTGGTCCTAAAAATATTTCATTACGAATTTAAGTTGGATACAAAACCTAAGTACATATCGAAAAAGGATATAACACGTTATGATACCGCATTACATCATGTACTTACTGTAAAAGTTGAAAATATGCCACATCATACACATAAAATTATTTTGGAATATACCCAAAATATTTTTATGTCTGTATAAAGTGAGAGGGACCAAGTTATGTTGGTGTATCACCTGAATAAGGTAAGGTAACCGTAATCGTTCATTTTTAGGAGTCCCGCGATTATCCCGGCTTTAAATCTAGGGTTGGCTCTGCGCGGATACAAGAGTGGTTCTGTTTTAGATATAGGTAACTTTAGTATTTACTATCTATACCTCTCGTTTTGTCTATGGTTTCTGTCCCGATAAACAAGCTAAATAACGCAAAGTATTTTTTCAAATCGTATCAGTAGTTCCTGTGAATAGCGTTTAAGCAAAACATACTTTTCTGCTTTATAATATTTTGTACATAAATATAGATACACATTTACAAAATTTTTTTTTTGTTTTATCTGTGGAAGTTATAAAAATAATAAAGCAAAAGTTTGGATTTGTGTAGGCAAGTGACCTTCTTAAAATAAACTTATTTTTTGTTTCTAGAATAGAATAACTTTTTCAGTATATTTTATGAAGGTTTACCTACTGACTAACTATCAAAATCTAACTTTTAAAATATTTTTTTACAAAATCTCCAACTGCTGACATTTTTATTTCTTATTTAAATATTTTTCCATCGCGTCGCGAATTACAGTCGTGAATAGAACTCGTGAATTCAGTTATTACAGCGATATGTTATGAGGCTACACTTTTGCACGCGAGCGTAATAGTGACATACCGATGCCTTGTTTGCGCTATTTATTTGCTGTACGACAAATTATTACCGTGAGCGTGCGGTAAATAAATATTTAAAGGGTGTTACATAAATTTACATCATGCCTGTAATCCCCGAAGGGTTAGACAGAGGTGTACCCATTAGTAGGTACATCCACATTTCGCCAGGTATGTTCAAGTCCCATGTAGAGGTCGAGCTTATTGCCATCAAGCGGGCACAAATCCCGACTCCGAGGCCGCTACTGAGAAATTCCTGATGGAAAAATCCGAACCTCGGAATCAATCCCAAGATCTCATGCTCAGCAGTCGCGCTTTGCGACCACTGGACCAACGAGGCATCACTTTATTTCCTTACATTATGTCAATTCAACATCCACAACCTTTCATACATTCATCGCATAACGAACAACATTCATAATCCAAACAATTAACAAAAAAATGCTAAATATAGATACCAATTTTGTCTGCCATTGTCGCGATAACTTGCTCCATACATCTCGCAAACAGTCCGTACTTCATTACCGGCTTACAATATGAAACAAATCGGGGCTATTATTATAACAAAATTGCCCGCCTTAAGCCAAGCTCAATAAAGTATGACATTACGCGACTCAGATTCTGATAATGTTAGTTGCGTCCCTAGCGGGCAGTGGTGGTCAACATTTTAAGTTGTAAGTTATTGAAATTACTGTTTTATGTCTAATTGGAATTGGTCAAAAATCACTTTACTAAGCAAGCATAACATGTACTTGAAACATATATTTCAAAAACAATATTCAAAGCCTTGTTCAACATACATATTGAACAAAGTAAAATCACTATAAATCATTCTTTGACTCTTGTAATAGGATCATTAAGAGTATCTACACACATAACCGGGTTGGCACATTCGGTTCGGCATTATCAAAGGCTCTAATTTATAGCTACGAACCGAATAAACTGACGCCGTACAGCGACCCTGAAATGTCCTATGGCATGACTGCAGTTGACAAGTTCAAAACATTTCTGTTAACATCGCTATTTTTAATAGGTATTCTGCCGATCTTTTTTTACCTCCTTTCTATATGAGCCCACTGCTAGACAAAGGCCTCCCCCAAGTCCTTCCAGACAGACTTTTCCCCCACAACCTTTAACCAGCTCTCGCGGTACGCGTCCAGCTTATTTCGTTATCTTGACCGTCCTGAAAGACGCCATAACTTAGAGACTCTTGCCAATAAACAAGTAATAAACACCCACCGGACTGCATAAACCACTTTGGCAATCTCAGCGCCGACCTATTAATTGTTGTATCGGTTTTATGACCATTCCTAATCCCGGCCGCTCGACCATCGGCACAATCATTACACGAAAACGGGGGATTGCAGCTTAATGAGACACTTTTAGAACCACGAGGGACCAAAACAACCCCCACAAAAGGTTAGGGTGGAAATAAAATCTTTTGTTTTGGTTTTGTGTTGGAATGGTAAAGGTTTATGTCTGTAGAAGAAAATAGGTATGCAAAAACTTGCATTTGTTATAACAGATTTTACATAAAACAGGACAATATAACTTGCGTGTTTGTTCAGTGTTTGTAGATTTTGAGAAAGCCTTCGATTCGGTCGAGACCTGGGCTGAACTACAGTCTCACCAAAGGTGGCTAATCGCACACTAATAAACGCACTGATCTCTGGAACGATATCCGAACGGTCCCCAACCGCCACTGGGGAACACCGTTTTACAAAAAGTGCCGACCACCAATGTTACTGAATTATATTATTTTAATCTAATTATAAGGTAAACATTGGTGCCGATTCCCTTGTTCACAAACTAGACTAAATTTAGAGAATTGACAACTCTTACTAACATACAGCGAAAGGAAAGGACGGTGACATTCCGTGACATTAAAGAACTAAGTTAGAGATGTCAAATTAGTTTTGCCTTGAACTTCTCCGTATTTTTAATCCACACGTTTTAAGATGTCAACTATAACTGTATGGATGTGTCAGATGGACTAAATTTGACAGCTCTTATTTTCATTAGTCTCTTTCTTATTTTATTGGACAGAAAAAGATGAAAATAGTCTAATTTTAGTTTAGTTTGTGACCAAGGGAATCGGCACCAATGTCACCGTCCTTTCCTTTCGCTGTAGGTTGATAAGAGATGTCAATTCTCTAAATTTAGTCTAGTTTGTGAACAAGAGAATCGGCACCATTGTAAACTTTATTATTATTATTTTATGATAGCCAGATTCACGTTATAGTATGAGTTTAACACCATACTATGACACAGGAACGGAGCAGTAACCAAAGTCGTAGTCGCAGGCAGATGCTAGATAAAGATGCATTTGTATAAACAACTAACTAAGTAATATAACTAGCCAGCCAGCTACTAGCTAGCTGGTAACTAATATAACTTAAACCATCGACTCGAAAGGAGAAGACTTTGCTCACGATATGAAAACTTATAAAGTGTCGATAAACTCCAATCGGTACTAAAACATTGCTATCGGAGCAATATATCACTACCTCAACGTGAGCTTTGAGCCAAAGTAATAAGTTTCCATATTTGCCCGGAATCCTTCCTCCGTCAAAGTAAACAGTGCCCGGGTCTCCACTTTGGTAGTAGGAACTTGATGCCCCTGAGTGCATTCGAGAACCTACATCCAATGGTAAGTTGTACGTACAGACCTACAGCTGGTCGATATTGTTTATGTATGCAAATCGAATCGAACATGAATGTGTATGTTTGATCTTGTCTATGTTTAAGCATAACTTACTCTACTCTGCTTATTATTGTAACATGCAATTGTGAGTTTGTTTGTTACGCTTTCACGCATTATTTATCAACCGATCATTATGAAACTTTATATACATGGTACAGAAGAGGCCATACGGAAAATTCAGTAAAAAACGTATTGTTCTTTGTGGAGGGAACACGAGCAAATCTTGAGGCAAAAGCTAGCAAGTTACTCGTATACTTGTCACACACTTAAAAAACTTTTTAAGATTAATTTATATAGATCTTTTTCAATTTAACTTTCAATTCAAATTATGCAAACATAGCTAATATGTATAAGCATTTAGCATATTATGTCATATCCATATCGATCATTTCATAAACAAACGGAAAACGGAAACCTTCAACAATAATGACGGCAGTGGCTGAGCGATTGCTGCTCGCTGTTGGTCGCAGATTCGATTCCCGCACGGAACAAATATTTGACTAGCCAGCAAATAGTCGTACTGGGTTTAAAAATACTGTAAAATGGAAAAAGTTTTTTTTTAATGAGAGAACTGAAGTTTGGAAGTAGTTTTCTCACTATCAGCGTAGAAGTCTGAGTTTTTGTCCGGTAGATGGCAATAGACTCGCCTCCTATTACATAACTGGCGAAATGTGAGTATACTAATGGGTACACCTCTGCCTAACCCTTCGGGAATAACAGGTTTGTTGTAATGTTATGTCGAGAAAAGAAAATCAGCAAACCATCTTAGTATCTTCAGGAAGGTGAGCAAACGATTTCAAACTACATCATAATTTTACAGTTACTTAATACAATATTCTCTATGTAATCCATCTTCTGGTATATAAATGTGAGACATCCACACGTAAAGGTCAGTCTGAGTCCTCACGTAGCCACGTCCGTAAGATACGACAGCGTCTCTCCTCTCCGAGACAGAACAACGGATTGATTTCAGTTTTCAGTACCAACCAGCTACACGAATTTAGGTATACGGTTTCAAACGTGTCCAGATAATAGCACGACGTACTGTTGTGTAGGGGTCGATTTCACAACTGTATTTATTTATTAAAACTGTATTTATTGATTACATAACATAACATCACGCCTGTAATTCGCGAAGGGTTAGGCAGAGGTGTACACATTAGTATACCCAGTTTCGCCAGACGCAGTTTCTTTCGCGGTTTTTTATTACAGTTTATTACTAGCTTATGCCCGCGTCTTCGTACGAGTTCGCGTGAGAGTCGGTTTTCTGCGTGGGTTGTTTTTTTTTTGCACGGAATTCTAACTCTTCTTTTTCTAAAATTTAAGTAACCTAACTGCATAAGTGCTTTTTGCTCTTCTAGTGTCTTTTTATAACACCAGCTATCTGCCAGTGAAAGTCCTGCAAAAATGGGCCAAGCTATTTCGAAGTTTAGCTGAAAAAATTATTATTATTATTATTTATTATTTATTTACAACGACCTTACATCTACCATTACAGTTTCCCAATTCGGTAGTGTAGTTACTAGTGACAATTACATACAATTACGACAGACAGTTACGATACATACAATTACATAACACACAATTTATAGTCTATTACTAGACATACTTATATTACTAAGTACATAGCACGTGTAACGTCACCCTTGCGAACTCGCCCCGTGAGCATGAGAAAATATCTATTTTACTGGCAACCACATTGAGCGTGCGCATTGTTCGCGTGAGGGGTGCATTCTCCAACCATTTAGTTCTCCCGCGCGGCACCGCAAACAAGTTGGGCTGTCGTCGGCGCTGCACGTAACCGTCTGGCACACTTAGACATATAGCCTGAAGCACACCCGGATTATGTATGTTACCCCGGAACACTCCAAGAATATACGACGCCAGCGCAAGATCTCTTCTTGTTTCCAACTTGTTGTATCCTACCATGCCCAAAACAAACAAGGTTGGATACATCAAGGGGTAGAAGGGGTATACTCCATAAAGCCTGAGGTAGATATATCTCGTGAATTTGTTCTGTATGCGCTCCAACATGAGATTATACTTAGACTCATGTGGGGCCCATATGGCAGCATTCCCTTCCAACTGACTCCTTATTAGAGCGTTGTACAGTGCTGATATGGCTTTAATATTTGTGAAAGCTGCCGCTCTGCGAAGCACAAATCCTAATCGCTTGTATGCCTTTTTACAGACATTAGTGATATGCTCACGAAATCTCAATTGTGTGTCCATACGAACTCCCAGGTCACGCACTGCTGTCTCCCTATTCATAGGCGCGCCATTCACTTTGTAGTTGTAGTGAAGTGGATCCCGTGCACGGCTGAATGTTAAAACTGAACATTTCGCAACATTGAATTGCAGCTTGTTATTTCGACTCCACTCCACTACTCGATCAATGTCTTGCTGTAGGCGGTGACAGTCGTCCTCGTTTTCGACAGCCAGAAGCAGCTTGAGGTCGTCTGCAAATAGGAGACACCTGGCATCTCTTATCACATCAGGCAGGTCATTTATCATTATAATAAATTCTAAGGGACCTAAATTGCTACCTTGACTCACTCAAAATAACAGGGAGGCAATAGAATTACGAGTAAAACGCTGTTATTTTGTATTTCAGACATCATTTTATATATTTGTATAATAGATGTAAAGAAAAAAATTACAGACACTTTAAAATTGCTAGTTGTTGGGTTCCAAACGATAAATCACTATGGACAAGAACGAGAAAGAAACTCAATGAACATTCTTTTATATGTATTACTATTCCTAGTTCAATTATTACTTTGTAAAGATACATTTATTATGTACTTCTGTTAGAAATATAACCCCTTGTGGCACGTACGTACCATTCTCATTGTTTCGATAGGTACTCTCACGTGCCAGACAAATTGCCGCAGCAGACGACCTCGAGAAATGGTGAGCATTTACTATCGGATTCAAAGATTTTGTTACTAATAGAAAATGGAATCAAATCATTTGTTTTATGTCTCGAGTGAGTAACGAAGATAATTCTTTTTGTGTTCGTGGTATGTAAGATGTTCTTTTAAATACTGCTGTGTGATCGTGGGTACCAAGAAATGTTACCCAGTAACTGGGCTTTGGTGTTTAGATAGGCAGTTACTGCTGCTTAATGTAAAAAAAAGTTGGAAAAAGGCTGGGCAGTTGATGATGACTGTTTTGATTTTTTATGTTGTGATGGACAGACAGTATAAAAGTCAAGTCAAATCATTTATTTCAATTAGACTATTAACTTTTAAACGTCATATACAAGAAAAAGGTATTTAAACTACATAGTTAAAATAACTGGGCACATAACTATTTACATAATAGTAGCATAATAATAGCTTAAATGCTATTTACTCTAACCGTGTAATTTTTTTTAATACCTTGCTTAAAAACTACAATATTTACAAATAAAATCAAGAAACGAAATTATGTTCAGTGTAAATAGTGTTCACGTATTTACAAATATTGTTACTGTAGACTTATATGTTTATTTTTTTATGTGTATAGTTTACTTTTTTATATGTAGGTTAAAAAAGTAACTGCGTTGGAAGCATTTTGACTGAAATAACTATACCAAGTTACCTAGTTCAAGTATCTATAAACTGAAACAACGCAGATCTCCAATTTCCTAACATTCAATTTCCTGTCCGTTTATTTATTGAAGAGAAGCAACAAGTCGGCGCGTGTTCGTGTATCAATAGTGAGGCATCGACGCAATATCGCTCTCGATTGCAATTCCGTAGACGAAGACTAGGTAGGTATGTCAGTATCTAACATTCAGTTTGATTACGTTCGATACTCGACAGACCTATGATTTATCCATTGTTATTGCATACATTTATCTTCATGTTTGTATTGAAAGGGTATATAATTTATTTCAGACTAGGTTATGTCCAAAAAAAAAGTAAGGTGTTCTCATTTATAAAATCTATACCTACACGGTACACCTGGACCCATAACTTTTTTTAAACCAGAATACAACAGCTGGAAGTCAGAAGACAGCAGACAGGGAGCTCATAAACCTTTCTCTAGACACTTTTCAACGCTGAAAATCTCAAGTTTTCATAACTAAACAATATTTAATACAGACTAAAAGTAATTAAATTTCAAAACAAACAGTTGTTCTTTGAATTTCTTAGCTGCTTGCTAAAATGAAGCTGCAGAAATATTTTGTTATTGCATCAACATTTCATATTGCAAGAAAACTCCGCGAACGACTCAGAAATATTGTCAGTTTTATTAATAGATATAGGAAATTGAATCCGATGGAAAAATTTGTAAGAAAATGGCCGTTGTCAAGCACAGGATATTAGTTTGAAGGAAAAGTCAAGTAAAGTTGTACTAAATTTATTTAATTACTGACATTTAATTTTGAAGCTACAATTCCTCAATTTAATTACACAAATCACGCCTGTAATCGTACGCCTCACGTGTGTGGGGGTACACCTCACGCAAGCAAGTGTCACGTTTCCTCAAGTGTGGGTGGTCAAGTTTAGTGGTCGCAAGGCACGACTGCACTGAGCATGAGGTCTTGAGTTCAATTCCCAGGTCGGACAAAGTGTTATTAGGTTTTTCCATCAGGAATTTCTCAGTAGCAGCCTCAGAGTCTGAATTTGTGCCCGGTTGATGGCAGATTCTCCCCCTATTACAGAAGGACTTAAACATAACTGGCGATATGTGGGTGTACCTACTAATGGGTAAGCCTCTGCCTAACCCTTTCGGGATTACAGGCGTGATGTTATATGTTACAAATTGTATCATTGCGCACAGTTATGCTAGGATCTTCTCACTCACAGATGTAATGCTCAAATCTGAACTGTTACATTACAAGCGAATGCTCCGGGTGAGAGAAAACCTTTAGGGTTTAATAATTTTACAAGCGCTCGTAAAAGTGACGGCTGTGTAATAAAATCAATTTATGAAGAATACACCCAGTTTATTATTCAAGTATTTTATAGCGGTCTACGGCGAATCTATTTAAAGACAGATTATTATAATAAGCAAACCTTCGTACTTAAAAATAAAGCGACGCAAAAGGTTCTTTAAATATTTAAGCGCAGGTGTTTTGTTCACGACTATGACTCCCGTGGGACCTTCCGAAATTCTGTTTAAATAACTAGGGGACCAATGTTATAATCCTATTTTTATACATAAGTACATAAATAACATCACGCCTGTAATCCCCGAAGGATTAGGCAGAAATGTATCCATTAGTACACCTACATTTCGCCACTTATGTTTGAGTTCCACGTAATAGAAGGCGATAGCCTATTGCCATCAACAGGGTACAAATCCAGACTCCGAGGCTGCTACCACAGAATAAAAAATCCGAGCAGAAGGAAAACTTCATACTAACGCCCGTGCGTAGGTAAGTACACTACTACACGCGCAGCTATGTGTGCGTGTCCTGTCACCGTCAAGGCGCGCGGGGAGTGACAGCCCTATGAAAGTAGGTAAGAATTTTGAACACTGTTAGTAAGCTTTCATTCTGCTCGGTTTATTTATTCATGTGCTGCTACTGGGAAATTCCTGATGGAAAAACCCAGTAACACTTTAAATCTACCCTACATTTTTTTTAAATTCAGAATTAAACGAACTAAGTGAACGTAGTCTACCCTACTTTTTATTTATTAATTTAGTGTCGAACGGACGGGTGAACGAACATTGTTGCGCATTCAAATTAATTTTAAATTAGGAATATCGTTTCACAGAAGCGTCGAAACTTCAGAGACGTACTGGAAGACGGTTACAAGACACATTCCAGTCTGGGTTTGAGTTCAAACACTTCCTGGCTAGATTGAGTGTCGTACCGTATTCAGTCTTTGGAATAAGAAGTCACGGTTGAACAAATACGTTATGCAGTGACACATCGCAACACAGCATTTTGCAGGCAAGTTACCTTCTTCATAATTGTTTTTATTCGTGCTATAATCATGTATTTACAATCTTATTTTTTGACGAAGCCGGAGGCGTCTGTCAGATTTACTAGAACATCCCGTTGTTCTCTCCCCACTCTTATGAAAGGGAACACGGGAACGTGGACGCCTTCCACGATATTATATTCTTACTACCACAACTAATTAAATATAAAGAGTATCAGCACAAGGTCATAACGGTATTTCTATTATGTTAGATTTTGATTAACCTTCAAAATACTGCTAAATACTTACTTAAATATTATCCCTAAAGATCTTATAGGTAGAATACTTAATTTAATTTTTTCCGTTTATTTTATTGGTTATTGATTATTTTGACGAACATTTCAGATTTTGATGGGGTTTTCCTCACGTGCTTCGTTGCTGTGCAACCGCTGGTCGCCGGCCGCCTGCCGTCTACATGAGCCCTACGGCTGACTGCAGACCAACTAGGGCCTGCGACCTCCTCCTCCCTGCGGCAGACACCATCATCAACGACGCACGAAGTAAGTTTTTGTATATAATTTTAACTTCCATCTTTTTATTTCAACTTCTGCATTTTATATAAATTACGTGATAATTTTGTGTGAAATAAAAACCATGATAATATCTTATAATGACAATGAAATCTTCGCGAATTTCCTATAAGTATACATAAAAAATAATTCATAGCGTTATAAGCATTAAGTTCTTTCACTCAAGCACCGACAGTGATCTACTATATACACTAAAAAATCTGTCATATATCTATATTCATTGTCTTAGGACAGTATAATTGCAATACATAACCCACAATCCTATAAGAAACAAAAAACAAACCACTCCCTCACAGCAAAAAAACCGGCGACCAATGACCACACTGCAAAAAGCTTGCGACTAAAACACATAAAGTGGACGACGACCAAATGAATCCGAAGACCACAATCCATTTTACTAACGACCACGTAGCATGAAACCCTGAACATATTCCGTTTTTAATTAACCATTTGCAATAATTAAAACTCCCTCATGTGTTTTAAAATGTAAATGCCATGAAATCGTATAAAAATGTCTTTTTGTTTCGTATCATTTAACTTGGCGTGTCGTGTCGGATGCTGTGCTATAAAATAAGAGCACAGTGTCCGTGTGGGATTTAATTTAATAGTTTAATTACATTTTAGAGTGGCCATCTAGTGCTGAGTCGCGCAGCGGTTGAGATCTGCCCAAGATGTTAGATATAGCGAAATAGTGTTTAATAATCCTAGCCTATTTTGACTATTATAAACGCGAAAGTTTGTGAATGAAGTTGAAGATGCATGGATGGATGTTTGTTACTCTTTCACGCTGAATGATTTAATTTAATTACCTGAAATTTGGCTCGCATAAACATAGACTTCTATCCTGTTTTTGAGTTCCTGTCGGATGTTTTAAGACTTTGACTTAATTCTGATTACACATCGGTAACGAAGTTGCGTTTAAAAACTAATAAAATTATTCAATTGAGATTAGGTAGTTTTGGACAGTGTGCATGATTAGCGATTATGAATATAAACAATCTTAAAACGTAGTGATGTAAAAACACACTTTTTTTAGGAGCAAGTATGGAGTTTCATGCTCATCTTTCTCTATACGAAAGTAGTTTCTTTAGATTATTTTTTATCTTAGTTAAACAAAAGTCACAAAAGTGTAATTTAATGGTATACCTAATTGAAATACATGTTTTGACTTTGATATATTTCGTGTGCTACTAGGAACAAATTCTAATACTTTCTAATGATGATTATCGAACCTGACAATGGATCCAACTTGTCAATTATTTTCGTTTTGCCTTCAGTTAGTACTTCTCGTCACCGCTAGATGGCTTTGTAAATAATTAATTAAAAATTTATTCCTTCCTCACGATTGCGCGGTTCCAGCATTACAGTTTTAATTTTAATCCAAGTTTTGTCCTTACGGGATGGTAATAATTAACTCGTGTTAATTGCACTTTGATAATTTAACAGTCGTCTGTTATATTATTCTGTGTAATTCGAAGCCGCTGGGAGTTTTCATAATTGAATTTTGAGAAACAACTGTTTTTGGTCGTTGTTTGTTTAACGTTTAGGAAAACGTGTTCAGAATTAAATAAGTACTGCGAAATGATGATGCTTCTACCTTTTTTATTTACTTTTGTTTTTATGCACTTAAATAACAAAATTTATTTTGTAAGGAACACAAAAGGTATTGGGTTCGATTCCGAGGTCGGGCGCGAAGTGTCATTGGGTTTTTCCATCAAGATCGAATTTCTCAGTAGCAGCCTCGGAGTCTGGATGTGTGCCCAGTTATTGGAAATAGGCTCGCCCCTTATTACATAGGACTTAATCATAGCTGGCGATATGTAGGTATAAACTAGACCAACGAGGCAGTCAGAACACAAATCTAAAAAAAGTCCTGCTTATAAAATCCAAGTTAGGTTCTTCACTATATTTTGACGCGATGTAACTTTACCTGAGCTGAGTATCATCACGGCGGCGTTTCGTTATCTGTAGTCTGAGCAGAGACAGTAATCTTATAATTAATTAAATCCCCAGTCGTTGTGTCTCATGAATAGTAATAAGCTACGCTTTAGACAGGACGGGGTGTGGTCGCATTGATAGCGAGGATAATGCAGAATAAGTGGTTACGCCTCTGGACGCTTTTCTAACGCGCGTTAAAAGCGTTCAAAACTTAAGACGGTATTTTTGTTAGTGATGGCTATCATTCATATAACTTCTATGTTCATGACTCGCGTAAAGATCACTAGTCTAGTGGTATTTAGTAATTAATCAATACTAATATTATGAGTATTGGTACTTGTAATAAATTATTTAATTTCAATAGGAAGACAACTAACAATAGTATCCTATCAAAAAGACAATAAATGTTAAAATAAGAAGTAGCTTAAGAACCTAGTGCAGGACCATTCCTTTTACACGCACATTTTCTTCATGAATCCTTCCCATTTTGTTTCCGCGACGCTGTCACAGTGACCACACCTTTACCTACTTCTTACACGACACACGCCTAATGTTATGTACGGAACAGCTAATAATAATTAATGTTAACATCTGTTGTACTACAACATAGACCAAGAGGAAGGATTTTAACACCTCGTTTTCCTGTTAAAGTTTTGTGTCGCATAGAGATCGTTAACCCAAGATAAATGAGGTATCTACATTCCTATAATACCGATATTTGTTGTATTCAATCTTTACAAATAAATAAAATTTAAATGTTTGTTTGTAATATTAAAATAACAGCTTATTACTAATTACGTTAGTGCCGTTGGTAGGAGAGTTTTTAAAAGGCGATTTTTGTCCTTTTACATAAATTTAATTGAAATAAAGATTACATTAGGTACTTATGACTAATTATCCTAAAGACGACCTCAAGCTTCGGCGATCGAGCGAGAGTCCACCGTCCCATAAGATTGGAATGCGCGCACCGTCATCACTTTCGTCACTTACCTATTTCGTGCATTCACTGATTCACTGATTGCGTAACACTTGCAACACTTCACTATAAGTCATGAATAGGTAGGTACTGTAGGTATCTAGGTATGTAGATACATAGGAAGATGTCCATAGGTAACATACTAAAAGAAAAATAATATTGATGTTTACAAATGGCACTTATACAAAACAAGTAATAAAAAACTGTCTTTCTTTCTGTTTGTGTCCACTCATGCCATCATAGCCTATTGTACAAATTCCTTATATTCCTAGCTATAATAAACAGAAATCTTTTTTGCAATCCCACTGGGAAATTTACATTCAAATAAATTCACCATTTGAAAGCTACTTTCACCCTGTGTAACATAGGTTATATTATATTTTCAAAAAAGTTAGGGATCTAGGGACAGCGCTAGTATTCCATAAAAATGCATCACATATTTAAGTACCTACACAAATTCTAAAACACCAGAAATATCAAATGGTGCAGCTTATCTCAAATGTATTCTGAATTCAAAAGTTTTCATCTACGTGCTTCAAATGTCTATGGGTTTAAAATTGAAATCGTTGAAAACTGCTCAAAACTAACTTTCAAGTTTTATTCGCGTAGTATTTAGAATACTGATACTGTAACTTATGGAAGTGCATGCAGTGGTCTATTTCAAAGTCAGCTTTGAAAATATTGTATTAGGCAATGATTGAGGTATTTGATTTTTGGTATGTTGTCATGATGTCCCCTAATTTCTACTAAGTTATTTAACCTTACATGCGCTTGGGTGAATCTTTGGGTTAACAACAACATAATATATACAAATAGATAGGTCGGTACTGTCGTCACTGTGGCGTGACGTGGTACCGAAATCGCCTCCTGGATATATGGGGTCTTTCTCAGGGCGCAAATAATAATTGAAACGAATCGTTACTTTTAAACTATGTATTAAAGAAAGACTTGACTCTACTGCTCCCTGCAGAGCGAATGACCAAAACAATTGTCATCATAGAAAATATTTTATTCTAATTCTAAATACGAATGATTTGCCAGAGAGTTTAGAACATAAGTCTTCCAGCCTGCTTGTTTAGCAAGCAACCTTCACAGTACCTACTGTAGAGACTGTCTGATTAAGCTTTGATAATTCTATCAGAATTTAACTTACTTTAATTAATTAAATAAGTATGATTAAAATATACTACTACACTACTTGACAATCCGCCATAAGTGTTGACAAGACGTATTTAAGATAATATTAATAACTCAAGTCCCACGTAAGGAGACACAATTGATTTTCTATTGTTCTGTCTTACCGGTATGACGGCCGGGCCTTGAGCGGTTAAAATATTAAATTATTAATTTAATATAGGAAGTAGTAATACAGTGTTCAATCATGTGGATTGACCCTCAATAAGTGTACTACCTACTTAAGTACCTACCTCTTATTACAAAGATAGAAAAGGGTATGCTTAGATAGTTCGGTCATGTTGAGAGGATGAGTGAAAGACGATGGACAAAAGGTATTTATATGGCAGAGGTGAGTGGCAACGCCGGGAGGGGTCGCCCTAGGAAGACCTACACTGACCTTATTGTTGAGGTCCTTCAGAAAGGTCAGGTGCGGAGTACTCGTAACCGGTGTGCTTGTATGACGAGATGTATGAACGTAGATGAGGCGAAAGGAGTATGTAAAGATCGTAGCCACCTGCTACGATCCTTACATACTCCTTTCCTAGGCACTACCCCCATGAGAAAAAATTCGTGAGTTTATGTATGCTATTATTACTATCACTCAAAAGAACTGTAAAAACACAGGAAGCTAAATCAAAGTTGAACTTCTCTATAACTAGTGTGTTCCTTCCAAGGAAAACCACGGCAACCGCTTTAAATTCTGTCCGTACATTTCCATTAAATCATAATTACAGCAGCACTATTCTCGTGTCGCGAATATTAATCAAAAACTAAACTCGGCACCCACTACACATTAGCTGTCGTTAATCATAACTCCTAATCGCTTTAATTGTTGTGCGGTTTGATTTTTTTAAAGAAATTGTAGGATAGGCAGTTTTCTGGCGGACTCCTCCGGATTTTTTTTCCGCTTTGCTAAACCGGTGTGCTTGTATGACGAGATGTATGAACGTAGATGAGGCGAAAGGAGTATGTAAGGATCGTAGCAGGTGGCATTCTGTGGATCCTGCCTACCCCCATGGGAAAAAGGCGTGAGTTTATGCTTCCTCCGCTTTTCTTTTCTGATTTATTCGTTGCGGCATTAAAGACAGTTGAATCGTTTCTCCGGGACTTGTCGAGCTTCATTGCCGTGATTTTCTGGCGGTCGCCATTATTTATTCTGGCTTTCAGGAGTTCCAGTGGCTGGGCTTGCTGCAGAGCCTGCAGTGAGGCGTGCTTATCCCAAAAAAAGACAGGCGGTTTCTTTTTAACATTTTGCTGAATCGCCTCACTCTCCAAATAAAACTCGGGAATTTAAAACCTCACAGATAACAGACATTCATGTGGACGCAGTCGCAGGCATAAAGCTAGCTCAGTATAAAATTCAATTGTAACTGAAACACATGTTATGATTTTTTGTACTAAAAATAAATTCTTTTGTACAATCAACACGAGACAGCGAAATATCCCGACTGAAATTCAGCTGTACTATCGCTTTGTATCTAGAATCTAGACTAGACCAGGGGCTCCCAAACTTTTTTATACTGAGACCCCCTTTACGGGTTATAATTTTTATGTGTAGTTCTAACAGGCATTACTCCATTGATTTATGTATTATTTATATTTAACTAGCTTTTGCCCGCGACTTCGTCCGCGTAAATGTCGGTTATAATTGCCTTACCCCGTACCAAATTACATCAAAATCGGTTCAGTGGTTTAGTCGTACAAGCGTAACAGACAAACGGACAGAACTAACTTTCGCATTTATAACATTAGTATGGATTAAAGAAACACTCCAACGATTATAAACTTAATTATTAGAAAATATCGTGTTAAGAACGGTAAAATGATTTTATTACAATCAATACGACTTGTGGCTTCCGTCACGCGACGAGAGCTGTCAGCACAGGGACGGGGCCCCCAACGGGGCCAACGCGTGCCGGGGTTGTGGGACTTCTTAACAGGATACCGTGGCCCCGGAACGTAGAGGGCAACAGAAGGAACAGGGTCGTTTTTAGTCAGTAAAAGTCTCACAGTCCCTTCCGCCCCACCCAGGGCGGAAGGAGTCATTTGATGATTTTTACCACCTCAAAAAAAAAAAGGATAGCTCCACGACGCGGACGCCCCTAGGGGTCGCGGCGCAGCTTGAGAACCCCTGGCTAGACAGTACCCGCTGCGAGCCGTCAAAGATAATTTTATTTTCTTTGTGTAGTCCGAGAGCAGACATTCACTTATTGTTATTATCCATCATAAGTATTACAATCTTTATTTGAAAAGCTTTTCCAGTACAATTGCAGGAGATAACGAATTCTGATGATACTTGAAATGTTTTTGAAAAAATAATAGTGATATGATAGAAACGTTGGGGCGAAACTGATTAGATTTGGTTTGTGTTGTTTCGGTTCTTTAACTTCAGAAGAAAAAAACTAAGATGTATCTTTTATTCAACTATAAAATATACCTACGAATCTTATAAATCATACTGTCTCGTTGGTCTAGTGGTCGCAAAGCGCGACTGCTACGCGATTCCGAGGTCGGGCGTGAAAAGTGTTATTGGGTTTTCATCAGAAATTTTGCCCGGTGTCCTGTGCCCGGTTAAAAATGGGACTTAAACAAAACTGGCGAAATGTGGATGTGCTAATGGGTGCACCTCTGCCTAACCGTTCGGGGATAACAGGCATGATGTTATGTTAAGAAACTTAGTTACTTACGTTTTAAGTACGAAGGTTAGTAAGAACTAACCTTCTCATGCAGGGAAACCAACAATTTAACTCTAGTTAAAATAACACAACAACATAACAACTTGTGTTGTTAACATCACAACTTACCCTCTTATTTATCAATCAACATTCCGAAGCTAACAAAGCCAGCCATTTATCGTCCGCTCTGCGTCCCGATCACCGTAGCAAGCCAGAATTCAGTCGCACGATTATTCGGGAATTTGCGCCAATTGCATAATTGGCACTCTGCATGTTTTAGCCAAGTTACAAGCTTTTTGGAACTGAACTTAGTTGGAACGTTTCAGTTAGGCGAACGTGACTAGTCGTTGCTGGCGAATATTTAAACGGAGTTAGAAGGAAATTTGAATGAATTTTGGCATGAATTGTGTTTCGTGCTGACCAAAGACTTGATAATAATACCAGCTTGTTATTGTCCCGCTGCAGCGAAAATCTCCTATAGTTAAAGGTACGGGCATTGACTGCCACGTTTGCTGAAGTCCAATTAGTAATTTCCGTTTCATATCTTCTATCTAACTGACTTTTTGACTGCCTCGTTGGTCTAGTGGTCGCAAGCGCGACTGCTGTGCATGAGGTCTTGGGTTCGATTCCCACGTCGGGCAAAGTATTATTGGGCTTTTCCATCAGGAATTTCTCAGTAGCAGCCTCGGAGTCTGGTTTTGTGCCCGGTTGATGGTAATAGGCTCGCCCCCTATTACATGGGACTAAAAACATAACTGGCCAAATGTGGGTGTACTAATAAGTACACCTCTGCGTAACCCCTTCGGGGATTACAGGCGTGATGTTATGTAATGTTATATTCATAAAATAGTTTTCAGAGTAGTTGTGTCTCACTCGTAGAATTATTGAATAACGGTGTCAAGTAATCCCCTATTGTGTGTTCGATGAAGTAGAAATGTCAAATCTAAGATTTTCCATCCCACATCACGTAGGAAATGCCTCATTCCCCAAAAACATTATCTGCTCAAACCACAATTTCCTATAATTGCTTCAAATAATCACTTTAAGCGATTCACTCAGAACATGAAACTTCCATAAACTCGCAATTTGACCAAACGACCAGCCATTTACTTTGATGTCGACGAACATAACTGAATTCAGGTAAGCACAGGTCTTAATTTCAGGACATTCGTCAGGCTAGTATAGGTACCTACTATTTAGCTCGTTTGTGACCTCGGTTGCCGGTGGAACGATTTCGTTTGCAGTAATGTTTGATTTCATGAAAGCGATTTATTTAAAGACTTGAAATTGCTGCGGTAAGAGTTCTTTTGAATGGTACATTATCCGTTGCATGTAGAAATGGATAAATACAGTTTGTGTGGTAGTTTTACCTACTGGAATTACATAATAATCTATTTATGTGTTAGTTGTAGGTATATATTTACATTTCTATAGATTTTTTTGTATGAAAATTACCTTTATGAACGAAATAAACTCAAAATGACTATGACTGCCTCGTTGATCTAGTGGTCGCAAGCGCGACTGCTGTGCATGAGATCTTGGGTTCGATTCCCAAATCGGGCAAAGTGTTATTGGGTTTTTTCCATCAGGAATTTCTCAGTAGCAGCCTCGGAGTCTGGATTTGTGCCCGGTTGATGGCAATAGGCTCGCCCCCTATTACATGGGACTAAAAACATAACTGGCGAAATGTGGGTGTACTAATGTGTACACCTCTGCCTAACCCTTCGGGGATTACAGGCGTGATGTTATGTTATAAACTCAAAATAAATGTAACAGATTGTCAAAGAGCCTATCTTAAGTTCAACCAACGAATTACAACTTACTTTAGTTTCTAGCAATTTCCTAATTTTTTAGGTAGGTGGTCGCTTTCAGATTGTTATAATGTATCAGAAAGTATGTCTAATTTACACTACAAATAATATTTCTTTACTTCTGTTTCTTTATCGTGTGGAAGTAAGGTCTTATGACCACACACCCTAGTGTCAGTTTCTAAACCGCCACAATTTTTTTTGGTTGTTAAATACAAAATAACAACCAAAAATAAACTATTTAAAAGTATTTTGAGGGTAAAACCTTCAATATCAGCTCTACCCACGTTAATTAGGTAGCTCTTCCAGGAAAATCGGCTCAACAAATAGAAAACGTGACGTCACGTAAAAAGTAAATGTTGATGACATGATTATCATTGAACGGAGATAGGAAGTAATGGGAACGAAATTCCATATCCTTTTTTTAAAATTAAACCATCCTGTTTGGATACCTACATAAGCAGTTGTCGAAAATAGGCTTTAAAAATGATTATGTAGCCACCTACTGGGGATGTTCGAGATTTTTGCAACCATATCTACAGTTACGGAGCTTTCGCATCAATTCGGACATCTTCATCCGGAATAATCAGTGCGGATGTTCTTGCGGATGTAGACGACACACCTTAATACAGCACACGTTTATTTAAATATAAAAAAATATATATTTAAAAAAATACTATCTTACTATTTTATTTCTGCATCCATACCTATACATAGTTTTATAGAAAGTTTCATAGTTTCTTATTCACAGTTTCATAGTTTCTTAATTTCCGCTTCCGCAACATCTTATACCAACATTCTTTAGAACAAACCGCACGATTATACCATGTACAATTTTTTTTAGCACTGGTAACCCTATGCTTAGTTAGCCAACAAACCCTTGGGGTCCTTGGGTCCCTAATCTTCTTACGCGTACGTAAATAGATAGGTATGTACTTACATCAGACTAATCGTTTCCAACATTTCTATTTATTACAAAAACAAAGTGATCCTATAGAGGTTCCGTTTTATCCGTTCGTGGAACCCTAAAAAGTTCTTCCATTTAAAGTAAACATGTTACAAATAGGTGTTGAAAACTCGCCGTTTCCCTTCCCTTAGTAGACACACGAATAAGCAAGTCATTGCATATTAAGCGAGGAATCCCCTTCAATTATTAACTACTTCGTCTTGGGAGCGCTGCGACGAAATTGAGTTCTATTTTTCCCCTTTTTAGATTTACTGGGACGATCATGGGCCTCTGTTCAGTCTTTAACTTGAAATTGAATATGTTACTCAGGTACTTACTTTGTATGGTTAGTCGAATATTCAAGTGATCAAGTTAGTATTTCGTAGGCTCGTGTTAGGTAGGTTTGTAGTTTCGTAGTTCTTGAAAGTGCCTATCTTCACGGGCGAGACTAGAGAGATAATCTCCTTGTTGTCAGAAAATAGCAACAAAAGCAGAGGGTAGTTGACACCGCTAACCGATAATTTCATACACAACTGTCTTAAAAAAAGAACAATATTTTACCCGTAGATGAGGCGAAAGGAGTATGTAAGGATCGTAGCAGCTTCTGCCTACCCCCATGGGAAAAAGGCGTGAGTTTATGTATGTATGTATGTAATATTTTACCCATGAAAACTTGATTATAAAATATTTCTAGTTGCTTTAAAATCAATAAATAGTATTTTATTTTAGCAATCGCGATTCATTTTCTATTAACGGTACCTAAAATTGATTTTATAGTTAATTTAAATTCAATAAATTGTTAATCTATTAACTTGATAAAACTGTAACTTCGTTTACCCCAGGGTCTAACACTGATTAAAGTTTTTGGTAAAAGTGGGGCTTAGTAAACGAGAGCTCAAAAGTCTCTACGATTCAATGCATAATCGAATAAAATATCTTTATGGCAGTTTTAATGTAAATCCAGAATAGTTCGTGCAATATTCAGCGCTAACAATTCACGCTGTCGGTTTACCTCAAGCGAAGTATCAGCATAAGGATCGCATCTCATATACAATGTATAAAGTATCGTGGGTATTACTTACGGTACGAACGTTGCACGGCGGCACGTCCGCTCAGTAACACGTGCTGAACGCCCGCTGCATGCACGGACATTTCATTTTTACCTACGAATTTTGTGCAAGAAGTTAACTGCAGATACGAATTTTTATGATTATGCTCTGATGGAATTTTGAAATTTTAGATGTGAATGAAGCTTTTACGTTTATAGGATTTTCTAATATTCATATTTATGTTGGTTCCATTTCGTGAGGATGAGTTTCGCGTACTCTTAATGTCGTCATATAGTTCAGTGGTTTTAAGGCCGCCTTTTATGCAAGAGGTTGCGGGATATAGTTGGCAAAGTACCAATTTGACTTTTTCAATTCATAATTATGTACTTTCCAAGTTTATTTTTGACTTTCCTTAATCGATGTCAGTGATGTCGATGACCTCAGGTTTTCTTACTTACTTAACATTAATAGTATTTTATTATAAAGTCTAAAATCGCTAATCTGCCATGAGAACTGTGGTGATCAATGATCATGCCTTCTTTGGATGACTAGAGGCTTTTGTCCTGCAATGGGACAATAATAGGCTGGTATTAAATAACTTGGGATAATGACCTTTCAGTAACGCACTAAGGAGTGTGCGAGGGAGGGTTTTACAACGCATTAAAACACATAACTGATCAAATAATATTTATTTTCTCCGTCCTTATCATCAAATTCATTAAAAAAATCATCGCCTGTACGTGGCGGCTTGACACACAGGTCCAACAAGCGCCGTGCCACAGAGAACTTCTACACCGACAAGTAATACATAGTCATAAATAATAAAATAGAATACATGACATTTTATACATAACACACAACATGGAAACTCACAATTACTTGAAGACATGAAAATTGTACATGGGTAGACAAAATTATAGTTTATTTTTAATTTAATTTAGTTTAACAAGTGTTGGATAATGCTTGGTAGTTACAGAAACATTTTATATAAGGAATTTCGTAACCTCGCCTCGTAAAGGCGCCATAATAAATGAGACGACTGATTACATTATTTTTTGGAAGCTACAATGGAGGTAGAAAATATTGAGGAAGACTTTCTTTGGCAACCCTCCTTCCGGTAATGACAAATGACAAAATGACGAAAACATCTTAGTTGGCAGAAGTAACATTTATCTTTTTTTCACCAGCAATATGTTTTCATCACGTCAAACTGTCAGCGTTTTACAGAATCCCTGGATAATTCGGGAGAAGGAACTTTTTTGTAATATTTTAGCTGGGACAGATGGGTCAAAACTTCGCAAAAAATTGTATAGAAATGCAAGGTGTAATTGAATTTAGTACAACAGCAACCTACAGAGTTCGTAAAGGTATAGAGATCGATTGGACACTTGATACCAGCAATCAATTGGGATATTTTTTATGAACTGTCAAAACGCGGTTTCCCCATAGATTTTGTATGGCAATGTTCGATTCCCAGGTCGGGCAGTGTTATCGAGATTTTCCATTGGGGAATTCCACAAACCCAGCCTCGGAGTCTGAATTGGAAAACTTATCTGGCGAAATGTGAGTGTACTAATGGGTGGGCCTCTACCTAACTTTTCGGAGACTAATGGCGCTAATGTTATGCCCTTGAAATATATCCTTGAGTTAATGGTATCAAATATCCAATTAGGTAGCCACAAGAAGTAAGTCCATTGAGTTCCCTTCTGGCTCAAAAATGGAACTTCAAAAAACTGTTTTTTCATCCCTTGTAAACAATGTCGTCTAATTCACATAAAAATGTACAAATTTCAATACTATATTTAGGTACTCTATAATCCGAATACATGATTAGGTAAATATTATTATCGCTTCGTGTACTGTTTCTTTGTTTTGGAGTGGTATGTACTAAGAGGGATTCAATATCTATATTTCTGATGAGCAAGAGTGATTGTGCTTTTTAGGTGACGAATGTCCTGCGACTTACTTGCGACATCGCGACTTTTTTCACCGGCCATGTCGTGAACCGTCGAAAGCCGTGGATAGTCAATTCTGCTAGTCATAAACCGCATCGAATTTTTAATCTAGTCGCATTCTCATCTTTGCGACGATAACTGTTAACAATTTTGGTAAATTAGACATAATTTATACAAACTTAGTTATGATCGTTCCTAAGAGTTAGTAGAATTATTGCCCCTGATATGTCTGGTTGGTGACAGCTCGTAGACCATCAAAAGGGCTTTTAATGTCACACATACCAAATAATGAGCATCATTATCTTCCCACAATGTACCCTAAACATCAGATCGGTAAATAAATTAAATACAAATAAAATGCCTTGTAAAGCTTGAGAGTCTGACAACCAGTCTTACCTAGGGGTATCGTTTATTTATCATTACCCAGTTACTGAGTTGTGGAGGTCAGATAGGCAGTCGCTCCATGTAAAATACTGGCACTCAGCTGCATCCGGTGAGACTGGAAGCCGACCCCAACATAGTTGGAAAAGGCTAGGCAGATGATGATGACAAATAAAATGCCTTGTACATAGAAATTAATAGGTAGAGATAAATATTTGACATACAATTATGCTATGTCCACAAAAACGCATTGAACTATTTTGAGCACACAACAAGAGCACCCTGTTATTACAATTTGTATTAAAACTATGAAATGGCTTATTTTACACAACAACTAAGTATTGTAAACATTCGGTTCAAATAAGGAATCTTCTATTCATTTGACGATAAATTATAAGTTCGTGTAAAAAAAAATATACAAAATTAATTATAACATTTGAAATTATTCGATAAAATACACATAATTTAAATGCATAAAACAATAAATAGACATTATTTGCGGAAAGAGAAACTAAAATATAGGAATATCTTAATTTAACTTAACATACTTAATAAAAAATTAATCAACTTCGCCATTATATTTAATACTTATTCATCAAATCCGTAAAACCATTCAAATGGAAATCAATAGAAGATTCCTCAGCCTTCACAAACTTTGCCCAACTATTAGCATGCAAGCTTGCCCAGCGCTGGGCACCGTGTCCACGGTCCAAGCTTAGATCACTAAAACAATAATCTCCTAATATTATATTTAATTTCTTTCTAAACACTCCGGCAGTCCGTACTTATTAGAATTCCTCATTCTAGAACATTGGAAGAGTTAAACATTGGAAGGGCGTAATGAGGTTGTAGTACATTTAATATAGTCGCATAAACTAGAGTATAGGACTGTGCGATTGAAATAAAACTATAGTACTTTAACTTTAGCGTTCGTATGCCTCTGGTGAGCAGTGGTAACGACTTACGATTTGTAGGTCGTAGGTTCTAATTCGGTCATGCACTTTACTTAGTGCACATGCTGGTTACAGCATTTCAAAGAAAAATTCAACGACATTTGACACCGCACAGCTCTGCGCGCGCGCTTGTTGCCAAGCCATACCCTATTTATTTAAACTTTATGCAACAAAAAAGTACAAACGCGGACTTAATGCTCTAGGCCCTAGAAGAAGTTCGGGTCTCAGCAGTAGAATCATTATTATAGGCTCATATTATAACGGTTCTAGTCATAGGTAGTCCTGGCCTTACTTCAACCGCACAGCATCATGTATTTTTTTAATAGTAATAAAAATTTTACGCATTCTTATTTCGAAATATTCATTGATTATACATTGACAATAAATACACAGAAACACAGGAATACAGGGAAAAAATCTAGGTAACCATATTCCAACGGAATTAAGATTTAGGTATCAATAATTTAATCATTTGGACTTGCTTCAATGATATCTAAAATCTATCTCACTTAAAACATTGTCAAAAGTAAATTCTGTTTAAAATGGGCTATTATTTCCTATTAAAATTATCTGCATTATAAAACAACAGTATGTCTCAGTGTAACACGTACAAAACCTTTGCGAAGCGGACTATAGTTGTAAACTTCAAGCAAGACTTTACTTTATAAATATTTCATTAGTTTTAACATGTACTGATAAAATTGTAATTCATATGTTTTTATTAATTTGTAGACCAGAAATGGCTACAGACATCACCAATATTTTGGTAACATAAACTGTGTCAGATCTAACAATAAGGTCGGAGGCAGACTTGTAACACGCCTCGCCACGTCAGTGAAGCGTTCTCATTGACCGATTTTTTTCTCGTGAAGCTACTCTTCGTCTATTAGCACGGGGTGGCGTGCGGTGTTACAAGTGTGCAGCAACCTTAATTCTATCAGTAAACGTGAAAACGTCGTTCGTCAATATTCAAACTATTTCAAGTACTAGAACGGTCTAAAGCTGGTCGGGTACTTGATGGGCATGGCGGACTGCGCCGCTTTCACGTAGAAGCTCCAGCCCAGCTGCTGATACGCCTGGATGAGCCTCTCTTCCACTTCCTTAGAGGGACGCTCCTCTTGTATCTTCATGAGGAGCTTGATGGCGCGGCCCCATTGCTTGAACGTGAAGCAGTGCCACACGCCGTAGTGGATCGCCTGTGCGCGAAAAGGTTTGTTAATATTGGTACAATTTTGAAACTAGACTTAGCGTTGGTAGTTTTGACGGATCTGAACCAATTAGGAATTTGACACCATTAACAAATAATTCCAAGACACAATTTCTTAAAAAAAAAGAAACAATTTGTTAGATGTTAGAATTACATTTATAATTTGTTTAAAATTAACGTAAAGTTAGTCAATTGAGCTAGCAAAAATATGACGTCACAATTTACTATTGCCATACAAATCATAAAAAAGTATGCAAATTGATTAAAGGTGTCATATAACCCATTTGTAATTATTAGATTATACATTCGACTGTAAACTTTTAACCATTCTTGTATTTTTCCAGTTACCTTAGTATCAGTGAGATCAGTGAACTTGAGCAAGTCAGCGACATTGTTGTGCAGCGCCTCGCTGATCTTCTCCTGCGCGGAGCAGCTGTGCGCCAGCGCGCGCAGGCGGCACAGCGCCGCGCCCTTGCGGCACAGCGCGTCTATTAGGTAGCCGCGCTGCTTCTCTTGCTCCCTGACAAGTAAATCGATCGTCTTTTATCTATTTTTTTTTTTTTGCATATTGATGGCAAACAGGAACAGGTTATTTTTTTCTCTGACGATTAATGACCATGGAATCTATCGTAAATATACGGCACATGATCCTCCCACCGCGTTTAATTACTATTTTTAATTCACAATTATAATAATGTCACAAATATTTATGTACATCGTTTAGTACAGGGAAGGGAATTTAATTATTGAGAAATTGTGGTTTAGTTTATATTGGTAGAACTCAACCCAGTTATGAATTAAAAGGAAGTGATTTAGAGAAAAATATAAGTGTTTTGAAAACTTACTGTTTGATCTTAGTCGCGTCACTTCTCGTATCATTCTTCATGCCGAGGTACGCAAGCAGCTTGTCCTGGTCGATAGCTTTTATCACCTGAGAAGAGTCACATCATCGAATTAATTATAAATATTGTACATTCATAATTTTAAAAAACACATAACTGGCGAAATGTGCATGTACTAATGGGTACACCTCTGCCTAACCCTTCGGGGATTACAGGCGTGATGTTATATTATGTCATAATTTTATTTACTTGTTGTTAACGCCGTGTCCCATCTCTAGCCAGCCGGCCGCCATGACCGCGCGCCCCGCTACACACTTGACTCCGCTACAGAGCGCGCTCGCAACAACACGTTTTACCGTAACCATTTACCGCAAAACAATGTAAACCAGTTTACTTACTAATTACTCAATATAGTTTTTATTTTCACTGAAGCAGTTTAATTTGAATAATTGAAACAATAATACCGAAGGCTCAACAAATCTGTGAACTAAAATACTATTCAAGAAGTACAATTAACACTTGTTTTTTTTACCTTTTCAGAAATAGTGATGAGCTGTTCACACCACGCTGTCGTCACATCGGGGTCTTCATTAGCATGAGGTAGTCTGAAAAATAGAGACAACAAGAATTAATAACATAAAATTAAGTAGAGATGTTTCAATTTAAAATTGCACTCTCCCTCCATCAAAGTCTTTAAAAAAACAATGATTTTGTGTACGAAACAAGTAGTGGATTGGAGTGCAATTTTAAAATAAAACATTAACACGTTATTTTTACTATATTTATATTTGAACTAATACTCGTGTTTTCTTTTTTAATCTAAATTATTATTTTGTTTGTTTACATATAGGAAATAGTAATGCTAATTAGTTTCTTTTTTTTATGCTATGCTTATTGTTTGCTAATGATTATTGTTACTTTGATACGACACCCAATATTTATTTATCAGTATCATTAGTCCAGCTAAAATAGACTTTCATGAGTTCATAACAATTTGGAATAAGCGATTTTTCACATATTCTTATCATTCATACTAATTTTTGGCTTGTTTCAAATTTCTTTAAGCTCAAGTCACTTGACCAGACTAATATGAAGAAACTTTAACCTATTATACGCTTGTGGGAGTATTGGGCAATTGATAACAATCGGGTATTATGGACATAGAAATCCAACGTCGTGAAAGCTTTGTCCAATACCCCCGTGCGGCGTATGGCGGGAGCACTAACTTCTTGGCGTCAGCGGGCGCGTCGAGCGCGTGCAGGTAGGCCACGTGCGCGCCCAGGTAGCCGGGGAACTTCTCCACCAGCTCCTCGTACACCTGCTCCAGCTTGTCGCCTTCTGGCGGGCACATGCACTCAAATCATTTATTTCTATTCAGTTGGTAAAAGGCACTTTTGAACCTCAAATACAAGAATCAAGAATTGGGTAGTTGACACCATTAATTCCAAGACACAACTTCTCAAAAGAAAAAACATTTTATTTTAGCAGAAACCTGATTAATTTTTAATTTACTGTAAAACTAGATTTTTTGTGGCTCGAAATCAATAAATAGTAAGTCAATTGAGTTATCAAATATGTGACGTCACAGTTCGATATTGCCATACAAAATCTACAGGGAATCGCGTTTTGACAATCCATAAAAAGTTTGTCAATTGATTGGTGATATCAATTACCCAATTGAATCTACACCCCTTCCAAACGGTAGTTTCGTATGCAAAAGAATGGGAATGAAACTTCATGCCCACTCTTTTAAAAATTGAATCTAGGACCCTTCCAGAAGGTAGTTTCGTATGTATACAACAGCATGTTCATGTTAACGGCGTAAACTCATTGGGGTCTGAAATGACAATGGGCGTGCCTCAAGGTTCGATATTGGGTCCATTTCTATTTCTAGTTTACATAAATGATTTACCTCAATTACTACAAAATCAACCGAGGATGGTGTTATTTGCAGATGACACCTCATTGATCTTTAAAATAGACAGGCGGTCACAAAATCTTGACGACGTAAATAGCTCTATTCTTCAGGTTCAAAATTGGTTTACAGTAAATAATTTGGTATTAAATGAAAAAAAAACCAAATGTATTAGATTCAGTTTACCAAACGTTAGAAGTAGCAAATGTGACATCATATTGAATGGACAAAAACTGGAATTTATTAATCAAACGGTTTTCCTGGGAATCACGCTAGACGAGAAATTACAATGGGGACCTCACATAACATCAATTGCGGGACGGTTAAGCTCAGCAGCTTATGCTGTTAGAAAGATAAGACAGTTGACAGATATAGAAACTGCGCGACTGGTCTACTTCAGTTACTTTCATAGCATTATGTCGTATGGCATTCTACTGTGGGGTCGGGCTGCTGACATTGAATCCATTTTTATTTTACAGAAGAGAGCTGTCAGAGCCATTTATAATCTACCTCGTCGCGAATCTCTAAGGGAATTATTTAAAAGGATTAATATTATGACAGTACCTTGCCAATTTATTTATGAAAACATTATGTATGTGAGAAAAAATCTAAATCTTTTTAATAAAATAAGTGATAGACATAATATTAATACTAGAAATAAAGATAAAATAGCTCAACCATATTTTAGGTTGTCTAAAGTAAATACATCTTTTATGGGGTACTGTGTTAAATGTTACAATAAAATTCCTTCTGATATATTAAAATTAAATGAAAGGAAATTTAAGACACACATTAAAAGTACACTTTGCAAACAAGCATATTACAAATTAGAGGATTACAATCAAGATAAGAATGCTTGGAAACATGCTGGTCCTGCTCCATGGGACAATGATACATTCTAGACAAAATCAAACTGGTTATTAATGTTTTTTTTGTTTTTTTTTTTTGTTTTTTTTTTTTGTTTTTTTTTTTGTTTTTCATTTTTCTTAATACTTAATTTTGTTTTATTTTTGTTTTATTTTTGATTATTGATTTTGAAGTGTGTTATAGATTGCGCGGACTCACACACTATTTCATGTTGGCTGAGATGTTATGAGTGGTCGTCTGTAGTTCCAATATTTGTAAACACGTGAAAGCTATGTATATTTGAACATATTTTAACTTTTAAATTCTTAATTTGTGCCTTTTAATTATTATGATTAATTAGTTTTTTTTTTTTTTTTTTTATAGGGTACATACATTGCTTTCACGTGCCATGTCGTGTATGATTCTGTAAACAAATATTGTAAACATTGATTTTAAAAGAGTACGTATGGAGTTTCTTGCCCATTCTTCTCCATACAAAACTACCTTTTGGAAGGGGCAACTAGATTCAATTCTATTTTGTTTTTTGTGTTTGACGTTCAAAAGTGCCTTATTGGCCTAATTGAAATAAATGATTTGACTTTGACTTTGACTTTGACATGGGGAAGAAGCTCCATACCCACTATTTTAATAAATGTTTTGCAGTAATAAGGATGAATACTGGATGATTGTCAATACGACTGACAATACATGAGGTCCCTGACGCACCTAGCTTGGCGAGCCAGTTGACGGTGAACTCCTTGACGGCGTCCATGTAGTCGTCGTGCGGCTTGGCCTTGTCCTTGTCGCGCGGCGGCGCGGGCCGCTTGGCGGGCTCGCACAGCACGTAGCTGAGCGCGTAGCTGTCCACCTTGCGCCCGCACTCGTCCTTCGCGAACGTCACCGCGCCCGTCAGGCACGTGCCCACCGTCACGTTGGAGCGGCTGATCCTGACACAAACACGTGTGTTGTTATTTACAACTAGTTTTGAGACGAATCGCTGCTGTAGAAAACTTGTGAGCATCCAGGCGCGACAATGATCCTCGATTATCTGTACTCTCGTAGCTATGCAAGAAAATCTTGCGCATTTGAACGGTATGTATTCGCTTTAGCATCTCAGCGATGGCCTAAGACACCTTATCTAAATAAACTTATGTAATTATAGTGACTTTGAAAAGTTTATCTAAACAAATTACATTTTTTTTTTTAATCACGAACAATGGGAATCATCTCCCCTATTTCCCAATAAAGATCAAAGTGATCTGTGTTTACTTACTTATCAGAAGGTACAGGTGTAATGTAAAGAGGTAATAGGTTTCCACTTGATAATGATCCGGAGCTGTACTTTTTGCCACCTGTTAGCGCCTGAAAAATAGTTAAAAGTATATGTGTAAACATGTGTGATGATTTGTGTTAACCGTCGTACAAACATAGAAAACTATACCCAGTACAAAATATTTCAAAGTTAGGCCGCTTTAGTATATAATTCCAATATTATTTCTTTACAAATGCAACAAAAAAAATCATTTATGTTTCTACTACAAATAAGGGTTTGACCTTTGTTTATAAAACCCAGTTTTGTTCTCACCAATGCTTGCGAGCAGTACACGTCTAGCGTGATGGGTTGCTGCAACCGTTGCTGTATAATGACTGGTAAATCCTGCAACTTCTCCAGCAGAGATTTGTTCTCGTGACGGACGTTTACCCGAAGGGTGTACTCGCCTTTTTCTAACTTTACTGAGTACTGGAAAAATAGAAAATTGTATTATTCGTGAACTCGCCGTGGGATTTGAGTGAATGGATATTAATAATAAAATAGGGTGACTGATATTTAGTGGCTGATATTTAGTGACTGATATTTAGTGGATGATACTCAGTGACTGATTTCTAGTGACTGATATTTAAACAGATGATTGTACTCATGATAACAAACAACTTTCTCAAAAAAACGTGTTTTCTTAACACACCATTTTTTTAACGAACATCTAATACAGCAATACCTTTCGCATGCACGTGTGAAAGAGACAAAAAGCCAAAATTTTTGATAAACTACATTTACTTTTTGCTCGCTGTTAGGCAGCATACTCTACAATAAAACCAAACTAAAACCACAGGATTTTTGAAAGAAAAATTAATGTGACAAATTATCAAGAACGCGTAAGCTGCTATGGTTGGTTGTTGACAAGACAATCAACCCACAACAGCTTAATAATTTTTCACATTCATTATTCTTGCGAGAAACCAGGAGTAAGACTCAGGCATTGAATCTACAAAAAACACAAAAAGCTAGTAGTAATAAGAAAACTGATTAACGCAAAAAATAAACATCTATTCTAACTACTTAATAGTCATTGCTCATTACAGCAGCAACGCTCCATCACGGCACCAGTCTGGCCGTAGGAGTCTCGGTGTATAAAGATGGTCACCCATCCACGGACTAACCACGGTAAGCATAGCTTTACCTGATGGATAACCCGTGCGGCTGTTATGCCTTAGCCCCGAGCTTCTCATAAAAATATTTAACTTTATAAGGGCAGTTTATTCCCTGTGTCGGAACCTTGCTGTTATATCGAGCGATGACCTAAGAGTTAACTGTGTGTTTACTTTTTTCTTTCTAGGTCTCCCGGGTCTCACCTTAGAAGGGTAAGCATCTCCAGTAGCCATGAGCTGTTTACAACTGTTGTACAGCATCCACATCTGTGACTCGAACTCTGACTCGTATAGCATGTCGCAAAGCAACGATATGATTGGTGACACCTGAAACATAGTTATAACTTCTTGAAATATTTGGTTTGAAAATCGGTTAGGATTTACAGTATTATTCTGTAAAAATCTTTGGTGAATTTAGAAATGAGCTCTCAATTCTTAGAATCACAAACCACATAAAACAATTTCGACCTTTAACCTTTTACATTTACGTGTATCAAACTAATATAATGTATCAACTACTATAATCAACTAATATAATGTAATGTATCAAATAAATTTATTTTTCATCCCACCATCTCGGAAAGAGTATTTTTAATCTTCAATATCTGAGTGGAAAAGCCGTTTTTATTCTCTAGAGGATAAAGTAAATTGAATTTAGAACATCGTGTGCACTAAGTTTGTGAAATAAAAAAAACATTAAACCTATTTACTGCTACCTCTATGGTGCCGAATATATCATACAACTTTTTTTTAATTTGTTAAAAACTCAGACTCGGAACCTTCTTGGTGTTCTTTTTTCAATTTGCTTTGTACGCGGTTATTTACGCGGCATTTTTTCACGTCATTGTTAAACCTTATATTAAAAACAAGAAACTTGAAAACAAGTGAAAAAATTAAAATCAGTGATTCTAGCGACGAGGAAGTTTGGTTGACGCCAACAGAATTGACTGAAACTGTTAATAAAAGTGTACCTATCTTGTGATTGTAAACGTTTTTTTTTTTTGCATTTAGTCATTTCCTCGCTGAGGTGGAATAAAAAGTTACGTGTTGCACTCGAGTGCAAAGATTTTTCACCTCGTGCTCTTTTGATTCCCTCGCTAACGCTCAGGATTCTAATTTTGAATCACTCGCTGCGCTCGTGATTCAATTTTAGAATCCTTCGCTTGCTCGGTCATCAAAATTGAACACGCGGTTAAAAAGCAACTTTGCACTCTTGTATAACAAATAACTATTTTACATATCCAAATAAGTAAAATTTTGGTTTTTGTATAACAACCATGAGCGAGAGCGATTTTTACAGTATAACACTACCAAATAACATGCACAATGTCAAAGTTAAAGTAACAAGGATAATCCCTTTGACTGCGGACGAACATTCGCTGCGCCAAACGCAAGTGCGGCTAGCTACCATCGCCATAGAAAAACACATACGGTGTGTGTGCGCCGCACTTGCGTTTTTAGTCGAAACACAACGTGTGTGTTTTCCCGCAGTCAACGAGTTAAGCGAGTAGAAATGCTTGCCAGTTGAGAGAGAATGCGCAGGCAGAAGCGGAAATCCCACACTTACGCAAGGCGGAGGTTGCGTTACAACCCTAATCCAAACACAATCACAGCGTGGTACTACGCATTTTCAACAATTTTCGATATAAAAATATAGATAACATTACCTCTGTACCCTTAGCGAGGTGGAAGGTGTAGGTATTGACTAGTTGATATATCTGTCTGCTGGGCGGGATGACGTCACGAGCTGTTAGCGGCGACAGCTTCGATTCTGTTGGCCTGTAAATATTTATTGAGTCTATAAGTGATTATTTAGCAAGGAATCTTACTATTTATAGTTGTATGGTGTTTAAGGTACATCCTTACGGATGATTTGAAAACATAGCAGTCAATAGAAATTAGGTAGTAGGCACCATCAAATAAAGACAACTTCTCGATAAAGCACTTTACTGTTGTCCTAAACCAGATTAATTTTGAATTAACTGTAAATTCTGAATTTTAGTTTCTATGAAATTACTTATTAGTCAATGAGTTGGGAAATAAGTGACGCCATAGTAGTGTTCTGCACAAAATCTATGGAGAAATCGCGTTTTGACAGGTTATAAAAAGTAAGTCAATTGTTTGTGGGTGTCTACTTTCCAATTGTAGTGTGGCCTATAAAAAAACTTATGTTGGAATGTGTGTATGTGTGAGCGAGAAGTAAACCCCGAGAGAGAAGAAGTAAGTGCTCCTCACCGGATGACGGGCTCGGCGTGCTTGAGCTGCGCGCTGGGCTGCACGTCCTGCAGGCGCAGCGCGCGCAGCAGCACAGCTCGCACGCCGTCCGCCGCGCCCATGACCAGGCGCGGCCCGAAGTCCGGCTTCAGCCCGTGGAACTCCACGCTGTAGTCCACCACCAGGTCGCCTATGTTCGCCCAGTACTTGGCGATCACGACTTCTAGTGTTACGCCTCCCTGAGGAAATACAAAAACTAGGTTTAATATGTGTACAAACATTTTGTACATACATAGTCACACTGCACACAGACGGTTGTTTTTCTGGGTGTGTGTCGTACATGTCAATACTCAAATTTCTTTATTGCATTCCATATAAACCGTCATCGTCTGTATAAAAAAAACACACCGTCTGGGTGCAGTCCAACACCCGGACGACTTCAGCACTGTAGCACTCAAATCAAATGTGTAAATTAGACCTAAACAGGTTAATTTTTATGTAAAAGGTATGTGGTCGGGGGACGGCCGTCAGGAACGAAAGTCCCGTATGAATAAAAATAAAAAATAAATTTAAATAAAATTTACACATGTTTAGAATTGAGGTTATACAGCTGGCAGGGCACAATGCTTGCTGCTTGAGTCTCCATACTTGCACACACACACCATTATAATAGCAGAGACAGGAAGAGTGGAAAACTGTCTGGAGGAGGCACAACGCCTTTTCCTTACGTGACGATTTCTTCAAAATAACTCCTGCCGCAAACCGCAATAAGAAACTTCATTCCAAATTTAAACATTATAATTGAATACCCACTTACCACTAACTTAAAAGGTAACAGAGTAGGTGCTTCAGCGGTCACGTTGATCATCTTCTGCGTCTCGTGAGTCCGACAACTCCTCTTAGGTAACAGCTGCATGGTGTGGACTAAGAACCTGCCCAGCTTCTCTTTGTCTTCCGTCGAGATCTTTAGGACTCCCCATGTTGCTTCCGGAGGAACTATGGAGGGATTGATTTGAAATTAAAGATATGCATATATAAAAAATCTTTTAATTATGTTTGTAGTGACAATTAGGTACACAACTAAAATATTATAAACATTATAAAACAAAGCATACAATCACAGGCAGAAAATATAATAGGTAAGTCTTGCTAATTTTACAGCATAACATCATAAAATTACGCCTGTTATCCCCGAAGAGTTACGCAGAGGTGTACCCGTTAGTACACCCACATTTCGCCAGTTATGGTCAAGTCCCATGTAGTGTGACGAGCCTAACTCCAAAGCTGCTAATGAGAAATTCCTGATGGAAAATTCCAATAATACTTTGACCGATTTGGGTATCGAACCCGAGACTTCATGCTCAGAGGTCGCGCTTTGCGATTACTAGACCAACGAGGCAGTCTAATTTTACGGAAACGAGTAAATTTTAGCAAAGAATAAAAACGTTTATTGTTTTTCAAGTATATTGAGAAGTATGTTCACATGTAGAATCAACAAGAATAATGTAACCAGGATTTTGTAAAAACCTAATTTAAAAGAGTGCCGTGGAGTTTCTTGCTCGTTCTTCTCCATAGAGGCCTACCTCCGTTTTGGAACGAGAAACTAGCTTCAACTTTCGGACTAACTGACTGACTCCTTGACAATTCAAAAGTGCCTGTAAATGGTCTAATTGAAATAAATGTTTTGACTTTGACTTTGATGTAAGCTTGCGCAAAACGATTGATCATGCAGGATTGCCGTGCATGCAGCTACTTAATGTACCGACGTTAAGGTATAAAGGTTTTTATTGAGTTTAAAAAAAGCACTTAATAATATATTTATCTATAGTAATAAGCTACACCAAATATAGTGGTAATGCCACCTTTAATTGAGAATGCCTGGTAGAGAATGCCACAAGTTTTAAAACCGGTTTGTGTACCTTTTGTTGCACGTTTAAATAAACAAAAAAAGCATAATTTAGACTCACCAATAACAAAATGTCTGACTATAGTAGCAGGTTTGAAGAGTACACTCTTGTTACTAATGCTAGGCGGCGCGGGCGCAGCTAATTGTAGCGGTTCTGGCTGCAGTACTGTCACAGGTACTCGGAACACTGGGCCTTTCTCTATGCACGATACGTCGTATGCTTTTATACTGAAAAGGACAAAAATATAAAGTTACTGTCTAAGGAATGAGCACTGTGGAGCAATTGGAACTTCGAGATACAATTTCTTTAAAATCATATTTATTATTTAATTTAGCCCTGAAAACCTGACAAAAGAAATACTTTAATAGTATAATTGGTCAACTTAACTGAAATTAATAAAGAGTGAATAAATTGAATTTGGTAAATAAATGATGTCACTATTTTTTTTATACATATAAAATCTATAGGGCAACTTTTGACAGCAAAGAGTCAGTCTATAAATGTGAAAAAATATAACGTAAAACTAGTTATTTAGGAAAGTATTAGGAACTTAGTTGTACGGAAGTGAATAGCGTTGAATGAGTGGCGTGTGCGTACCTGGCGGCGTGCGGGCCGGGCGCCAGCGCGGCCGTGTGCAGGCGCAGCGTGACGGCGCGCGCCGCGTTCATCATGTCCAGGTGCGCCGGCGCCGACAGCCACGCCGCGTCGCACGACAGCGCCAGGCGCATGCCGAACGCGATCTGCTTCGGAATTATCGACTTGTCTGCAACACACGCATGCTACATAGCTTTCGTTGTATCTGCTACTAGTTTACACGCATAGAGACAGAGGCTAATCGTGCCCAGTTCTGATTATAGCTCCCTAGTTCAGGCAGGAGTTGCGGCAGTACGCTCGCTGCTCGTTAAGTCTCTCGAGTGAGTACTGAACTGGACTAGCGACTGGACTATTGGACTAGCGTTATTAGCGAGAAGACGGGCGCGCGGTTAAATTATCATACTACACATAATTATGGCTATCCGCATAATTAAATATCTTTATTTCCTTCAGAATATTTTATGTAAACCGTTTAAATTAGTATTATATCTTATTACAAAAAATTTCGGCAACAAAAATCCTAAAATACACTCAATATAAAAGCGAAAAGTCATGCACTGATTTAATACGAAATCTCGAAAACTACTTGTCCTATGAAGTTAAAATTTAGCAGGAAGTTAGAAGACATTAGCTACGAATTTTATGACAAAGGTAAATTAAGAGGTCGTTGACTTCCACACGGACGAAATCGCAGGCAATAGCTAGTGTATAATAAATATGTATTTTTTTTATTTTATAGCATTAATATTGTATTTTTATTTCGGATCTTTCTGGCACAATTAAAACAATTAACTATTTTAGACATCTTCCTAAACATAATATAAATGAAATAAAACTCATAATTTACATCATATATTGTCCTAAGTGACATGTCTGTATTTTATGCCTGTGTCAATTCATTATTATTAATTAAAATCAATATCTACATAAAATAAACATCTTGGACATACCGTCACTTAAAATTCCAATTATTATATTCTTGAGCAAAGGTACTTTCGGCCCTATGAAACGAAAATACGGGTGAGGGCTTCATTAAAAAAAAAGGTTACTACATCAACAAAACATCTACAAACTTGTCAAAAAAGTAGCTCATTGACGAAATGATGTGTGCCACCTAAGACTACACACTAAACTGCTCTCTAGCACTAATGAGATAAGGTATAAAGCAGTGTGCACTCACTCTCGGCGTCGTGGTGGTCCTGCAGGAAGTGCGGCTCCACGGTGACGGCGACGTCCTTGGGCGGGTCGCCGGGCCGCGGCCGCAGCAGGATGCCCTTGTTGTTGCTGGCGCCGCACTGCACGCTGAACGTCACGTCGCGCTCCGGCGCCGAGTGGTACGTGCTCAGCAGCTCGAACGCCTGCGGACATTACATTAATCATGTCATTTATTTATTTATTTAAACTTTATGCAACAAATAAAGTACAAAGGCGGACTTAATGCCTTAGGCATTCTCTACCAGTCAACCAAAGGTGGTGAAGAGATAAACAAAGCAGGTGCAAAAAATTCATCTCCTCTAACCAGTCGTGTCGGATTGCCGTTCCATCGGATTATGAGTTAGGGAATAGACAGTACACCTATATTTACATACTATAATATCTCTATGGAAAAATATCACAGTTAAAGAATGAAGTATATAAAATGGTTTACCCTCTCAACATTGAGCAGTCCGCAGCCCTGCGCCCAGGGTTCCACATGTGGCAAGTAGGTCGCAGAATTCTCCAGCGCGCGCTTAATAGAGTATGGCGAGTACGGGAGGTTTTTCTCTTTCAAACCCGAGATAAGAACCGCTAAAAAAAGATAAATAATAATGTCATTAAATTATGTAATTACTCAAGTCTCACGTAATGAGACACAATTGATTTTCTATTTTTCTGACTTAAGTCAGTCAGGGCTTGACCGGTTAAACATAACATCACGCCTGTAACCCCCGACGGGTTAGGCAGAGGTGTAACAACATTTAACTAATTGTTTAAGTCACATGTAATAGGGGGTGAGTTTATTGCCATCAACACAAATCCAGACGCCGAGGCTGCTACTGAGTAATTCCTCACAATTCAATAAAATTTTGCTTGATGTGGGTAGTCGCGCTTTATCATCACTATGCCAATGAGGCAGTAAATATCATTTAATTAGTTATTTTTTAGTATAGAAACTCGGAACTTACCTACTGCTCCCGCAACGTGAGGAGCTGCCATTGATGTTCCATTCATTAATTGACAATTTCTTAGTGTGAATCTGTAAAATAATAATAAAAATTTATTTATTTGGTTTTTAACTTATGATTATAACAACTTTTTTATAGTTCAAGGTGATTTAAAATAACGATTTATAATTATTTATTTAATATTATTATTTGGTTAGAGAGAGTAGAGTACATATTGAATTTAAACTTATTAGGGATTTTTCTTACTGTTAAATTAACGTTAACTCTGACACTAGGGTGCGGTTGTAAGACCTTGTTGTCCACACGATAAAGAAGACTGTTAAATTAAAGTAAATGTAAGGGGTATATTATTAGAACGTACCTGGCCACGGCGGCCACGGCCCCGCCGGGCGCGCAGACGGCGAGGCCGGGCGCGCCGTCGGGCGCCGGCCCGCGCGAGCTCCAGCTGAACGCGCCGCCGCACACGCGCGCGCGCATGGAGTACGCCGCCGACATCATCTCCGGCGACACGTACGCGCCCACGCCTGCGGACACGACGAGCTACAGCCTCACAGACACACATCATCTAATTGGGTAGTTGACACCATCTACCAATAATTCCAACACACAACTTCTTTAAAAAGAACTTAATTTTAGTCCTAAATACCCGATTACGTTTAAATCAACAGTAAAAGTTGACATTTAACAGATTTAAAATCAATAAATAGTTAATCAATTAAGTTGGTAAATTAATGACGGCACAATTTATTATTGTCATACAAAACCTATGAGGGAATCACATTTTAATAACTCTATGTCAATTGAATGGTGAATTGATGATGTCAAGTTCCAAATCAGGCAGTAAAGCACCGCACCAATTCAAAAAATAATATAACCATGCAATACTGTATTTTTAACATACTTTTACGAATTTAAATTATGCAAATAAATAATTTGATTTGATGATAAAATGTCTCTTTTAACAATAAATTCTGTTTGAATAAAATCCACTTACATGACAAATGAATAAAAATGTTACCATTAAATGTACGATATTTTAAAGTATTCAACAACATATAGCATGAAAGTACAAATACGTATGTGTGGCTCACCAATGAGTATGGGCTGCGCGATGTCAGGCGGCGCGCCCACAGTGCCGAGCGCGGGCCCGTGGTTGCCGCCCGACACCACCCACGACACGTTGTAGCGCTGCACCACCGAGCACATCAGCGAGCCCACGCGACTACCGGGTCACAACATAAACAGGGATCAATAAATTTGTCAACAGTTATACAACCTATCATATTTTTTTTTAGTTTATCTGTTTAAACACGCTAATCTCTGGAACAAACAGGCAGGTTAGAATTTTTTTTTTAATATTTTAGTCGGACTCATGAGGAATAATTTAGGCTATATAACATCACGCTACGACCCACGGAAGCAGAGCAGTAACCAAAAACGTAACTAAACACAGTTGAAAAAAACCACGCGCACGAATAAAGCAAGGAGCAGCTAGTAAATTACAAAACATACATAATACATAATTTAAAACATTGGACTTAAATTCAAATGCTTTATTATTACAGTCCATTTCTGTTTATACCACTTCATTTAGCGAAATAACTAGGTACAAAATAGATATTACATTAAAACTATCGAGTATTTGTTGCTTTGCAATATTTTCTATGTAGTTAAATATTTTAATTTGCTGCTTCCAGCACTACTCACCCAGTATCAGACCAGTGCGCATGCTCCCCGTAGCTCATATTGATGACGTCGATCTTCATCTTCTTGGACAGTTCCATGATCTTGATGCACGCTCTCACGAGTGCGGTGCCCGTCTCCATTGAGCCGAGGCGACTGTCTCCGATGGTGAGGGAAACTATTTTGGCTCCCGGGGCGACGCCGTTCCGGTCCGGTTCATCCGGGAAATAACCGGCTGCAATAGCGGCGACGTGCGTGCCGTGGGTTGCTAGGGATGAAGAGACAATATTAATTGAGGTCTTTAAAGTCTATTCGAGACAAGAATAGGGTGCAAAGTCACACAAAAACATTAAGGTTCTGGAACGAAGTTCTCTAACGCGGCTTTCGGTAGGAGTTAACTGGCAGAAATCGGCACGTAAGAAAAAACTAACATTATTTTACGGGCATACTTCGAGGCATACTACGAATGTCGTGATGGCCTAGCGGTTAAGGCGCCCGCCTCTCATGCATGAGGGTGTGGGTTCGAATCCGGGCAAGTACCAATGCGACTTTTTCAATTCATATGTACTTTCTAAGGTTTATCTTAGACATTATTGATATTCCGTGCCTCGGAAAGCACGTTAAGCTGTTGGTCCCGGCTGTCATTCGTGGATCCTTGACAGTCATTACGAATCGTCAGAAGCTTGAGAGTCTGACAACCAGTCTTACCTAGGGGTATCGTGCTACCCAGTTACTGGGTTGTGGAGGTCAGATAAGCAGTCGCTCCATATAAAATACTGGTACTCAGCTGCATCCGGTGAGACTGGAAGCCGACCCCAACATAGTTGGGAAAAGGCTAGGCAGATGATGATTTCGAGGCATACTTAGTGCAGGTCCCAGAGCACAGCATAATTTATTATATTAGTGCACCACAAGCACCATCCTCTCAAAAGCCTTCCGTCCATTGTAGATAAAACTACTAATCAACAACATATGTATAGTCCTCCTTATCGATTTCGATAACGGCGACCCATCAGAATGCCTTCCTAGCATGTGCCTTAATCTGACTGGTCTAGGAGATCTAGGATCTTTTCAGATGGGTGTCGGGCTAAATTAGTTGGTGTCCAACTTGTCCGGCTTTACTTAGACCAATTAATCCGCAATGAAGCACTCGGCTAAACAATGAACCAACCGTCGAGCGCCGCACGTGCATTTATCTATACACTTATGTACGTATGCGGTGCCATGTGACACTCGAAAAAAAATACTCACAGCACATGCCGACGACCTCGAGCGTCTGTCCTTCATCATGCACGTTAATGCTGACGGTCATCTCGTCGAAGGGCGTGAGATGCGCGTGTTCGTGCGTGACGCTGTACTCGCCCAGCAGGGGGCCTGACGCCAGGTCACCGCTCTCGGACGTGTCGATACATGCTCTGTACAAAGAGAATAGATTTCAAAATGTGCCTTTAATAAAATATGGACTTGGTTGAGTTATTTTTAATTTAGTGAACAACATAAACGGGTGTGCTTTTTGGGTAGTCAAAACGCGCTAATCTCTGGAACGAATTCGGATTTAAAAAAGTATTTTTGTATATGATAGCCAGATTCATGAGGAATGGCTAAAAAAATTACGCTACGACCCACGGGAGCGGAGCAGTAAGCAAAGACGTAACTTAACGCGAGCGAAAATACCATGCTGACGACGTGGCGGTTGGAACTAGTGTTGCAATAAATTCGTTACACTCAATACACCACCTGTGAAGTCTCCTTTTTTTTTAATTAAATAAAATAAATAAAATATAATTTTAATGTAATTTAATGCGTCAAGTTGTAGTTGTTGTAGATGGTATTGTCAAATGCTTGATAAATATGTGGAATAGAATTAATTAATGACCATATTCTTATTCAGTAAGAAAAGCCTTCGGCAACACTATATGGCTGCACAATGAAACTCCTTATAGGGTTTCTAAATCACTATGTCAAGTGCCTAGTCTACGTAAATGTATTCTTATAAATAAAGTCATCATCCATTGCTTGTATCATGTAAATATATTAGCTACTCAACTATTTGTAGAAATAGTTGAAACTTCTTATCATATTATACAGGATTATAAGTATTCATATCAACATGAAGACAGCATTTAAAACTTGAACGAAGAATCGTGTTACAAAGACTAATAAAAGGCGAATTATCTTCAATATAAATGGCCTTTAATAAAACCTGTTTGTTATCACTTGTTTAAATTGAATTCTAGATAATGACATTGCCTTACCTATTTATAAAGTTTTATAGCAAATTGTATGCATTTATTACAAGAGCAAATAGTGCACATAAGTTCTATAGTAATCAAACCTTGAATATATTGTTATAGAGAACTATAAAATAATATAACCAGCATATTATTGTATATACAGCAAGAGAAAAGCTTCTTCTCATGCAGAGAAGGCATGATCATTGATCTACATGCTAGCTCAAGGTGGACTAGGAAAGTCCAGTTTTCCTCATAGTTTTTCTTTGCCAATGTAAGTCATGTGCAAGATAAACTTAGGAATTACATAAATGGGAAAAGTTACATTGGTACTTACTTATACCCATATGCAAATTGACAACCTTGTGCATCCAAGATCCCTTAATGACTGAGCCATCATAGCAAAAATACTATTCTATATTATTTTATTTCTACCCTCAATGTGTTGACATTTTCTGTTATTGTGTTATTACATACTGTGTCATGATTTGCATATATCATTTTGAGTTCCTAAATCTCTACATATTATAAAACAAAGTCTCTTCCCACCGTCTGGACGTTTAGATCACCTAAACTACCCAACAGATTATAATGCATTTTTCATCAATAGATTGAGTGACTCAAGAGGAAGGTTTGTCCTTATAGTATGTATTGGCACTGTAGCCGTGTGAGCTGGGGTAAATGAATAAATTAAAGTCACAACATACCTCCACACAGTTCCATCATGGAACAGCACACAATCATAAGTAGGTCCCACATCATTATACTTCTTCTCTGCAGTCTGCAGCACTTCCACTCTAGCTTCTAACTCCTCCTTCTGGAGTTTGTCTTCTGGGCTCAGTACAGGGTTCTTTGCCACTAAAATTCAAACAAATAATTAAATTAACTTGACACAGTTTTTCATAGACAATGATGAGATATTTTTTTTTAACATTTAATTCCGTATTTGGTGTGGAACATAATAAAAAATATACTTAAAAAAAAGTTATTTCTGTGATTCTCTTTTCTGTTGTTTGTCTTTGGATCCTCAAATTTGGATGTAAAGACTTTATATTATAGACATAGAATAACCAATTCTACATTTTAACAATACACTCAGTCACTTACCAATATCTGTTTCAAAATCTTGCAAATGTTTATTAGCTTCAGCGAATGCTGGCTTGTACCCGACATCCCAGGCATGTTCCTTCCGATGCTCTTGCATGCGTTCCTTCAACTTTGTTGGGTATAAAGTGAATGGGTGTAATATTCCCACCCTCCATACTCCTGATGGATTTTTCCATAGCTCTGGGATCTAAAAGAAACATTTTGATGAAAAGTTATTGTGTGCAGAACTGCATTTGATTATTTGTACTGAATATCAGAACCCATACTTTATTACATGCCAGCCAAGCTATATGATACAGGAAGGATACTAAGATTATGTAAGTGATGGAAAATGTCAAGACGGAACTGGAAGGTACATTTTTTTTTTGCCTTTAATGTCTAAATGCTGTGCAAAGGCCATTCTTTTCAGGGCAAATCTTTTAATTTCATGTCTAAATACCATTTATCAAATGCTTTATGGGGACAATCACTTGACTTCTCCTACTTTTTAATTCCGCACCCGTAACTGTATTTCTGACAATAATGTCAAAGTTATATGCCTGCAAGCAATTCTACTGATACAAACAATTCAAAATCTAGTTGCAATCTCAAATCAGCAACAATCAGTTTAAAAAAATGAAGGGATGAAAGAGGCAATATTGACAGATTGAAATTTTTCTTTCAAGTTTGTCAAATTGGCTCCCAGATCACACCATGTCTGAAAATGTGACATGTAAAAATTTAAAATATTTGATTACTTGCAAATTGTATTTCGTCTAGCCATTTTTTTTAACAGAAATAAAAATTTAGTCTTACTGGCATCAAGCCATGGAAATTAAACAATTACTTCTTTGTTTAAAACTAATAGGTGACTTGCATAAAAAAGTAGTATTTTCATGAAGTAACTAATTATAGCAAAAATGTATTAACCTTATAGAGAACTTGTAATACTAACAAGACCGAATAAGGCCACAACCACACAGAAAAACACACGTTGTCAAGATTTTGAGTTTTGAGTTTTTTGAGTTTTGAAGATTTTGAGATAAGACATGTCCGACCTATTCACATTAAAAACTAACATTGCAATGAACATACCAAACATAGAAAAAGTTAGAAAAATGATCTATTTCCGCAAAAAAATACCTTTAGTTTACGGCCCGTGAGACCGGCAATGCATCCATCGGTGACTTTTTTAATGACAGTACTGGTGTCCACATCGCCGCAGCCGCTGCAGTCGTACCTCTCAATAACCTTCGTCTCACCCGTACTCGTCACCTGCAACCCCAGCAATACTTAATATCGGCCAAAATTGCATTAAATGTGCAACTAAACAAATCGTGACATGACAGTTTTTTACCGTAAGTCCAGCAGCTGCAGGGTCCACGCCCGAATCAAAAATAGCAATAACGGTGTCTCTGCCATCATAAATTGGATTTTTGTTGATAAATGAGACAACTCCAGTCTCTTTTTTCGGCAATAATCCCCAAACGGGGAAATCACAGTCGATCGGAGCGTCTGCCATTTTTGATGACCCGTTAACTAGTGTTGTCAAGAAAAATAAATATTTTATCAAATAAGTTAGTGTAGCCACATTAAAAAGATCAAGTGAGAGATTGAGACACATCTAAAAGTATTGATTGACATCATATTATTGTAAAAAAGCTGCCTAAATTGCCTTAACAAAATCGTTAAGAATTTTTTCGTAGAGACAGCGACTTCACGAGTTGCAATAGATCTCACTGCATCGTACAAAAATATAATATGTACCTACCTTCAGAATCACATCCGACTACTATAGACTGAAGGAAAAACCGTTCGATAAGGTAAACGAAGTGACTAATTTGGTGATTCCTTCATAGTAGCCACCAAATTCAAAGTCTCCTTATTTAATCATTCCATCATTATATTTCGAGAGAATAAAATATTGATGGTTTTTTCGGAACCATTTCTCTTAGGACTTATAAGAAGATCAACACCACTTTGCCCAACGTGGGAATCGAACCCCTAGACCAACGAGGCAGGGTGTTTTTCAATATTATGGTATTTTTTCTTTTTATTAATCTTTTTTCATGCGCAGATATACGTAAAATAGCCCGCGGTCATAACTAGCACACAATCACTACTGATATTTCAGCGAAGAAAAAACAACTAGTATGCGTTTTCAATTCGTAGGCAATAACATAATTATGTTTACGAGCGATACAAATTCGTATACAATGTGAGGCCGGCCTTATACCATTTTTTTTTTTTTAAGAAAAAAGTAATAATGTTTTTAAAGATGATAAGGTAATATATTATAATGACCGCATAATTTTTGACCAAAGTACAAAAAAAAAACAACGCTAGAATTTGCAAAATACGAAAAAGCATGAATATCCGCGTAATAGCTGACACCGAAGTCGCAAATAAAACGTAACTTACTGTTTTCTGACAACTCTTAGATAGACAGACAGAACTACTCGCTATAATAATAAATTTGTATGAGTGTGGATAATTTTAATTCTTCTTTCCTCTTTATTACATTACTCTTCTTTGATAAAAAGAGGTTAAAATATCGACTCTCTGCTAGGCCGTGCATCATAAACAATGAAAATTTGCACAAAGTTAAATAAAGAATGATTACTACAACTATCTGAAATGTCATGATTTTGAATATTTAGAAAAGGTTTTAAAATAATAGTAGCAAGTGTGTTAATTTTAATGAAATAATGTGGTTTAACATTCTTCCAGGTGGCATTATAATTGCTAGTGCTCTTGCCTTCTCAGGATACGGGCTTTGGTGGACTCATTATTTGTTGGTTGGGAACGTAAGTCATAAAAATATTCTAACTAAACCTAAACTAAAACATTTACAAAGTTGAGAAAGGTAATTCGACAGCAAATAGAAAAAATAAATACTAAGCGACAGATAATAAGCAAATAAAAGTGAGAGGTGCAATTGTGAACTAGTAATACTTATTGAGCCACCCTTCCTACCTTGTAAACACGACGTTACCAAACCGCATTGTGGACACAAAAGTACTTTATTTTTATTGTAGCCGCAGTTCCCCAACCGAGAGCGAGCTAGGCCCAAAGACAGCTGCATGGCGGAACAAATTGTAAATTTCGACGAAAAAACAAAAACAAATCTTAAATACATCTTCTTTGCTTAGTTCAACGATTTATATATTTTTCGTATCATATTTTTATTGTTTTTGTCCTGGGTTTACAAATAAAATTACTAAAAAAATATACTTTGGCTATTACGTTAAAAACTCGAAACGAAAAGAGACAAAGGTTTCTCCGTCTCTTTTCGTTTGTTTTTCATAAAACCTATGTTGAATAGTTTATATTAGGGATGTTGCGGATTCGGGTTTTTTCCCCATCCGTGGTGGCGGATGCGGATTTATAAGGCTCACATCCGCGGTTGCGGATTTTAAGGGCTTTTATTTTATGAAAACTATTTGGGTGCAGAAATAAAATATACTTATACGTGTTTGGCAAAATGAGAGCTACTTATGTATTTTTACAAACAAAATAATTTTCGTACGCCGAAATTTCGAAGTGTCGAACGCCGCACATAATCCTACAAAAATCAACGGCGCTGAAGACCACGCGTTATGTTTTGTCCATTTTGGAAAACTAAAGGAAGACCCTTGAAAAGTTTCAGATAAAAGCTCTTGAAACTTTTTATATAGGTATGCTTAAAACTTTATAGATAATATGTTTTCCTGGTAAGCGTTGCATGGTCGTAAGCATTGTAAACTTGTTTTATTCTAAAAAACATGTAATAAATCATCTTTTCGCCCTGGTTATGTCTATCAGAACAACACATTGCCTTTTCGAAGTAAAAAAATAATAATGGGAATGCGTCACCACATCAATAAAGGTCTTGTGTTACGTGGATGTTGGGTCACACTTTTTCACAAAACTTTTCATTGGTAATATTTAACAAAAAGATAATTATTATACCTAGATACTTAAGGTGGAGAAGAATATAATGCTCTGCTAGTAGTCCTTTACAGAGCAGTGAGACAGAATCTGACAAAACAGGTTATCGTATCGGTTAATAAAAACAAAGAGATGAGAAGTTTCTTTTCTTGAGTTTGTGTAGTGTGTAAAATGGGGATGTGGGTTTTGTTTACCTATGAATTTTTCACTGTTTTGCTCACTTTCCACTTGGTCACACTGTTGTTGCTTGCAATATTTTATACCTAACTCTGGCAACACGCAGTTTACTGTCATTCGAATTACGAAACTATTGATATTGTGTTTAGTCCGATAATTTTTCAAAATGTGGTACGAAATCATACCCAGCGCCTTCATTATCACCGCTGCCGTGGGTTTGCCAGGCTGGGGTCTATATCACATTCACAATCTAGTATTAGACAACGTAAGTACACTTAAACGAACATGTTAGATAACAACCCCGCAGCACAGTGTCTTCTTCCATAGATCATACAGAATTACAGAGTTAGAGAGCGAGTTTCTAGTCAGTTTACACATTTTTTGAGATAATAATTATCTTGTTTGTGTGGGTTTACTCCAACCTTCTTCACTACCCAACCCCCTAATCCTTCAGGGAATACAGACGTGATTTTGTGTATGTAGTCAGACCAAAATTGATGTGAATGAATTTTAAGAAACGTAAATGAAAATCATGTATCACAAATGCCTGCATTGTCATATTCACTAACAATAGCACACATCTACAGATTCTAAAACCAAAATAATAAAACTTTATGCAAATAAGTTTAAAAAAAAAATACACTGTAGAAAGGTGGACTAAATACCGTTTTACTTAAATTCTCCTGCATTAAAGTAAATAAATAATAACATGAAATAAAGCAATAATCCTGCATCCAACCTGCAGATTATACATTTAAAAGACATTTTTTGATTATTTGCAGCACTACAGACGTTCCCTTCTTCAAAGGTGGGATCGTCACATGTACCAGAGGGACCTCAGACTAACTAAAAACCCCTACTGTGTTGCGGTAAGATTTTCATAAACAAATAAACTTAATTATAGTTAAAAATTTATTTGTTTTGATTAATATACTTACCTCCATGTATCTATCTCACCACAGAATCTATTACTAAACATTTTATTTTTTATTTTCAGGGACTAGAAACAATTAAAGATGAAAAATGAACCTAATTTAATTATGTACTAGATATTTTTGTTGTTGATGATAATAAATGGCTTAGAGTATCTATGTGTTTGCTATTTATTGCAATACATTACAGGTAGATCATTTCTCTTATATAAAGTTTAATTGAAAACAAATTCTTCCTCTTTTAAACATATTTTTATATACTTCACTCAGCACATTCAGTATGTGGGGGCAATGTAAACACAGCCATTATCAAGTATCAACCCCTTTTATGTTAAAAAACCAGTAGTTATCTCATCGGGTTCGGGTTCAGGTTTTGGAGGTCAGATGGACAGTCGCTGCATGGAAGCCGACCCAAATGTCGTTGGGAAAAGGCTAGGCAAATGAATTATCTCATCCAGGGACGAGCAGCAATGCAATACCTATAGCATCAATGTTGTGTTTGGGCCTGGTTTGTTTTATTCAAAACCTGTTTACTACGCCTCAGTATTAATGGTACTTTCCTAAAAAAGTTACCTGTATTTTTATCCAAATAATTTGTCCTAAATGTGTGATCCACAAACCTTTTCTTGTCACTTATATTTTTCAAAACATGTAAATGTCTATCATTTGATGTTATTGTGTAGTCTAAGCTGGTCAAATTAACACAATCTTTTGTTTTAATTGCTGATGGTGAACTAATCAAACATTTTCGTTCTTTAGCTTCATTCAACTCTTTTCTAGAGATATTATGTATTATTTTTAAATGTTTGTGCATACTATATCTTCTTACATAGAATAGGTCACAAATTGGGCAAACAAATACTGTATTATTAATTAAAACCTTTGGATTCAAACGGTCCAGTCTAAGTCTTATGACTTTACATTTTTTAATTGTACTTTTAGGTTTTAAAATGGTCTCTGTAGCAGGTTTAGTTATAGGTATATCCTTTCTTTTTATACCTAGAAACTTTTGGTAAGCTAATAAACTTGTATTTGAAGTACTTTTCGAGTTATATCCTTTGTATTCGAAATTTTCTGTATTTATAGATACAAATCCAGCCTTACTGCCTTTGTAATTAGCTAGACATGTTTCAGTACCATTTGTGAGACCCTCTATTATTTGACCAAGTTTCTGTAAATTATCTTTACATTTTGAAAAGAATGTGTAGCTCTTAATAGCTTCTGATGAACACTGATTGCATACTGCATTAAATATTGATAGTTGGTCATTTATCTGAAACAAAATTAGAAAACACATATTATAAAAAACATAAAATAATTTATGTAGGTAGGAACTAATATACTGCAAAAGGCTAAAGATTATGGTAGCAAAAGACAAGAAAGCCAGGTAAGCCTGTTGTATTTCCAAATATTATATTATTATTATACATAAAAAACTATCGGGAGTAATCGGGACTCAATATTTCTGCCTATTCCTCGTTGTATAGAGGGCGTGATTGGTAGGTTACATCAAAGTTATTAGAATAAAGTACGAAAAAGAAATATTTTACCTCCGGGCTTAAGATTTTTCTAAGAATATCAGACATACAAATTTCATCGTAAGTTTTATCATGTTTCTTTACAAAAACATTATCTTCAATGTGTATCGCGGAGTCTGCTACAGTTTTGAAGCACAAGCAACAGAAATGGTTTAGTCCTTTTATCATACTGTTAATCACACTGCCCTTTATTTGTTGCATTTTGAAGAGATCTACATGCACTTCATACAATATATTGATTCTGTTTTGAAAGTCGTGTACTTTAGCATAATAACAATTTCAATTTAATTTCAACTGCGTCGCGCGCGTCTCGACTGCTTCTGCTTCATTCACGTGACGTCATTGCAAACCATTGAGTTATGATTAAGTTTTTTTATAGATCAAATCGCCTTCGGTCGTAACTTTGCAGCAAGTATATCGCGTAATGTGACGTCACGTATAAATTCCCAACGAAAAACGATTATGATTATTTATTGTAAAAAACTAAAGCCTAGTCATTAGCTTGCTATATATTACTAATCTACTCGTCATTTTCGTTGAACTATAGTCGGAGGTCGTGAGTCGCAATTGGGACACCAATGTGGTCGAGTTTCCACGGATTGGGCAGTGTCGTAGGTATATCTGTAAAGAATTACGCAGTCGCAGTCCGGTGTCATAAACATAACTAAAAAAGAATAATAATGGCCAAATAAAGTATAGGATATTTTAGGGGGATCTTTTCCTATTGAAGTGACTTGTGGTTTATCCTCGGTAAGAAAATTATGAACCGCGAGGTCTTTTGAATTGCGAGAATTATCTATGGTTTCTGGCGCGGCTGCTGTCTCGACAGTTGATATTTTCAGATTGACATTTTTGACAATGACTAAATTGACAAGCCACAATCATGGTCATGTTGTTGCTTGTTTACAAACTAACCCGCTGGTAGAATACGTGTAATTTTGTAGTTCATGGATCATGGATAACTGTTTTGTGGACATAACAATAGAATTCTTAGCGGTTGCATTTCACAGCATTCTTTATTATACGTCAGTTTACCCCAAAAGTATTTTTGAAACTCGTAAAAAGTACAATATTGTTGTGTATCGTTCTATTCATCCTGAAGTGAATCAATATCTTGACCTGTGCCTGAAAAGTATAGGAGAATGTCTGAAGAGTGACCAACTGGCTTGTGTAGAATTTGTAGTTACAGATAATGAATACAAACCTTTAATGAAATTCGTGTTTCAATTCGAAAAGAACAGTAACTTTAATGAGACCATTGATGCATATTTAGTACAATGCGAGCAGAATTTGCAGGCTTTTTGCCTAAAGATTTCCTCGATAAGCAATAGTTTTACAGACTTGCCAGAAGATTGCAGTTTTTCAATATATATTCATACCAATGAGTCTAATGCTGTTGCTATGTCAACTAATCCTGAATTTGAAGAGTTCCCGCTAATTGAAGTTAATGACAAGCAAGAGGAGACTGATAGAATAATTCCACTCAGGAGGTTTTTAATTAGGAGTTATGCTGTAGATACTTATGTGGAGTTGAAATAAAATCTGTGAGTATTATGGGACTCAAGAGGAAATACTTTTACTGTGTAACTTAACTTCTGAGTGTGGTACACGCAACATTTTATAGTATAGTACAGTCCTATAAAGAGTCTAATCTTATTAAACAGTGATCAATCAATCATAATGCAGAGTGGATGTATGGAGGTGACTATGGTAACTACAAGTAACTATGGCTATTGTTTACAGATAAAAATGTAATATATCTCCTACTTATTTAATGTGATTAGATTTAAATGGAACTAAAACAGTGTTTGTGAAAAAAAGTGAAGCCTATGAAAATTATACACAGGAAGGTGGCTCACAGAGCTGGCTTGTCTACTTTGGCAGTAAAGGGAAGAAATGTCTGGGAAGACGGTATTGGAGCTCTGTTCAACACTCTTAAAAACCCTAGAATAACAAACAAAGTTTCACAGAGTAGGTTCAACATGAGGAATCGAGAGAAAAATATATATATTCTTGATACAAGGAGGATGTTTAAAGTCATTGCCTGACAGAGCAAAAGACTAGATTCCAAAACATCCTCATTTTTGTTGGTGCTGCTTCCCGATTGTGTTTTATTCACACCCAGCACTGGCTGGTACGGCATTCCTGCTATACTAATCACTTGTGTATATTTGTATATAAGAAATAAAAATTAAATACTTTTCAAAACAACCGTCTTTTACTTTCAATAAAAATATTGTACAATGATGTTTATTTAGAAACTGTATCATGGCAGTTTCTCAGCAGATACCATCTTCGTTCTTCAACTTAACTCTCAAGCATCTCAATCTTGAGTAAATCTCATCCCAGTCCACATAGGCACCTATTATCTGCCTGACATTATTCTCACTGTCCTCGTACGCGTTTCGGCCGTGCAACAATCTTATATTGTTAAAGCACAGTATCTCACCAGCTTTAGTTTTGAACCTCGCCGCGAACTTATGGTTTAAAGCTAGGAACATACCATGAGCTTCATACCATGGCTTCACTAAATCAATCGGTCCGGGGAACTGACTACCTCTTTGCGGAATCGAAAAGTTTATTCTTATTATTTCTCCTTGACGATCTAAGCAGACGACAGGCTCACGGTGCAGTTTAAAAAATTCATTACCATCTTCTGTCCCAACATCTCTCCACTCGATTTCTGTTTCAGTAAGAAGCTTATACTGTTCAGGGTGATTCTCCTTCATATAATCGGCAACATAGTGGCAGTCTGAAAGCAAATTCTCACCTCCTCGACTAAATGTTTGCACTAAACAGTGTAATAAATTAGCTCCCGGACAATACTCGTAGTAGGGCAGGTCAGTGTGTAGCTGTAGATTACTCGACAAGTAGGCCACGTTGCTCGTATTAGGGACATTCCGCACAACAAACTTGACGCCGTAGTGTGTCCTTTTAGTAAAACCAATTTTATTTACAACAGCGTCTATAGCTGTTTCAGAGTCTGGTGTGTTCTGAATCAACGCAACTCCGTAAACAGATAACTTGTAAAGCCAATCGTAAAGAGCTTGGTCTGAACGTAATATATCGTCGTAATTATGTTTGGAAAATATTTCATTAAAATCTTCGTTGTGCCACGTCATCTTCTTAGGTTTGTAGATAGTTTCGGTGTAATTCTTCTGATTTTCTGGAGTGAAACCTCTGAATTTGAGCCAGTTCAAATTGTATTCAGATGTGTGGCCGTCGTTCCATGTGACTTGCAGAGAATTTTGGTCCTTAGAGACGTTCTTTGGCTGTACATTCAGATCGAAATTGCTCCAATCCAATATTCTGCTTTTGGCCGAAATATGATAGCACTGTTCACATTGGCAGTTCTCTCTTAACCACACGTACGGGAATTGTAAAGATTGACCTTGGATTTCTATGTTTATTAAATCGTCAGTTTTATTTTTGTAAAGCGCATTCCGAGTGTGAATTTGTTTGTGACGAGATGTGGAGATGCTTGGCAACGATTTAGTAAAGATTTTCGCCCTAGTAGCGAGCCTCAAGGCAAACATGTTGACGTGCCACTCCGAGCGCGCGAGCACCACACTGAGATAAAATTATGATATAATTTACATTCATAATGTTAATGAACCGGGATGTCCATATAAGATATAGGTACCTACATAACAAGCAATCGCTGTGTGACTTAAAGCGATTGTGTATCTGCGACTATTTGAATTCTCTTGTACCTACAAGTGAATGCAAGTTGGTGCAAGTCTGAAGATAAGTTCGCGTATAAAATGTGAAGTTAAAACCGTACAATTTTATTTAGAAACATAGGTAATAGATTTTTCTGGTGTTGGAGTAGGTACAGTCAGTGCCCAGAATTACTTGATCAGTCATCATAACATCACGCCTGCAATCCCCGAAGGGTTTTGCAGAGGTGTACCCATTAGTACACCCACATTTCGCCAGTTATGTTTTTTAGTCCCATGTAATAGGGGCCAGGGGGGTTACTTGACCAGTCTTCCCTATAATATCTTCTTTCTAAGAGGGGTTAAGTAATACAAGCCACTGACTGTACGTAAGGAACTCATTTAAGTATTTTATTCAGGTATTTCACTGTAGAATTGCTTCAATTCACAGAGTAGGTTCTGATAGTACCTACCATCAACTGGTTACTTACCCTTTCCCAAAGTCTTTTTAATGTCGAGGTGCGTTACTAATGAGAAAAAAAGAGATAAAAGAACTAGTGTTTATTCGCTTTCGCGAAGTTATCTCTTAGTCAAGGTTACGGTTATTGATATTGAGTAGGCAGGTCCAAAGTTCGATATGGGACGCACGGTGCACAATCTCGTATGACTTGTGTACGGTGTACCTAAAAGTAATTCTCTATACCCAATTCGGCACAAGTAACTTGTAGCTCAGGGAATCATTTTATAAATGATTAAAAACATTGTGTAGATGATTCCCAAAAATATTCTCTACAAAGACAATAATAAAAGGACATCTACATAGGTAAGTTGCATTTATCTATGTGCAACATCAATTAAGGGAGTCACGACTGCCGAGTTCTATTGTCGGGCAGGGGTATTGCGTTTTTCATTAGAAATTTCTCAGTAGAAACCCTGATTTTGCCAAGTTGGTGGTGTGACACTCCCAAACTTCGTAAAGCACGTAAGGCAGTTGGTCCTGCGCCTGATCGCTTCCCGGTCGTGTCGGATGGCCGTTCCATCGGACTATGAGTGAGGGAAGAGGGAGTGTATCTGTGTTTAGGCACACAATTGTGCACTACCATAATATGTAATATCTGGCACTTGGCTATTCTCGATTAAAATTGCCACCGTGACGTCGAGAGAATTGTATTAAGGGTGTCTGTTACCCATTTTCACTAACACTAAGCAGCGTCTTAATGTATAAACTCAAAATCATTGCACTGTTGGATTTTCAACTCTCGGCGCTGAGCTGAGCATGCAAAATCTAACAGTACGCTTTTATTTTGCCATTATATTTAGGTGTTGGTGAAAACAGGTGATAAACTGACAGAAATGTTAATTACATAACTACCTTATTTGTATTCTTATATCTGTGGAAGTCAATTTACACTTAAACATAGAAACATACTAGATTTCCATAAGTAAAAGAATTGAAAAAAATTGTAACAATTGGATCAGTACTTTCAGGGATTACCTCTTACAAACCAAAAAACAAACAAACTGTTCCTCTTTATTATAATATTATAGTTAAGAGTACCTACAGATGAAAAATCTTGTTGCAGTATAACACTAATTTATTGTGCAAATAAAATAATAAGTATAAAAAAAACTTATCAACTATTAACAACATTTTGATTCATGATTATTTCAAAATAAAACGCCTACTGTTTATCGATTGCAAAAAAGTTGCATCATTTTTGTTTTGCATAAAATTATGATTAATATTTCTAGTGATCATGATTAAACAAGGATGGTCAAATCAGTCGTTAGAATTTTAAATTATTGTATAATAACAACCTATCATCATGCGTCTTTTCCTGTAAAGGTAAGGCAGGGGTGTAGGTACCTATTATACACCCATAATTCGCCAGTTCTTGTATAGTTATGTAGATGACAGCCAGTGATCAGTAAGTGGCTCATTGAATGTTTTCTAAAACCAAGCTAACACAATGCAGGCACTTCAATTAGCTCATGCGATATATAACGAATACAAATACACCATATTCGCTCATATATTCTGAAAAACACACCAAGTGTAGTGCCAGTATAAATATGATCGTCTAAATAAAAAAATAATTTATTAAATATTTGATAAAACTCCTAAAGAAACACGACCATCACAGAGAATTGTTCAAAAGTAACTATTATTTTTATATACTTAAATGGTAACAGAAAGTTTATATAATATTTTAAATGTTATTTCTATTTTTTGTTTCTCTAAAGCTATAAACAATAATTATTTTTAATTAGGAAGACATGACGTTACATTTTATGCCTACCATATTTAAAAAAATATTTGTCCAGTCATTTCCAGTCTTACTGGTAATCAAATCGTGATTTCGACTTTCTAGTAATATCGATAAAAAACTGTATATAAGCACATCACTATTAAACAAACACGAGTATGAATGTCCTTGAGTAAGTAGGGACAATCTCAAAAATTACTGTATAGATTTTTATAAATAAACATAATTTCTACAGGATAGTTTCTACGTAGGATGGGTTATTGATAATCATCATTCAGTACCTCAGTGACGTAAATATCAATGTCGATGAATAATAATAGACCATCGAACGTCCCAGACAACATCCTACGTGAAAAATAATTAGCATCATTTGACAAGACTCTTTTGGTTCATTGATAATATGGGTGTAGACACCAACAATCAATTGAGATACTTTTTATGAGCTGTCAAAACAAAGTGTGACGTCACTGACTCAACAGATTAACTATTTATTGATTTCAATACGACCAAAAATCTAATATTATAGTAAAATGTATCAGGTTTTTACGAATGAAAAATAAAAGTTTTTTTTTTACAAGTTGTGTCTTGGAATGACTGGTTAATGGTGTCTACATTCGTATTAAAATGACAAAATCTTAATGTTGGATTTGTACTTTGATTTTATGGTAAGCGTTGCTAAGTACCCCTCGTATATTCCAAATGTCTTCAAACCTCTCTGGTTGAGTGTTGAAGTTGCTGTCTGTCGCCTTCGCCCATAACTCCAGCTGCAAAGTCATAGAGGTTAATATGCATTGCATTTATTTACTGAAGATTATCTATCCACCCTTACAGCCAAGCCAAGAATAGAGCCAAGCGATTTTGTACCATGTGCAGTGCAACTATGCTAGCTGTCAACTTGACGGGCCCTAGACTTCCATGTGCCTCAAAAATTATGGCTTTTAGAAACAATTTGGCTGCTCTAAATGTGGGTCATTTTTTGTTGAAATTGGCACAAACCATGAGAGATTTATATTCCGTAGTGGATGAAGTCAGGCTGTGGATGTTAATGATGAGTACTTTCAAGTACATGAAGAGACCGAGTACCTATCTAAAGTTTATTTTGGTTTGAAAGTGATTATAAATCTATCTATCTTCTATCAACAATAAAAAAAAAGGAAAAGGCTAAATGCGTTGCTAAGTGCAAAACTCAAGAACGGCTGCACTAATTTGGCTGATTCTTGTTTTGTTGTAATTGTATTTCCTGGACAAGATTTAAAAAGGACAGGGTTTTATAGGTTTATAGGACAGAAAAGTCAGTAATTTGCGCCCGTGCGAAGTCGGGGCGGTTCGCTAGTTATGTTAGTTCGAAGTGTTGTAACCTACCTCCTTTTGTTCTTTGCTGACGGGTACCCTGGCCGTCCACAAGGTCCACGCGTAGTGCTGCTGAGGCGGCGCGTCGTCGCACTGCAGCTCGTCGGCTTGCACCCACGTCTTGCCGCGGTCGGGGGACACGTCCACCCGGAGAATCTTGGCACCACCACCGGAGTATGCGTACCCTGGGGCGGAAAATGGTTGATGATTTTTCTTGCAGTATAAGCAGGCATACGAAAAACTTTGTGGTATCCATCAAAATTACTTGAATAATATTAGTTTTATAAAAATCCAAAGACTTCTTAAAAAGGTACTAAATTAAATCAGGGAGAGAGAAAAAGATCTCCCAAAAAATACATGATAGTCACTTTATATTTGCAGTTAAATAGTGGGGAAAGAACATAGAAACAGCTCCTCTATGTGTTTATATTTAATGATAATATTCCTTTAATTTGGCTCAGCCAAAAGGCACTCTTTTTGATCATGCGATGCATCAATTCAATTCAAAACATTTATTTCAGATTTTTCAGGTCCATAGAGTGCCGACGACGCCAACGTGTATGCCGCGTTAACGCAACATCAGTTTCGACACAAAGCAAGACCAGGCACCCTATTCGAGAGAAAAAGTAAGCACGACCTCACCTCTGACCTCCACGCAGCCGTTGTTGACGGTGACGGTGTCCCCGGGCGCGGGGTCGCAGATGGCGGAGGTGACGGGAAGGCTGTAGATGGGCGGCGCGCTCGCGAAGTCCGCTGTCTCCCACGTCTTGGACGCGTTGAACGAGCGGTAGTCCTTCTGGTGCCAGTGGGACGAACTCTCGTCGTGGGATATTGTTATTGATTCTGTTGGAAGATACAAATATTATGATAACTGCTAATATGTTTACTAAGTTGTCAAATTTTGGTGAAAATATTTTTGGAGGCTGGTACTGTAAGCTTTCGGCATGAGTATTCTTTTTTTAAATTTTACAGTGGCAATTCTCTTAATATTCTGTGTCTAACAAACCGACCTATGACAAATTTGACTGTTGGATAGAATTATTGATCAATGGGCATTAATTTGATTTGGAACGATTATAGACTTAAAAGAGGGTTACTAAAAAAATATACCATGATCTTGGGTATTACTAGTCCGATAATTTGCAATCTTCACTGGTATTGTTAACAGATTACCCGCTTTTTGCTGACCCTTAATGGAATTCTTAAAAACAGTATTCAAGCCCCTTACCCAGCCACTTGACGCTCCTGACAGCAGGTGCACCTGGCACTATGACCCTCAACGGATACCCGTGGTCAGGCGGCAACGGACGCCCGTTCATACTGGTCGCCAGTATGATGTGTCCGTTAGGGTTCAGAGCTTGGTCCAAGGGGATGGAAGTTGAGAAGTTCACACCAGTCGCGTCTATGTCTGAGCCTGTGAACTAAACAGATTTTTGTTAAAGAGCTTATGTGTAGAAAAACTTTAATTAATTAGTAATTAAACACTCACAAATTGTAAGAAAGTGTTTTCAATTAGATACATAAAACCAAATCAGGATATAACTGCCATACCAGGAAATACTTCTTGTCGAGAAACTTTATACAGATATAGTTTAGGTAACCTGTTGCCTGCTCAAGGTATAATCGGAGGGTGTAAGTCGCAAAAAATGCCAAACAATATTCCAATCTAAGTATAAAACGTCGTGACTAAAACGCGAAACACGAAAGCGAAGGTCTTCACTTAATTACACCTTAACACAGGTCTACAATGACAGAATCTTATGTCATAACTATTAAACGCCACTTCCTCCGCGAGCAAGTGAAAGACTGCCCTTAATTCGGCTCTATCGCACCTCTATAAGTCAAGTTTTATAGATTTTGTGATAGTCAATGATCGAATGAATGACTATACAAAATATACGTTACAATGACGTGTTTCCCGACGGTGTTCTGCGTGTCGACGCCGCAGTAGACCAGCACGTCGCGCAGGTACACTCCCTCCCACACCGCGTTGCTGATGGCGCCGCCCTGCCAGCTGATGCCCTTCACTGGCTTCACTTGCTTTGGATTGAGAATGAAACACAATATTACACACATGGGGTGACATGACATTGAGAGGGGACGTAAGGCGATAGTGGTCCGAGGATTTATAAGAAGTGTTATTTTTTAATTTTTAGTTAATTTAATACAATGTTGCTGTGCCCTAACATGGTCCATAACTGTACTTTAGCTTTAAGTCTTATGTAACATCTTTAAACACATTATGGTATGCAAATAAATGAATATGAGGTAACATGTCGGCTCGTATAGATTCACCCGTTGTACCGACCAAGTCAAGATCTACCTATTCAAGGCATTCTATAAAGGTTTCTCTCTATGCGGGAGGTCTATTGGCGATAGGGTGGTCCCAGCAGCAATAATAGCATTCTGATATCAGTAGCAGAAAGTCCCTACTTCCTATTCTGAGGTATTTTGTGGTGAGGATGGTCAAATTGGAGGCTTATTTCAACCGTGATCATTCTCTGCACAACCTGCTTCAGACACTTAAGTAATTCCTTAGGTTGCTAGTTGTACCTCATTCATCTCACTCCGTCTATTCCCGGCACACATGAGCGCGGCTCGCACGGTTGCCTTGGGGAACTTGGCCAGCTGTTGGAGACTGAAAAGTTTTTCAGTCCTGACGTTGCCGTTCTTAATGGAGATTCGGACGCGGTGACGTGACGGTTCCAGCTCTGGAACAGGCATGTGTTGACGGACGTAAAATAATTCGCTGCAAAGAAAAGAAAACATGGTGATAGATGTACCTACTTAGAATAACTTAATTTAAAAGCCATTCATTCATTTAAGAGTAAATATTCCTACGGATCCCTAATTTACATGATAGTAAAATATCGCCTTTAGCACTTAGAAATAACGTAGATTCCTATTATCGAAATAATTTTCAGAATCGGACCAGTCGTTTCGGAGATTTTTATAGTATTGTTTGTATTCTGTAACTAAGATAGTGTTAATAAAGTTTGCCACGGAATGAACTCACAGTTCGTGCAATCACTTACGTGAGATTATGATGCAACAAACAAACAAGTTTTTAGTACATGCAATTATTCTGTTTATACTTTCGTCTACAGGCTTATCGAAAAACAAGTAGTCATGCAGAATGAAATGAACTAAGTTGGTATTTAAAGAAATACGCGCACATAATAACCATTTACCAAATTCTTTCTGTTCACGCATCGGATGTAAACCGGGCATTACAGTTTACAAACCATAGTGCGGGGGTGCGGTGCGAGGGAGGGGCGAAAGCGCCCGCGCCGGCCGCCGACAGACAGCATCAAGACGGCGGTACTAACGCGTCATTTTTTATATATTAATATTGTCAAGCGTGTGCGCCATTTTATATTTTACATTAAACTTTACAACAAGTCAGTATCTTTTACTTCGTCCATAACACTTTCAATAAAAAAACACTACTCCTTTATGTATGGGTCTAGCGTAGACGCTGGGAAAACGCGACGGTAACGCAACGTCCTGGACGTACACTCAGTGCTAACACACTCTTCAATTCAAACAAAAAGCATGCCCAAATATTTATCAACATACTTAGGCGTGTCAAAGTACGCTATCTGCAGCTTGGGGGGTATCTCCGCGTTGAACGGCTTGCTAGTCTTCACGATAAGCCGCTTGTCTCTGCTCGGCTCCTTGACCCACATCTCTTCGTCCGTGTGGTCCACTATGTCGTCCTCGTGAAGGTTACCTACGGATATGCTGCTGATGTTTTATTGGAAACTCGTGGAGCACATTTTAGTGTAAGACGAAAATTTGGTAATTTTGGACTTTTTGAAGAGTCTTTGAAGTTAATTCGACAAGTCCTCTTTTAGGAGTAGGTAGACAGCAGTTGATTCATTGATTCTGGTGAAGCAGTATATATTCGTAGTCTGATGGTAAACCAATATGTATAGATAGGCGCCGATTAAAAAAAATATTCTGTTCCATGGCGAAAAAGATTCTACACTTAGTAAAATAAAAAAAAATAATAATAAATATCTTGGGACAACTCACACACGGCTATCTGATCCGAAGCTAAGCAGAGCTTGTGTTATGGTAACCAGACAACTGATATACATACTTATATTATTTATAAATACATAAATATTATAGATAAATCACACCCAGACACAGAACTAACAATCATGCTCATCACACAAAGTTTGTAATGGGTGGGAATCGAACCCATGACCTCCGGCTTAGCAGTCAAGGCCGCTAACCACTAGACCAACAGGCCCGTTAGTTACCTGATAACATCACAAACACTCACCTATCCTATAGGACTCCAACAACTCATATATCTCCGGCGTCTTGTGCATTCCGTAAACGTTCCAGAAGGGCTCAATACTCAGCCCTCCCGCGTTCAGGATCTGATCCCCTCCCGGGTGGGAGACGAGGAATGACGTCACGTCGTACACACCATTTTTGTATGTCACCCAAAAACTTTTCCTGTAGAGGTTTGAAGTAGGATTATTCACAACTAGAGAAAGGAGCGTTCTCAATAGTGCTATGTGCCAGTATATTACTCATCAAATAAATATATGTATTCACGCTGAAACCCAAGGGTACCACAACCCCAAGTAGGTACTAGATATACCACGTGGGATACACCTGGACGGAGTTCAGTTTATCCCCGGATCTTGACCAGACGAGAGATCATGATACAAAATGATACCATGCGAACATGCGCCATGGGGGCAGATAAACAAAATGATGCAATAGGTACTTATCGATAAATTATCTCAGATTTGTTCATACTTGTGATTGTTCATATTGTGGTCATACTGATTGTAGGTAACAATATTAACTACATCCAAGCTTCAGTTCCGGAACGTAAAATAAAAAACCCGACAGGCTCGACATGACCCCATGTGAACTAAGTATATATTATTTAATTTAGGATCTTGTAAAACACGTTTTGACATGCAATAAATAAACTAGCTTCAACTTTCTGACTAACTGACCGACTCCTTGACAATTCAAAAGTAAGCCTGTACCTAAATGGTCTAATTAAAATAAATGTTTCGACTTTGACTTTTCTAACACTGGTCTGGCTTTTTCTGACTGGCTTATTACATGGGCATCAAATATAACTAGCGAAATGTGGGTGAACTAATAGGTATCCTCCGGGATTACAGGCGCGTTGTTATGTTTGACTTTTCAAAGATTGTGTAGATGTTCCTGACAACAACACTATAAAAAGTAGTTTATATCTATGAATTACAAGTTCATTTATCAACTCAGTTTGTTGCTAAACAGAAGTCGATTGCGAACTTAAGTACCTACGATTTTTATCAGTTTTTCAGCAAGTGTTCATCTTGTCAATCTAATCTAATGTGAAGATTTTATCGTCCAGAATTTACTTTTATTTGAGTTTCAATGGTTACGATCACTGTCATGGGTGTTTTAATAAATACCCTATACCTATTATCACTATTTATTTAAATAATTTAATTACGTAATTCTTCGTTCAGTATTTAATTATGTGGGTTTATACTTCTATACGTTTAGGTACCTATACGTATAATATACGTATAGGTACCTAAGAAGTTAAGGCTTAAAGTTCTTGGTTCGGTATCCAGCAAGTAGGTACCAATGTGACTTTTTTAATTACTGCCTATTTTCTAAGTTTATCTTGGACATCACTGATATCGGTGAAGAAAAACATAGAGCAGATCAAATATCAATATAAAAGTCCGAAATCGCTAATCCGCCTTGAGCAAGCATGGTGATCAATACTTGTACTTTCTTTGTATGAAAAGAGGCCTTGGTCCCACTGCAAAGTGGGACAATAATAAGCGGGAATTATTATTAAAAGAACAGCCATAAAGTCTTTAAATTTTTTAACAAACATATTTTTTTATTGTCTCAAAAATAACCTACCTACTACACAGTTTTTGTTCTTCGAATCGCACGCTAGGATTCCCTGTGTCATGGGACGTTTCTTTTAAGCCGTTAAATTAAAAGACAATAATTAGACATCGTTCCGAATTGCAGTTCGGGGCCTCGCTTGTCGGGCTGTTTTTTGTTATCATTAACACTAGTCACTCAGTGTACCTAGAGATTGTACAGAATGATGCCTTTCAAGTTTTAATGATTATCTTGATGCCAACATTGAAATAAACAGATATGAATTTTAAATCAACAAAATGTTTTACGATCAAAATGTTGTATCAATTATGTGCGATAAATAATAATTATCAAGCCACGGCACGTAATATATAATCAGTTGAGTAAACATTGATTTTGTCATATTATTATAACACGAGGTAACTTAGCAAAATGGAGGATTGTAGATCACTCCGATACCCAGCACCAGTGCGATGCTCCTAACTCCTAACTAAAAGATCGCCCATTTTTACAGTGCCCAAAGAGTTCCACCTGCCGCGATGTGACCACTGGACTCAAGTACAAAAAAGGACTAGGTGTTTAAAAGCAGTGAAATAAACAAAAATAAATAAATATTGGTAAAAAAATTCGTAGTTTAGTGTTGGTTGTACGGCCACTTACATAGAATTAATTTAGTTTTTTTTTATTGATGGATCGAAATTTTGATGCCCCGAAAGAAAATCTCGCAGCGCTAACCTAACCATGAAACCAAAAAAAAAGAAGAATAATATAAAGAATATTAGGAGATTAAGACAAGTATTCAATGTTTTCTTATGATTCCATGCAGTAACTCGTGCGTCACAATATCTACGTTGTATTGGTACTTCTTAGTAGGGTCAACAATAGAGATAAGTATGCTGCACAGTGTTAGAATGTTGTCTTGTTTTAACTACCTACTTCTTAGTTCACTTCACCCCGCCCCCCCTACACTGAAGTTCAGTGCAGAGGGGGCGGGGTTGTACCTAGGAGGTTTAGGCTTAGGATAGCGGTCAATGCTGGCAACAGTAATAGTATGCTCAGACTGCTTTCATTTATTAATAATGAACTAAAACACTTCTCAAATAGAGTTCAAAATTGTGTGTCTTGCATGCAATGTCTCAATTTTTACTTGTTTTATATTCCTGCTCTGTTTGAGCTAATTTAGCCCATTTCTGGTGCACATGGTCATGGAACGGTCTTAGATTGTATTTTGTCCAGCGATCGCAATTTAGGTGACAGCAGCCCTATTCAATTACAATGATGAAATTTTGACGCTGCATCGTAATGCAGAGATGTTTATGTCTTGTGTACAATAACAATTTTGTTGACCATAGGTAAAGTCATGAGCAAAAACAAGTGTACACTTAACAACATTACAAAGCTATTTTCTTCGAATATATTGATTGTTATGTCATGTTTCTAGGAATATACTTACTATTTTGAATTCAATGCCTACTACTGTGATATGGCCATAAGTATATCAAAGTTACAACCATTATTTCACAAGAAAATCGCTTTTGAATTTTGTTAAGTGTATTCTTGTTTTTGATCATGACTGTACCTACTTGACACTTATTATTAAATATTTACTGTCGATAAAAACGTTGATTGACAAGGAAACAGAATAATGTTTCCTTGGAAGATGTGTAATTATGATAAGTATTTATTGTTATTTTTTCCTTAGTTAGATGTTTAGTTGTCAGTCTGTTGTTCACACAGGTCAGTACCCAAAGAAGCCCAAAAGGGTTTTAACCTGTTAGTCATGTATGTATGTCCATTTCTACGTCTGCTCGGAATTACTCAACGACTCAACTGATTTTGATAAATGATACGATTTTGGATTCGTCTTGATGGCGCGACTGTCACTGGGTACAAAACATTCTATGATTGATGGATTAAAAAAAAAAGTGGCGGATTTTTTACTAAAATGTGTAAAATAATAAAAATAGATATATATTTAATCAAAAAGGCCGACTGCGTAAAAAAATTGTTTAATTAAAAATAAATAAATTGCTCGTGACTTTTTCTGATCCGAAAGCAAATGCAAGTCAACTATTAGCTGAAGTGTCTTAAGTATACTTTTCTGCCAAAGTTCAGCTTCATAAGTCAAGAAGTTTTCAAGTATTTTTGTTTAGTTAGTTACTGACCTATGGCTTTTGTAAATTAAGATTATTGATTAACTATTTAAATGTGACTTCCTAATAGCAGAATCAAACAGTTTGGGTTGTATTATCACTGACATACAGTGTGAGAAAGAGATGAAGTCATACAGAATAAATAACATCTCCCTGTTTAGCATAATAGCCGGTTGTTGTAATATTAAAGTTACAGTAACTTACTCATCATCATGCTTTCTAATTTCATCAGCTCTATAGGTAGGTAGGTCCGGCCTTTTCTCTCCGGCCTCAATTGTTTTACCGTCACTGTCTTCATCATTCTTTTTTTTAAATTTAGAATCCTTTTTGTTTTTGTTTGATTCTTCTGAAATGTTAACAGACAATCTTATGCAATAACTTAATTAAAAGGTAGGTAATCATTTTTATGTTTCATTTAAATAAGTACCTAAATGATTTCTTTGAAACATTCAGAAAAATAAGTAACATTGCTTAGGTTGACCTAATATATGCATTGAGGAAATTTAAGTCATTAATTCCATATGTTGAAATGTTTGTTCAGTCAATTCTTAGAATGTAATGACAAAACTACATTTATACTCATTTATCTGTAGGTATGTTTTAAGGTACAAAATGAAGTTTATTATATTTATATGATTAAATAATAAGTCAACTTCCAAATAAGTATTCAGTAAGTATATTTTCAATACCCAGCCTTCATGTTAGAGGCTAGCTTCATAATAATATGATTTCTACCATAGACCACTACAGGAATATAACATGGGCGATGTCTATGGGCATAGGCTCACATGACTACCCGAATCAGCCATTCACCTCATACCATTGTGTTAATAGTTATAGTATTTAATCAAGTTGGCCTTGAATTATTTTGGCAAATTAATTTTAGGCTTGAAAACATGCAAATGAGAGGATGTCATTAAAAATAAACTTATAATTATCAAGTACCTGCTAGTACAGTTCCAACGAGTATGGAACTAAATAGTGTTGTAGCCACAGTTCTTCTGTAATTACTATGATGTCTCTTTTGTTCTTTATGACCATATTGTTCTGAGTTTGAGACTTTTACTGTAGCAGCAGCAAGGTTAATGAATTTGTTCTTTTGGTTGATTGTTCTGGAAATAAATTCACAGATTAATTGGCAGATCTTTATATAAATAAGTAATACAAATTTTCAAAGTAAGTCCCGGGTTTCCTTTATTCCTATTTACATTAGTTTCAATGTTCTTTAATTTTTATAAAATTAAAAGAAAAGAAGAAACAAAAATCATATGGCAGATTCTTTGGCATGGCTTCAGTTTTATACTAGGCCCTAGAGTTATAGGATATCAAAAGGATCATGTTACATAAATATGAATAAATTATTACTTTAAAGAACTCTTTATAAAACAACAGTTGAACAAATGATTTCTTATTTATGCCCATACCTACTTAACAGTGTTGGGCAATATGAAATCTAACTACTGATTACTAACTACGATTACATATAGTAATCAGTAATCATAATTACAAATTACATTAAATAATCGTAAGAAGTAGTTAAACATTTTGATTACTAACTACAAATTGTAGTTGCAATCACGATTACGAGATTACTTTTTATAACTACAAAATTTAAAATGATTTTGCGTATTTAAACAAAACAAACGCGCGCGCGATTCGTTCATGTACCGACTTGTCGTTTGCTAGGTAGGTAGTTGGAGCACGTTAGAGTATGGCGTTGTGAAACTTGTGACTGGTTGCGTCATTACTGTTAAACGCGGGACAACAAATACAAGAGGCGTCGGGCGGAGGCAAGGCGCGGGCATGGTGCGGGCCAAAAGCAGATCTGATAGTGTCCTGTTATTTATCAGATATGGATTGAAAACTAAATTCTGATGAAATACGCAACTATGATTAACCATCCCAAATCCCACAAGTTGTCGGATGAAATGTTCGAAAAACGTGTAGTACTAAAGGTAATTTAAATGATTAACTCACCCAATCCACTTTTTATTTTTTTGATTCGCAAATAATTTTAATTAAGTTGATGTTTGCTGTGTAATTTTGATTTTTTGAATACATACAAATGTCAATAGACACAATTATTCGTGAAAATAAAAATACGCGAAATAAACTGTTTTTATGCACCCAGATTCCAAAAAATATATATCAATACATTACATGTTTATTTAATTGTAAAATATAAGTTCTAAGTACTCAAATAATCAGTAATTATAACTACTAAATTGCAGTAGTCAAATTAACAACTACTTCATGTAGTTTGATTACTGTAGTTTGGTTACATGTAATCTTAACTACATGTAGTTAACTACTTTTAATCGTAGTTAGTAACCAGATTACACAATAGTAGTTAACTACGCCCTACACTGCTACTTAAAGTCTTGATTTACATAATGATTATTGTGTCTTGTGGTGCTTTCTGGTGAAATAATAAATATTTTAAGTACATGACACACTAGACATAAGTAATTAAAATAGCTAAAAGATTAACATTGAAAATTATACCTAAAAAATAGTTCGCCAAACTATTTTTTTATACCTTCGAGAAATATAAATTAAAAATACACTGCACTTTTTAATTTTCACAGACAATTATTTATCAATTTTATTTTAACACATAGTTTTTATTATGTCACGGTTTTCATTGACCTACCTTAGTAAAATATTTTTGAGTGACATTTTGATCGGAATTCTTCAAAATAACGAGCTGATGTACGGGTTACATGATAAACTAGTAAAAGAAAATCATTGTTTGTTATCAGTTATCACAACGGTCTTCCGACCTTGGATACTGAACTGCTTGTAGTGACCTTTATCATTGATTCTATTTATCACTAACTGGTGAGCAAAACGACGACATTTTAATTTAGTGAACAAAATTACGAATGGAAACTACGAAATCGGACGGGAAACTAACGTCCCGATCTCGATTTCGCACATTCCGTAATGACAATAATGTCAGTGTCACTGTGTCATTGTCATAAATGACAATCGTACTGAAGTCGGAAATAATATTGCGTTTCGTTTATAAAATAGCATTGTGTGAAGTAAAGACTTCATACAACGACTTCTTTCTTGAAAGGCAATAAAATTGAATTTGATCTCTAACGATTTTATGTAATGTAAGAAAAAGAACAAGCTATACTTAGAGAGAAAAAGCCTCGCATCCATCCTATCATCCATAAACGTTAGTTCCTGCCCTAAATCTGGCAGAGAATAGAAATTACATAAGAATATACAGAGTAATTGTAAATATACCCGAAACCTTAAAAGGGGTCATTGTACTCATCATTATGAACAACTTTTACAATTGGACCAACCATGAAATCATGAAAAAACAAAACAGCTGATCCATACATTACATTACATTATATGAGTTTATGTACTTGTGTACGATTAAACTTGTTTAGATATTTGTTTTTAATGATTTTAAAATTTCTTATCTGTTTACTTCCTCATGTACAATTTTTTGCACCTGCTTTGTTATCTCTTCACCACCTTTGGTTGACTGGCAGAGAATGCCTAAGGCATTAAGTCCGCCTTTGTACTTTTTTGTTGCATAAAGTTTAAATAAATAAATAGGTACATTACGATCTTGTTATGTAGCATTTTTGTAGGGCTGATTTTCTTTTCATGATAAATTAGGGTTGGTCCAATAGTAAAAGTTGTTCATAATGATGAGTACAATGACCCCTTTTAAGGTTTCGGGTATATTTTCAATTATCCTTATGTAGGTAATTATAATTTATAGCCAGCTAGCTAAAATTGAAATTATTAACTATTCCAACTCACCCCAGTTAGAATAGTTAATAATTTCAATTTTATGCTCTACCTTAACGTCGTTGTAATGAAGATCAAAAGTGATTGATTCCCTGAACAACGACAGGTGTTCGGTGTTCGGTAATGGATTGTCGTTCATATAACAATGTTTATGAACGATGAGTATGATGACCGTATGGAGTGACAAAATAATTAAGTAGGTATTTTTATTTTATGTGAAATTATTGTAAGGTAATCCTACGCCCGCGACTACGTACGGTGTTTTTTACCCGCGTTATTGTTACGTCTTTGGTTCTGCCTAGCTCTCGAGAGTCGGAGCGTGATGTTACACAGCCTATACTATTTCTCAGAAATCTGGCTATCATAAATACAAGTAGACTTTTTTCCCCATCCGATTGGTAGCTCCAGAGATTAGTGCGTATTACAAACAAACGAAATCTCTTCGGCTTGATTATATTTATGAAACAGGGTGAGAGGCGTAGAAGTAAAGTATGTATGTATACCCCTAACGTTATTATATTATTTTTAAAATAAAGAGTATTCTAATCTCTCTGGAGTTTTAATCTTTAGACAGACTGTTCAAATAAAGACCGGTTCTTTAAACAGGTGATGCATTATAAAAATGACGTTGCCTGTTGATGCATGCGTGTGTGGGGTTTTCTCGGGTTAAATTGCTCAAGGTAGCAAAAGGAACCGAGGTGTTGTTTTTCTAGGTGTAGGGGGATCCATGATGCACAGCCTTAACGTAACGTACATATCATTTTGGAATCTGATAGGTTTGCGTTATCATGAGCAACGCTACATACTTTCAGGCAGACTTATAAATCTGGGCAAGCACCTAAGGGCGTTGCATATTAAAAATGCATGCTATGTCCACATTAAGAAGTAAGTAAGGAAAAAATGCTTCGACTGTGCGTCGTTAACCTCTTTCTCACGTTCTAATGAGATTTTAAAGACTTTATGCATTAGTAAGTAGGTCTATACTATCTACTTAGGTTTGCACGTAAAATAGTTGCTTTTAAGATTTTATACTGCGACCTTTTTTGAATACAAATGCAATCAGCAAGTACCTATGCATCGTGTTTCCGTAGTACCTACCTACTCTCGACGACTACGGAAAATATAAGTTGACCTCGCAGTTTCGATATTATAGGTACAGGTAAACTTTATGTGTACCTACTGACAATTAAACAGAAGTGCATACTCGTAATTCAGTAGTTGTGCGTACCTACATCTATACTAGTATTTGTTTGTTTTTGTTTTAACGCGCTAATCTCCGGAACTTTTGGTCAGATGCCGATGCTGAAAATTCTTCCTCCTCCGAATGCTCTATAGGCTCTATAATAGTATGAAAAAAAAAGAGGTTAAAACAAAGAGGCTGGCATAATTTTTTTGCATCAACTTGCTGCATTTTTCCGTACCTACTGACTGATAAGCAATTTTGCAGGTGTTGGCAACAGTTGATAAAAAAGTACCTACCTGCACGAAGACCAGGTACCTACCTAAAGTATACATCTACCTTGTACATACCTACACATACGTGTGTTTTTTTTGGCTCTTCAATTCCACGCGTCGAAAAGTACGTCTAGAACGTAGTTTATCAATAAAATCCTTTCATTATTACATTCCGTCGCGCACAGCAGTGTTTTATTGCTCTCCTTACGAGTAATAGCCTCTCGAACTACAAGTGGAATGAAGTTTACCTATGTGCTGGGAACATCTAGGGGAAGGTGGAAACGCCTCTAGAAAAAGTTATGATTGAAACTTTGTTGCATGTTTTGTTTTCGTAACATTTTGGGGATAGTCCTGCCAAAACGAACAAACCCATTTACCAGGAACCCAGTACCCTGATCATATGGAAGTTTGGATGGATGGATGTTTGTTACTCAATCACTCTAGAACGGCTGACCGGATTTGGATGTTTGGCACAGAGATAGATTATAAAAACCGTCTACGTACACTTCTGCCTAACCCTTCGGGGATTACGCGCGTGATGTTTGATGTTTATAGAAATACTAGCTTTTGCCCGCGACTTCATCCGCGTAAATGCCGGACCCCCGTTTCATCCTCTTAGGGGTGATTTTTGGAAAGTACGTTCTCAGCGGACGTCTACTAACTACATACATTTAGGTAATCTACCTCCCTGCCTTTCATCTTTAATTTCAAGCGGTTTTTATATTTTCGCGATCAAGATTTTGATTTACTAATACAACAACAATGTTGGATATGGCTGAACTGGGCAGTGTCCATACCTTACGTACCTAGGTAGGTACCTACTGTTTGTAATATTGATCTGTTTTTAATTTGGAGTAAGTTATTCGAAAGCTATGGCTCTAGATGCGGTTTCAAAAGAAGCGTCAATCAACAAGTTAGCGGGGCTGACCACTAACAACTCAAGGTGTTTCAGGAGCGCTCTTAAGTAGCGCCACTCCTCAAGCCTCTTTTAATGCGCCATAAATTGAATTTAAACGAGTGTGGTGTGAGTGTGACCCGTGAATTATGTCAAAAATATTTCATGACAACAAATTTTTATTTTTACGACCTCTAATTCTTATTTTATGACGGACATTGCGGCCCTAATGGTTCTTCTCATTTTTTTCGACGAAATAATCGTTCAGTTTTATGTGACTCTTCGATCGCGTTCAATAGAAAACTATTACCTATTGTGTTTTTTAATAATAAACTTTTACGGCTTCTATGTGTCGATGTTATGGATGAGTAGGTAGGTAAGTAGATGCGATGAAGGTTCAGTCGAACAAGCTATTTGGTAAAGGTTTAAGATTGTTTAAAAGTACCTACTTCCACTCAAGACCCGGCTGTCATACCGGTATGACAGAAGAATAGATAATGAATATTGTGTCTCATTACGTAGGACTTAAAGTATTAAACATAAACATTTTTTTAAAATAACGATGCCTTCCGGTAATATGCGTGCATTTGGAAGTCGTTTCGTGTAGTGTTGTTATGGCCCAGTGGTTAAGGCGCCCGCTTCCCATGCATGAGGTTGTGGGTTCAAATCCGGGCAAGTACCAATGTGACTTTTTCAATTCTTATGTACTTTCTAAAGTTTATCTTGGACATCGACGGTATCGGTGAAGGAAAACATCGTGAGGAAACCTGGACTTACTGTTCCACTCAAACCATGTCAGAGGCTCTTGAGGCGGTTTAGAAATTCTGACACTAGGGTATGTAGGGTCGTAAGACCTTACTGCTCACACGATCAGAAGAAGAGGAAGTCATAGTGTGGAAGGTGTTTATGCTTTCAAATTTACAGAAAAGTCGCCGAAAGATCGATGATTTCTTTAAGAATTTATTCCGTAAATGTTTATATGTATAGGTATCCGTTTACGTTCAAGACAGTGTAACGAGCTCCTATTTATTAAGCATCGGCTTCACTTAGCAACGGCTACAGTAGCAGCGGAGGAAACTACAGAAACAAATCTCGTGGAGTTTTTTCCAGTTCCCATATCCTTACTCGATACCTTTACATCAAAATTACGATTGACTCCGGCTCTCAATTAAAATTAAAATGAGCAGAAAAGGGAATTATTGCCCTTGATATAATAGAACCCAACAAGAATATTTTATTCGGTATTTATATTTTGTTTCAGCAGTTTTCTGGACCCTAGACTGGAATAAGTGACTTATCGAGAGAGACAATGGTAATTAGATTCCAAGTTTCCAACGCTATAACTTCCAAGGATCGTGTTCAATTTAAAGAGAAGAAGTGACCTAATAATAAACAAGACACAACATAAAAATAATACTAGGCTATAATTGTCCCACTCAGGGCAAAGGCCTCTTCTCATTAAGAGAAGGTATGAGCATTGATCACCACGCTTGCTCAAGACAGATTGGCGATTTCAGACTAACATTAATTAAAGGTCCAGGTTTCTTCACGAGGTATTTCGAAGTTAATATTATTATATTTTGAATTTAATTTTATTAAATATTCGCACTATTTAATTAAGTTTTATTAGAAAAAACAGTAAATTTTACACGATGTTACATCTAGTTACACAATAGTTTACGTACAATACACTGCGTTTTCATATAATTATTACTAAAAGAATAAGAAATCATCCAATCCCCTTTCAACAAATTTTTAAGCGAATCTATTAGTTATATGTATAAGTACTAAGAGTTTCTTTGCATACCCAACAAACATGAAACCGTTCAACATCGAAAACCTTTTTGCAGATGTAGGCATCCCATATCTCCTTACATTTGCAAAACGATTTTTCCGTATTCAGTGGGACCCCGCTCCAATCGCGAGGTCCGATTTGCCCGGGACTCAGGTCCCGGGGGACGGTTATTGAAAAAGTTCGCGGCGCGGCCGAAGGCTGGCCGTGAATTAATGCCGCGCAAATACGGGAACTCTCATACTTTACCTTATCGAGGACCGGCAAAGAAATGTAAGGCATTTCTTAACGAATCCGCATTTTTCGTACTGATTAAATATTAGACGACGAATTAAAATGTGATAGAAATATTGATAATAATTGATTTGAAGTCAAACGGGGTGAATTGGGATGAAGGGATGAAACTTTAAAAGGGATTTTTACTTCGAATTAATATAGTTTGTTGCTAACAAGGTCATTACATTATAATTTATTAATTTTGCTATAACATACGAGTCTTTTTGGGCAATAAAGGATTTAATTTCAACGTTAAAATCCCTTATAAAGGTTCATCCCGATTCATCCCTACTTTCATCCTGTTTGACAGTATTGTGATTGAGATTAGAAAACTAAAAACCTGTGTAGAAACCCAAAATGGTACAATGTAAAGCTACCTAACATCCCTGTCCTCCTCTACAGCTCTAGACCGTGAAGTTTTACTCCGAGATGATAAACACATTGTATATTTTCCTCCACCTTTTCCATTAACATGAAAATTAAGCCATCAGCCGAATAATAAGCAGCATTGAGGGATGACTCACCGAATTTTGATAACGTTCCCTCAAATGATGGATACGGTACGATGTAGGGTAATATTGATTAAGTAAACTTTGGTTATAATGAAGTTGATATTCACCTTGCGAATAGAGTCTTTCTAATATTTTAAGGTGATTTACACACGCAGACGCGCACAGCCGCGTTTGGCGGCTAAGCAGATCTCATGTCGCATTGGCCTCAATCCGTTGATGTACACACGTACACCGACTGACCGCGCGGTCAAGCGGTGCAATCCGCTTTGCCGCCACCGCTCTCCACGGCGTTGCGCGGTGCCGTGTTAATCGCCTAAATGCAAAAGGTTAGATGGATGTTTGTTACCCAATAACGCCAGAACGGTTGAACGGATTTGGGTGAAATTTGACACCGAGATAGATGATTGTCTGGAATAGCACGTAGGTCATTAGGTTTTTATCCCGGAAAAATGTGCGGTTCACATAAGATCATAAATTAACTTATTTGACATGAACGGAGTCGCGGGCAAAAGCTATACTAAAGCAAGCCGAAACTTGTGTCTAATGATCTGAAATGTCAATAGTTAAAGTTAACAATATTATTTTCCTAACTCTGAAACTCACGGGAGTGTTAAGTAAAATATAAATGAATCCAGTGTGCCTACTATATAATAGTGCAATATTTCATCTGAAACTGTTTGTCATAGTTTGGATGGTTGGGTTCATCTCGTTAAATTAAACTTACGCTCACCTAATATGTATTGTGATAGCAATAGGAATTTTACTAATATTATAAATGCGAAAGTATGTGAGGATGTATGGATGTTTGTTTCTCTTTCACGTAAACACTACGGGACGGAACTGGATCAAATTTGGCACACATATAGATTATAGTCTGGAATAGCACATAGACTATCACATCCAGGAAAAAATATTATCCAGGATAATATAATTATCAACTTTGACGCGGACGAAGTCGCAGACAGAAGCTAGTAGGACATAAAAAAAGTAATGAAGATGCATTCTTTATTAGCACGATTTATTCAAGGGCAAGTGTAGGTACCTGTTTTTAAATATGACAAAACAACTGACGTTATATAATTAGGTATATCTTTACCATAAATAAAATCTAGATGTCCAAAAGTTTTATCTGAAAGCACACAAAGTGTAGCATTCGGTAGTTTAGTTACGAGCAGTTTTATATCTGTTACATTAGCAACATAGTCGTTTTCACTGCCTATAAATTTCCATGTCATCGAAACATTAGACAAATCGTATAATGGAGGGCGTGTACGTCCATATACAATTAGATTTTTAAAAATCCCGTAATCGTATTCAGAGAAACCGTTGTTCTGTATTTGTCCCCATCTGATGAAGTTCCTTAGAGAAGTTCCGGCGGGAGTGTGGCCCACTACCACAGGTAAGACATTGCTGGTAATCTGGAACTTATTGTAACCTAAAACCGCGAATATAAATACAGAGCAAATTGGATATGATAAGTTAGTGGTCCCGCACAAAAATTCCCCAGAACTTTGCAGTAGTCCATTTCGTTGTAGTATTTCAATATTAAGTAATGAGCCAGTTTGCGTCAGTCCTGGAGCAATAAGACTTTGTATCTTTAAAACGATAAACTTAGAATGGTCCAGCCACGCTGTCGGTGATATCCCGAAGCCAACCTTAATCTTGGCATTGTATTCAGGCTTCTTTGAGCAAAGAATTAATAACATACTGACTCCTTGTGAATGAGCAATATATGTTAATTGAGTTTCATTTGTCTGAAGTAAGACGTAGTCTATAGCAGCCGGTAGATCAAAAATGGATAATTCATCAACAGAAAAGTCCCAGAATGCTGAATCTTTGTCAGGATTGTACGTAGTATGGTTTCTGCTGTAAAAGTTTCCTCTGGTGTTGGGAACCCAGATGTCGTAACAGTTGTCAGAGTAGATGTAGCAGTGAGCCTTCCCAGGGCCTGGTATGAGGCAGTCATCACCGCTGAGGTAGAGGCCGTGCATGAACATTATGACGCCTTTGGAGGCTTCGCAGGTTTCCTTGACTGGTATTCGGAAAACGCCCAAGATGTATCCATCTTCTGTGGTCACAAAATGTTGTTCAGCTGCGTAACCATCGTATTTAGCAAGTTCCACAAATGTTAAGTCTCGTCTTGGTGATATACCAAATAGAGAGGTGACATCATCATCACACAAAACTGTGTGTAATGAGCTGAGCAGGATCAGGCCGTAGAAAAAACACATAATGTTTGACGTAGTGTTCCTGAAAAAAAAAATCAAAGATATACCCGAGTGCATAGCGGACAGATATCAATAATAAATTAAACACACACCCTTTATCCAAAACCATAATAATAGAATACGGGGCAGCTATAATTGTACATCGTTCGTCGTATTATACCTAAGTAATTAAAGATATAGTTTGATGCCAGTCAAGCAATCAGCTGCAAAATAATTACATAATCTTTATCTCTCTGTAATTTACCTACACGTGCCCATGTAAATTAAGTTGTATAGTTGGTCAACTGCGTACCTGTTATAGCAGTGTTTGTTTTTCATGATCACCCCTTTAGTCCATCAGTGGATGTTAAATCGTTTATGTATTTGAATTAGACCATTTATAGGCGGTTTTGAACGCCATTTACAAGGACAAAAAGAAATGAATCTAGTCGCCCACAAGGTTATTTCGTATGGAGAAGAATAAGCAAGAAACTCCATCCTTAGAAACCACTACAAACGACCTTCGTAAATTAATTATGGATATAGATACTACATATTTCTAATACTATCAGTGTAGACGATCACTCCTAACATTTCAAAAAACAATCAAAGTGTGAGTCATGGCAATCACCCAATATAAAATATAATTTATACATATCATAAAATTAGCAACCAGTTGGTTTTTTTAAAACTCTGAATAACAAAAAATTAAAAAAAAATGTATTTGTTTTAGTAAATCTTTCAAAAATCTTTTAAATTGTCCTGTTGAGCGGGACAAGCATGTTTCCAAGCATTATTATCTTAAAAAAAATATTTGTCTCAACAACTGTAATAATATATTTTTTTTTTTGCTAAGTAGGTATGTAATAATGAATATTCTGCCAGGGTTGCGGACTTTGTTCGAAAGGGTCACCGCGGCCCTGGAACACAAAGGGCTACGGAACACGGAACAAGGAACACGAGTTGGTTATAGTCAGTAATAGTCTGACTCTTCCTTCCGCGCCCAGAGCGGAAGAAGTCAAATGAAGATTTCATGATCCCCATTAAAACAAAAAATTGATATCGTTTGGTTCGATTTAGCAGAACTAACCCTAGTATATTTCAGTATATTTTCTGCCAGATTAATTGAAAGTTGTCATCATTATCGGTAAAGAAAAAAGTAACTAACCTTTATCCGTTAGGAGTGTCATAAGAACCAGCCGACTCTTCAGGTTCACGGTTCATTTTATAATACCCGAAATATCAGCTTCAATTACTTATTTGTAAGAAATTCTGATAAGTATAATAATGGATAAAGGCATCTACACACTAGTCAAGTGGTACAATATCTATCATTCTCTTTTTCGGTTTTAGTCTGTAAGAGTCCGACACATCCTCCGCCTTCCCCGACGAGGCAGGCAGTCCATGACGATTTTTCCACCAGAAAAAAAGCCCTTGACAGTTCATCCGTCTATAGCTTAAGACACTTTGCACACGGAGCAACTTAAGTTGAGGCAACTGGCAACTCTTTAAAAGTTTCCTATAAAAGTTGATAGTTGCTATAACGTTGCCGGTTGCCGCAACTATTTGGCAATTTGTGAGCAACTTTCATAGCCGAGTTGCCGTATGCCGTTGCCGTAGCAACACTGGCATTGCCGGGCACACAGTGAGGGAGGGAGAGTGTGAAATCGCCCGAAGCGTTGCGATCGACGGTTGAGGAAACCGGCAACTTTAAAAACCGGTACAATATTTAAAAGTAACTTAGTAACTTAGTCATCGATTGCAGCAACTGAAAACTGTTGACGATTGCCGCAACTCGAAACTCGAGTTGCTCTGTGTGCGCAGTCCAATTGAAATGTATGTAAACAGCTAGTTGCCAGTGGTCAGTTGCTGCAATAGTTGCTCTGTGTGCAAAGCGCCTTAATGCTACACCTGTTGGCGCAGGAACCTTCACTCTTCTTTTGCCGATACTTTATCTTCTAGCTGCTTGACTCCTCTTTGCCTTTTTCTTCTTTTGGCTTTTGTTTCGGTATCTTGTTTTCTTTCTATAGTTACATAGTTCAATTTAAGGTAGTCTGTACGACGAACGACGTACTTTCTCACTCTTTATACTCTATAACATACAAAACTGCAAGCATGATAAGCCTGCATGAACAATCATTTTGATTTCGTGTGAAACCATCTTTAAATAAAGAGAAAATAATATGAAGCACCCACATTTTTTATGTACGTTATAACTCTATTTTAACAAATGTTATTTATGATAAAATTTTCCTAAGATCTTTTGTCAAAGTTAAGAAATAAGACTTTGTTGTAAACACATGTGGTTACATATTAAACAATTCCATTATTTGCTTCTGAACATTGTCATAAACATCTGTTTAAATACATAATAACCGTTGAAATGACTGTTTGTACCCGGAACTGTTTTTCAACACTATTTTCCATGACAATGAATATAGGTACCTACTGTAGAGGCTCTATGAGCCGTATACTATGTCATTTGTATAAAATATTACATACATACATAAACTCACGTCTTTTTCCCATGGGGGTAGGCAGAAACCACAGAACGCCACCTGCTACGATCCTCACAAACTACTTTCGCCTCATCCACGTTCATACATCTCGTCATACAAGCACGTCGGTTACAAGTACTGTGCACCTGATCTTTTTGGAGAACCTCGAAAATAGGGTAGTGTAGGCCTTCCTAGGGCGTAACTAAATACCTACTACGTTGAAAATTCAGAAGATATAGACAGACCGTGGGTCGACGGTTGTCAAGGTTCCTACCCACCAGCTGCAGACCTTGAAAAAGGACTTTTGGCCGAAGGGTGTGAAGGGTAAATCGACGTTTCCGAGGTCGATTACACGATACCACTCAGCGCAACGCGATGCCGACGCTGCTTGTCGTCGTTAGTTGTATAATTAATTAAGACTTTTTATTTTTTTATTATTACCCGGTTGTTTGTTAACGATATTTTGTTACAGCAAAATCCATGAAAACTTTTTGATTCAAGTTTTTCATTAATTCATTTTGCAGCTTACAAAAATTCAATTCACAGCGATTTTTAAAACGGGTTTAGTTGTTCTGTGATAGCTAATAGAATTTAAAACGTTACATGTAATGAAAACCAAATCGGTAATAAGCGCTCGCGAAACATTAGGGGAATGCAATGGCGCGGCTGATCCGCTGAACTTGGCTTCACTGCAGGAATACGTTTCACTTTACTTGTAATAAAGAGTAGAAAAAATTAAAATCAGATCTGTCTATTCTGCAAAACTCTCCCTCTGTGAGTTTAGGTAAAGTGAGTTCTATAATTTATATAGGTGCCCTTAGCGTTTCGATGATGATGTTTTTTTTTTGTTTTCGGGGGAAACCTTCAGAAGGCGCCTGGTCCTTAGGGGTAACACTGGGGAGTGTTGGATTCTTGACCCACAAAAACCACCCTGTTGGTCACATGGAGCACTCATGCATCAGCACATGGAGAGTACTCCGTTTCCACGCCAAAACCCTTCTTGTGCATCCTGGGGAGACAATAAAGAAATCTCCCCTAAGCCTTCACTGTTCACCGTGGTAAGTACAGACAATGATACAGTAAGCAGTTGCTACTGAAGCTAGCTATAATATTCAAAAGTACAGTTGTTTTTTATTTGTTAACTACAGTAATTTGTTGAACTTGGTGAGTTTTCCGTACAAGCTTTTAATGGTCCCGTTCTAGTTTTCCTTCGTCCAGTTATAATAAAACTTTAAACACGGAAGTCTGGAAGTCTTGTCGGCACTGCAAACCATCTACAATCATGCGCCGATTAAGTTGAAGTTAAAATATTTTGCAGTATAAGCATTTATCAGAAAATATATTCAAATGTATTCAAGATAAGAATGCTTGGAAACATACTGGTTCTGCTCCATAGGACAATGACACATTCTAAACAAAAATAAAGTGGTTGATAATTTTATTAATGGTTTTTATTTTTTTTTTATTTTTATTATTATCAATTGCGCGGGCTCACGCGCTATTTAATTGTTGTTGTTATTGATGTTTAAAGTTGTCGTAGTCTACAGTTCCAATATTCATAAACAAGATTCAATTCTTTTTTTCTTGTATATTACGTTCAAAACTGCCTTTTGATGGCCTAATTGAAATAAATGATTTGACTTTGAATAAGCATTTGCAAGTCATTCTTTTAAAATGAGTACTACGAGCATGTTTCACAAATGTTAAGTCTCTTCTTGGTTATATTCCAAATGGAGAGGTGACATCATCATCACCAAAAACTTTGTGTATTGAGCAGAGCAGGATTAGGGCGTAGAAAAATATGGAGAAATATATGGAGCAAAATATAGTGTTTGACGTAGTGCTCCTGGAAAAATGAAAATTAAAAGGTATATCCGAATGCATAGTGGACAGGAATTCATAAAAATTATAGATTCATTATTAAAAACTAAAACAATATTAACATAATTCTCCCCGCCTATCTGTATAAATACTAGTGTGCAGGAGATATTATAGTGCACAATAATGTGCGCAAACAAGAGAGGAAGAAGGAAGAGGGAGTGCACCTGGCACTCCCTCTTCCCTCACTCCTGTAGTCTGATGGGCTATCGGATACGACCGTCAATAGATCAGGCGCAGGGCCAACAGCTTTACGTGCTTTCCGTGACACGGGGATGCACTGAGAATTTCCTAACGGAGAAGCAGTCACGCTTGCGACCACGAGACCAGCGGGGTAGTTGGAATTTTAACAAACATGTCATAAAAAGACATATTTTAATGTAAGATATGATTTAATGTCAGTCAAGCAAACAGCTGTAAAACAATTACATTAATTTACTTTTACTGATATTTACATGCGAGCATGTAAATAAAGTTATCTGGTCTCTTGGTCGAGTGCCTACCTGATAAGGCTATGTTTGATGTGCATGATCCCCATCTTAGCCGATAGACGTCACCCGCTGGATATTGTGCCTCTTCCAAGCATTGTTTCTGGTCATCAGCTCCTGAGTTGCCCGGTCTTCTCGGCAGATACACGTGACCATCACTACGTCGCCGGTTCACCTTGTAAATCAACCAGTGTTAATTGCTTACATTAATTATCGTGTGACTCTCGGCTGACTGGCAGCAGACGTACAATTATTTTTTTATGGCCTACTGTTTCCGCGTTTGGTTGTTTGTGTATGGGAGTTTATATGTTTGTAAACGCACCAACGATACAGGATAAATAACAAGTGTTTGGCAACGGTTTTTAGAAACAAAACAAAATAAATAAATATGCCAATCATTAATGCAATAACAGTACAAACTCTGTTTAGTTCAAAACTTATGCCTAGAAGATTTAAAATGATTATCGTTAAATATTTAAACATACCAATTATACCTGTTGCGAAAAATAGGAAGAATTTTAATGTTGGTCATTTTCTTTTAGAAAAACAAAGCCCAATTGTATGTATTTTTTTGTACTACTTTGTCACCCATTTAGGTTAAGTAAAAAAAATTTGTTCTATAAGTAAAAGTATAAAAGAAATAATAAATAAATAATATTGCCTTAAGAAAACCACTTTTCGTACTAACTGGTAAATCTTTAAGAATGTTAAAAACTGACTGATGGTCTTCGTACGCGGTGTAGCACTGAAACCATTTCTGTAGACATTGATGTGATAGGCTGTTGTACGCACCGAGAGCCGATCCTGCACTGAAACCGGCTTTGGACTCGCATTGTGACACGACAAAAGGAAGTCTTTATGTTGGCCTTCACCTTGAGCTGTTTTCCGTTCTTTCTAAACAACAGCTCGTAGCTGATCATCGCTAGCCCTTGACAGTTTATCTTCTCTAATTGCTTTCTCTTTCAGGTGTTGGTTTGATGGAGAGATATTAATATGTGGGTGTGTGGTGTGCCTCGTTGGTCTAGTGGTCGCAAGCGCGACTGCTGTGCATGAGGTCTTGGGTTCGATTCCCAGGTCGGGCAAAGTGTTATTGGGTTTTTCCATCAGGAATTTCTCAGTAGCAGCCTCGGAGTCTGGATTTGTGCCCGGTTGATGGCAATAGGCTCGCCCCCTATTACATGGGACTAAAAAACATAACTAGCGAAATGTGGGTGTACTAATGTGTACACCTCTGCCTAACCCTTCGGGGATTACAGGCGTGATGTTATGTTATGTTATGTGTGTGGTGTGTGGTTTGAAGCGATATTTTCTGACAGAAAAATCCAAAGAAATTTGAAGCATAGGGTTTGGTTATTCTGTGATAGCTAATAGAATCTACAACGTTACACGTAATGAAGACGGTAACAAGCGCTCACGAAACATTAGGGGAATGCAATGGTGCGGCTGATCCGGTGAACCTGGCTTCACTGCAGTAATATGTACCAACTTTTCTTGTACCAGAGTGTTAATCAAAATTAAAATCGAATCTGTATATTCTGTGAAACTGTCTTTCTGTGAATATAGGTGAAGTGAGCCTAAGGTGAGCTCTATATTTTATGGGATACCATTTAGTCCATAATTGGGAACATTTGAGCCGGTCTAGATTTTTTATGCGTCCCGATGTGTGACGTGTTTAAACGGAATTCTAGACTACTGGACTTTTTAATCTTTTCAGTTTTTATTTTAAGTTCATTTTGTATGCAGTCGGGTTCTTTTATTTTATGTTCTAGTTGATGGTAAATAGTAGGTGAACGTGACTGTCACCTTAAGCCTTAAGATACCCTTCGTGTTCCAATGATGATGTTAATCCTATACATTAAGTAGTAGTTACTAGAGCTTAATTTCTTTTAATATTGATTTTGTAGAAGTTCTTTGAAGATTGGAACCATAAATTACCTAAGCAATAGGTACTTACGAGTACGAGCAAATACAAGTAATAATCAGTTGTCGGAAAAGCGGATAATTTTCTAGAAAAGACGTGAAATTTTCCTTAGAACCATTTCTAAATTATGTAGTAATATCTTCCGAATGCAAGGACAGGATTCTGCGTTGGTTTGCAAATACCCCGGATGCGAGGATGCAAGCCCAGCTTAACGGCACTTAATTTATCGGTAACATGCGCCTGCAGTGTGCAACGCAATGGCGTGGAAGATACCCTGCCGTAACTGGGGTAATGGAAATACTAACAGAACTAGGAAGATATTGTTAACTGAGCGAAGAATATTGATCATTATTGCTTATACGTTACGTACCTATTAGACTAATAATGCTAGAAATTGATAGGTTACAGAGATGGAGCGGCAGATGGGCTGACAGCTCATCTGAAGCTTACTTCATCGAAATTCAAAGAGAAGATGTTTTTTCCAGGTCGTCCTTCGGTCGTCTGACCTTGGTTATGATCTAGGATGTACAAAATACTCGAATCAAACGAGACTAAACTCGTTTTATTACAGAGTTCCTTTGGCCACCTTCCAGCTTCATCATCAGATCAGCTCCATGTCATAATAATATTGAATTGTTCTCAGATTTACATTGCAAAATTTCAGCTCAAAATGTAGCAAGATTTGATGACAAACACAGAAATCTGGAGAGGTGAAATTTATACATAAATAAAATAATTAAAGCTTGTAATAATAAAAAAAAAACACAAAATATTGCTTCGGATATTATAATATTATTGTTATTCATGAACAATTAGAAAACAAAGCCGTGGCAAACACCTTGTTGTAGTATGTATTGGAGGCGTAGTGAGTGCTGGGCAAACAGGAATGTTTGGAGGCAGTCTCCGCGATATTGGTGTACCCTGCATTGCGAAAGAATGATGCGGTATATTGAGTAAGTGGGCTTAGTTATCTTTGAAATTTTTAAAATTCGTAAAAGAAATAAACAAGAAAGAAAATATGAATTATAAATGCACACACTTTTGACACTTACCTCATTGTCGTTAATTCTAACGCCAAACAATTAATAACGGACTTTCTTAAGAAAAAGCAGTTTCTTTTTTAAGTTATAGTAGTTAGTAGTAGTAGGTAGATAGGAAGTTAGTAGTGGTAGGTGAGTAGGTAGGTAGTTAATTTTTTTTTTATTTTTTTAAAGATTTATTACATAAACACAATAGTTAAATAGTCGTAAAAATGATGTCAATTTCTTATCAATTGTTTCGAACAAAAATCTTTTGTTAGTTGTGGCCCCGGTTAAACTCTTAGAAAAAACAATAAGATGCTGTTTGGTAAATGTATTTGAAAGAATTGATTATAAGATGAGATAAGATAAAAGAGATGAGAGGATCATTAGATGAGTAAGTTCTACTTTGCGGGCAGAAATTAGTACCTATAATTATGTAAATAGCTCCTGCCAGCAAATTAATTTATCAGAAACGCAAAAATTTGCAGATAATTTATCTGTGCGGCAAATCCGTTTCATCCAGATCCGTTTATCCGTGATTGAGTAATAAACATCCATCTAAACTCTCCAATTTATAATAGTAGTACGATGCCATCTCCAAACATTAGTACATTCATGTTTGAACTTGGAATCGATAGTATGCGCAGAATGTTGGAAATGAAAGCGTTCGGTATTATTGGGTAAATTAACCGCTGCTTTGGCCGGGTCCGACAAGTTTGTGTGTTTGTTTGTTTGTTGGATTTGTAAACGTTCGTGTTTGAATATCTTGCTCTAAATATACCTTTATGATTAGCTTTTGCCAACGACTTCGTCCGCGTAGTTTGTTTCACCCGAGTTAATTAACTTCTATGGTTACGACCCCCGTGGGTCTTAGCGTGATAATATACAGCCTTTAGGTGTATAGGCACAAAGTCGCAGGCAGCACCGAGTAAATAAATAATCATACCAAAATATTCGCTTAATTTGTAATCCCTAGTTGCGTGGCACGTTGCTCAAATCAAACCCAGCTGTATCTTCCAATCTCACGGTAATATGACACTCAATTTGCAAAACTAAATTTGATATTCCATCTTCACAATATAAAGCTCATATAGGCAAGCTATTAGCTCCGTGGCATGATGGATGACGTCCCGGGCGTGTTCCACATATTGGAGAAGGAAATTGTGTTGCACTGCAGACGAGCTACTAAATTATATTATAGCCTGCCTTGTAATGAGCTTCCACTATACTGTAGCGTGATGATTTGATAAGGTTAAGAGGGGAACTTTACCTACCTTAAAATTCTCCACGGAAATAGAATAAGATATACTATAACGATACGATACGATATTTTGCATAATTGTCTAAGTATTGGGACGAAGTTTCCTAACGCGGCTTGCGGTATGAGCTAACTGGTAGAAATCGTCAGACGACCTTCTTTCTCCTTCTATTTCTGTCTGCCTCTTTCTATTATACGGGTGTGTGTTTCAAAAGTCGGGCAGCAAGCATTGTGCTCGGCCAGCTGTATATCCTCAATTCTAAACAAACAAAATTTATATTTATTATTTGTTTTAATTCATGCGAGACTTCGTTCCGGACTTAAGCCAATATTGTATGTAGGCTTACCACGTCCATAAGCTTTTAACAAACAATGAACTTAGAATACAATGTTATTTGTATATAGCAGATTCAATTGCCGTCTGAAATACACAAAGACACAAACACAAATATAACTTTACTCAGGACACATAATATGAAATAACATCAATATCAGCCTATTTCGTATCACCGCAGGGCAATGGCCTCTCCTCATACAGAGAAGGCGCTAGAATTGCTCAAAGTGCTAGGTCAAGGGTTAGCGAATTCAGACTAATATTGCTTATAGGTAAGTCTAGGTGTCCTCACGATGTTATCACCGATGTCAGTCATGTCTATGGTAAACTTACAAAGTACGCCAGTGATGCTGCGATAAACGTGGTCTAAAAACTAAAAAGAATTATCCAGGTTCTAGAACCATATAACATCACGCCTGTAATCCCCGAAGGGTTAGGCAGAGGTGTTCCCATTAGTACACCCACATTTCGCCAGTTATGTTTTTAGTCCCATGTAATAGGGGGCGAGCCTATTGCCATCAACCGGGCACAAATTCAGACTCCGAGGCTGTTACTGAGAAATTCCTGATGGAAAAACCCAATAACAACCAACCAACCATCCACCATCACCATCTAGAACCATCGAAAAGAAGATTTTTTTTTTACAAAATATTGAAAATCTTTAGTGTTTGATGTCTGACCTCGTCTGTAGCTATCTAGCATCGCTATCTGCATTAGCAGGTTCCTTTAGCTTCGTTTAAATATGCCAAAACTCAATGATTTGTGAAGTAAGTAAAGGTAATACGCAAGCAAAACGCTGGCAAAACGCCAAGAAAATAAATATCAAATTGCTGTTTTCTCTAACCTCAAGGTCAACCTATTAATTGTACACGTGCGAAAATATAAAGTACCTAACACTACATTTTATTACTGGCACGCTTCTTGCCATACAGAGGTAAATGCAGAAGGTTCGCTGTACACAAACAAAACAAATTAAATGGAAAACAAACGATTAAAAAATTTAATGCTTCAAATAAATGCAGTACGTTTTCCTCCCTTATTTTGTCTAGATTTTGTAATAGGGAAGTGCTAAGTACAAAAATATGTACATTATCTTGCGAACACCGGGAAGTGGGTCAAACATGTAAGATTTGATTAGCCACAGACACCGGGACAGGTACATAGCATCACGCCTGTAATCCCCGAAGGGTTAAACAGAGGTGCACCCATTGGTACACCCACATTTCGAGGGCGAGCCTACTGCCATCAACCGGGCACAAATCCAGACTCCGAGGCTGCTACTGAGAAATTCCTGACGGAAAAATTCAATATCACTTAGCCCGACTTGGGAATCGAACCCAATACCTCATGCACAGCAGTCGTGCTTTGCGACCACTAGTCCAACAAGGCAGTCAGGACCGGGACAGGGGAAAGTAAATAAAAGATTGTAAAAAAAACAACTAAACAAACCTATATTCTATTATACAAAGTGGTCCTTCTGCGATCTTCATTTTATTACAAACATGCTTGTTATGATTTTAGCGACACGATTATTATTTCCTCCTTTTATATTCTCCCCCGGGGGAGAATGTCCCATGTCGTAAAATGGCATTTTTTTATGACGAACTAGAGAGTTACGTGCTCGTGTCGACAGTTATTTCTTTTTATCTGTATACTTGAGTTGTAGTCCGCTTTTATACGAGTATTTATTAATACAAAGAAACAGGTATTTGAAGCAAGGTGGGAAGCTGAGAGTTGTGGTGCATTTTTGGAGTAGCTTAGGCTCGGTAATGGCATCATCATCATCATCTGCCTAGCCTTTTCGCAACTATGTTGGGGTCGGCTTCCAGTCTAACCTGATGCAGCTGAGTACCAGTATTTTACATGGAGCGACCGCCTATCTGACCTCCACAACCTAGTAACTGGGTAATACGATACCCCTAGGAAGACTGGTTGTCAGTCTTTCAAGCTTCTGACGACTCGTAACGACTGTCAAAGATCCACATATGACAGCCGGGACCAACAGCTTATCGTGCTTTCCGAGGCACGGAATGATGCTTGGTAATGGCGCGGATGGTTTAATGACACGGTTGGCGCAGTAGATGAGGCTGTAGGCTGCTGTGCTGCGTGTAGCGGGTTCGATTCTCGCACGAAACCAATATTTGTATGGCTTACAGATAGTTGTTACGGGTATAATAGATCACTGACAGTCGTTACGACTGTCGTTAATATGACAAGTATATAGGACTCCTAGGAATATGACTAGAATCAATGGCTTTACGTGCTTTCCGAGACATGGATGTGACACACCACTAACTCCCAAACTTGGGGCTGCTACTGAGTTTCCTAATGGGAAATAACAACAATAACACTTTGCCCGACCTGGTAATCGAAACCGTGTCTCCACGATCCGTAGTTATATTTGTGAGCACGAGACGAACGAGGCGGGCGTTTACAGCTCATATTTACCACACAACAAGCCATAAAGCAGATAGATGAAAGAGTTTCATTTTATGTGTGTTTTGCTCTAGCCATAGATTTACGTTCCGATATAAAACTGTGAGCCGGACCGTCGACGTTCGCGGTTCGTTATCTTGAGGAAAGTGGCCGGATAATAACCGTGCAGGAGGAAAACACAATTATGGTTAAGAACCTCTTATTATTTAGAAGAAAATGGATTAAACTTTTTGAAAATCTCGCCGAAAATCATTATTCATTGTCTCGGCGCTTTTCTAGAGGTCACCACTGTTGTTTCTAGCTTTCAGAAGTTGAATTGGTTAAGAAACAGAGAGGCGGGATGGGGGATGTCTATAAAAAAAAATTGCCGACATACATCTTGAACAGTTGAGTTTTGTAAGCCGAGGCGGGCCAACTCAGAAACGGAAAAATTTATCCAAACTTAGAATATTTTTAAAATTTATTAGCATTAAATATACATAACAATTAAATTACTTCAAAAAATGTAAGACATTTTGATGGTGGTTATATCGTTTTGGCATATCTAAGTACGCCGAATTATGCACTGGTCAGTATCGTTCAATGTAGCAGGCGTAGTTTGGGAGCAAACAATAACGAAGATCCAACTTTTCTTTCACTTTCAAGTAAACTATTATCAGTCAGGTTTACCTCATATTTATTGAAAAATCTCTTCAAGTTTCGAAGCAAAAAACTTCAAGCTAATAAAAGACTAAAATTCATAACCGAAGCCGAAGGAGCTATAAAAACCAACATCTTTTATAGTACTTTTACTTGTATTAAAAGCTTCAAAGCTCATTCCTCGTTGGCAACGCCTTACGCACTCGAGTGTGGTATTGAAAACATGTGAGTGTGGTGTAAAATCGTTCGCTCTGATGAGGGGCGTCTGAGCGAGGCTTTTTGTGACCCTCCACTGTAGCGCACATTAAAAGGGACAACTTGGAGGGACGGTATACTAGATGGGGAGGAACTGTTAAGATGTTTGTAGATTGAAGAATGATATCTAATATTATATGTTATTATTGGGAAAGTCCATAAACCCCAATGTGCATTGTCGGACCCTGTTTCAACAACACCTACAACATCAACTTCTTCTTCAGACCCATTTTGGAAAACCCTTTCTAAATTCAAAAACTCTGTTCCTATTCTAAAGCGAGTTCCCCGTGGCGCTAGACCACTAGTTGCACAAAACTTAGCAGGTTGCATTCGCCTCGCCGCCCGGGAGAACTCGCAACGTGCCTGGGAACAACTTCTCACCTTCCCTTACAGAATTTTACATGTACAGAAGAATTTGGCTAGCAAAAAAACTTTAACTACCCAAATTAAAGACAATTGCAATGTTTCGGCTCATGATTTGGATCCAAATTTTTCGACACTTAGATTCACTCCTTCTGGGAGTATATCCCGTCTAGTTGAATCTAAGTTAGGTGAAGGTGACATTAGTGGAGCAGCCAGAATTCTCTTTAGCAGTGATGTGGTGGCACCGTGTTCTCCAGATACTCTATCGGCTCTGGAGAGTAAACACCCTGCCCCAGCGGTTGACCTTTCTTTTCCCGACCCCCCTAATTCGGATCATACCCTCACGGTTACAGGTCGAGATTTGGTCACGGCCATCTGCTCTTTTCGGAGTGGGTCTGCCGGCGGCCTCGACGGCCTGACTCCTCAACACTTAAAGGATCTTATTTGTTCAGGCGCCGGGGAAGCTGGTGAGTTGCTCTTGAAAGAACTTACGGCTTTGACCAATCTTATGCTCTCCGGCAAGGTAAACGAGGCCGTCATCGATGTTTTGTATGGTGCAAATTTATGTGCCCTGCGAAAAAAGGATGGCGGCATTCGTCCCATTGCCGTGGGAACTACTTATCGTCGTATGGCAGCCAAGATTTGCTGTAAATTTTATGGTGAGGTACTTTCGGAAAAATTTCAGCCCCTACAGCTAGGTTATGGCTCTAAAGGGGGCTGTGAGGCTGCTGTACACGCTTTGTCGACCTACCTAAATTCTGGTAAAGGAGAGGTCATTTTGAAGGTTGACATAAAGAACGCTTTTAATTCAGTTAATAGGGACACCTTGCTGGCAGAAACTAAAAAAGAAATACCCCAAATTTTTAGTTTCCTTTGGCAATGTTACAGACATCCATCGAAATTACTGTATCGGGACAACCTTTTAGAATCCGCTGTTGGCTGTCAACAGGGTGACCCCCTCGGGCCAGTGATTTTCAGCCTAGCCATTCATCCGATTATTAGACAATTAAATTCCAAATTTAATGTTTGGTATCTTGACGATGGTACCCTGGGAGGCGATATAGAAACTGTTTTAAATGATTTAATTTTCTTGAAAAACGAACTCCATACCATAGGTCTTGACCTCAATCTTTCGAAATGTGAATTATACTTAACTGACAATACCGACAGACTTTCGACGCTTTCAAAATTTAACACAATAGCCCCTGATATCCAAATTGTAGAAAACAGCTCTCTTCGTCTCCTTGGGTCTCCAATCTTCGAGAATTCCTTTCCCAATTTTATTGAAGAAAAAATACAAAATTTTAATGACGTTTCGGAAAGATTACTCCAAATTAACATGCATTCGGCCATCACTATAATTCGATACTGTTGTTTTGGCCCTAAATTAATCTATTTCCTTCGCGCTTCCCATTTGTGGAAGCATAATCACCTATTAGACAAAATGGACCAAATTATTCGCCACACTCTAACTTCCATTTTAAATTTGGCAATGGACGACCGAGCCTGGGCCCAAGCTACTCTTCCTATACGTATGGGAGGCCTCGGCGTCCGCAAAATTTCAAGTATTAGTTTGCCGTCATTTATATCCTCGGTCCACGGTACTGAGAAATTAATCAGGAATATTTTAGCTCCTACACTGGTTAATTTTGATGTGCCGTGTTTTACCGAGGCTATTGATGCATGGAAACTTGCTTGCCCGAGCACTGATTTACCCGACAACCCATCTTCCCAGAGACGGTGGGATGAGCCGCTCTGCAGAGTAGTACAAGAAAACTTATTTACTACATCTGCTTCATCTGCAGAGCGAGCGCGCCTGCTTGCTGTGGCTAAATGGGAGTCGGGTCTTTGGCTTCTGGCACTACCGTCGTCGAACATTGGTACTATGTTCGACGACACTTCATTCCGCCTCGCTGCTTCCTTACGTTTAGGGGCTTCATGTTGTTCTCCTCATCGCTGTCGCTGTGGGGAAGTTGTCACCAGTCTCGGACACCACGGCTTGTCGTGCAGCCGAAGTGCGGGCCGTATAGCACGCCATGCTAATATTAATGACATCATTCGACGTGCTCTTGCTGCCGTCGGCGTCCCGGCTGTCTTAGAACCCAACGGCTTGGCACGCGACGATGGCAAGAGACCGGACGGGATGTCTCTGTTTCCGTGGAAGTTGGGTAGGCCTTTAGTGTGGGACGCTACATGTGTCGATACTCTTGCGCCATCCCATCTTCCTAGTTCGGCGTGCTGTGCTGGCGCTGCTGCTGCGGCTGCAGAAAACCTCAAACGGCGTAAGTATAGTACCCTTTCAGGTAACTATATTTTCGAGCCGTTTGGGGTGGAAACTCTCGGGTCGTGGGGTCCGTGTGCCCATGGCCTTTTCAAGGAGTTGGCCAAACGATTGGTTGATTCTTCCCGTGACCCAAGGGCTGGTTTTTACCTTGGCCAGAGGTTAAGCATTGCCATTCAACGTGGCAATGCGGCCAGTCTTTTGGGCACATTTCCAGTAGACAGCGATGCGGATGAATTTTTTGATGCCATTTAATTTTAGTTTCTCTTTTTTTTATATTCTGGTTGTTTTTTATTTTATTTTTATTATTAAGCTTGTAAATATGATACCTACTTAATATGTTAATTTTATTTAAAATATCAACATTATATTATATGTTCTACCGGTGTTACTATGAGATCTTTCCTGATATTTTATTTATTGTTTATAGCTTGTTCTGTCCCACTCCTTTTTTTATGGGACAACCTACCACTCTATTCCCAACCTCCTGAAAGCCAGAATAAATAGTGGCGAACGCCAGAAGAGCGCCGAAACAATGAAGCTTGACTAGTCCCGGAAAAACAATTCAGCTGTCTTGGATCTCGCAACGAATTCCTTTATTGACCAGTACCTCTTCCAGGCGTTACCAGATTTTCCTGGTAAATCTTATGCTGGTATGTATGTAAACTAGTGTGTACGCCTCTTAGTATCCACAGCCCCTCATGAATGTGTCATTTCACACCGAGCGCCCGCGTTTATAAGGACATTCTTTATTTTTTCTGAACGATTATAAAGGAATGTGACCTACGTCATGTTAAGAGCCGTGACATTGTGATGACGTCATGGTGGTTAGCTTTCATAATGCGTACAAAAAGGTTACGTAATGTTCTATCTTTACTAACATTATAAAGCTGAAAAGTTAGTTTGAACACGCTCAGCTTCGGAACTAGTCCTATTCTGAGAATTATTTAGCTACTGGAAAGCTATGTTATCCTTGAAAGTAAGCAAGCTTGTAAGTAGCTGTATTTTTAAAAATAAAAGATAGGGATTCGTTAGGAAATTAACGCGGACGAACTCGCGGGCGAAAGCTAGTGAAAATATGTTGATGACTAACTAAAGGCGTAAGAATTGTGAGACAGTTGAATGATATTGATTGCTCTTATCAAGGTGACTTACAGGGCAATGAGCATTGCTCTACAGTCCAAAAAAAAGTTTATTTGACAGAGCCCACGTGAAACAACAAAATAATAAAAGAAAGAATAAAACTGCAGAAAAAACCCCCTGTAAATATTTTTTCTTTTTCAGCTACTTTTCAAAACCATAAAATTGCTAACTTGAATATGTTCACTGATACAAAACTAAGTTATCATGACAGACAAACAATTAAACTTAAATGGATAATACACTCTTGAATTACAATTTCAGTTGGCAACATAATAATTCTAAAAACATGGATTGGTATAAAATGAAATATTACGCCGTGGCGTATCCCCGCCTAATGGACAGACCTTTTTGTGGCCATTAAAACTGTTATTTAAAACCTTTTTTATTGTTTATCTCTCTACTTATTTGTTCTGATTTTAAAACTGTGGCGTTTTTGAATTTAAAAAAGTAGGTTTGGAAGGATAATCTAATTTGAATATTGTGAAAAGACTGGCTAGTTGAAAATCAGAACATGACCTAATATATTTTTTTTTACTTTTAGAATCATTGTAGTAGGTTTCGCCATGAGCAAGCGTAGTGATTAATGCTCGTGTCTTCTCTTTATGAGAAGAGGCCTTTTCTCTGCAGTGGGGCAATTAAAGACTGGTGTTATTACATTTTTTATAGTGAGTTTTGTGTGTTCATTTTGAAAGTGTGATGCTCAAAAAGGTTTCTAAAGTCCATCTTCGTACAACTAGCTTATGCCCGCGACTTGTTCGCTAGAATACCTATTACCACGGGTTTATTTTTTTGGCGCGGAGCCGTAATTATTTTTCTAAAATAAAAGGAGGTACTAGTACTTACTCATAGTAACATCAGCTGTCTTCCAGTGAAAGTCCCGACAAAACAGATCCAGCCGTTTCAGTGATTAGCCGAACAAACCAACAAACAACAATTTAAAAGATGGTTCTTTCGTGTAAGCATCTTGTAAAAAATAATATCTACATTTTAAAAAGCTGTTATTTTTACATTATAAAGATACATAATCTATGAAATACCTATTTGATCTGTTCTCAATCTTGCAGCTTCATAGAGTTAGTAGTTTTCGAGATTTCGTGCTTAGTCAGTGAGTAAATAAGTGCTTGTATTTAGAAAAATTCCACAGATCCTGTAGTGATCCGGCAGAAACCCTTAGACACAGTACGTACCGTCCAGCGACATACTTAATTACTCGCTTCTCTGATAGCCTCGTGCAAAACGTTTTATTCGTGTCACGTTCCGTCCCTCTCATATTTTTATTGTCCGCAACAGCTTAAGAAAATGCCCCTCACTGAAAAACAAGGGCTTTTAATGGTTTTCTGTGAAAACAATATGAATTATTGAATAACTCGTGTTTTTTTCCATTGTGACGTTCAACCTTTTGTTTATGAGAAATCTTTTATGTAAAATAATATGTGGCTGTATGGTAGATGGCTGTATGGATCTACCTAAGTGCCTACTCATACCTCACTCAAGGTACTCCAACAAACAAATTCATGTAAGTACTTGACCTGATGACGTTATTGTGAACAGAAGTCAAGGATTTAACGATCACATACTGATTCGTTGTCTTTTAAAATGATAGGAGTGATCGTCTACGATCACAATGTTGTAATACTGTGATCACTAGGCACATAACATTACGCCTGTAATCCCCGAAGGGTTAGGCAGAGGTGTACCTATTAGTACACCCACATTTCGCCAGTTATGTTTTTAGTCCCATGTAATAGGGGGCGAGCCTATTGCCATCAACTGGGCACAAATCCAGACTCCGAGGCTGCTACTGAGAAATTCCTGATGGAAAAACCCAATAACACTTCGCCCGACCTGGCAATCGAACCCAAGACCTCATGCACAGCAGTCGCGCTTGCGACCACTAGACCAACGAGGCAGTCAACGATCACATCATCATCATCATATTAGCCTTAGGATGTCCACTGCTGAACATAGGTTTCCTCTACAGATTTCCAAACGATCACATAGTGATTCGCTATCTTTGGAAATGATAGGAGTGATCGACTCACAACATTGTAAAATGTAAGCACAATGTAACTTTAAAATAACATCACGCCTGTAATCCATCAAGGGTTAGGCACAAGTGTATCCACATTTATTATTTTTGTTGTTTTTTTTTTATGTAGCTCTCATTTGTTAATTTGTAGCTCTTGGCACGTAATGTAGTACTTTAAATGATTTTTATTTTAAGTTCATTGTCTTCACATTCGTATAATTATTGAATTAATGTACCTTAGTGTACAACTTATTGTAACAAATATTTTGTTTAAATGTATCTATGGAGTTTCTTGCCCATTCTTCCCCACACGAAACTACCTTTTGGAATGGATAACTAGATTGAACTCTCGAGAGTCGCATGGGACCGTGTATGTAAGAAGATTTTCTTTCTTGTAAATGACCTTCAGAAGTGCCTTTTAATGGTCTAATTAAAATAATTGATTTGACTTTGACAACTAGCACTTGCTAAGTGCTCTCTCCCTCTAGGGGGGACCTAAGCAATTGTGTTTAGTGTGTAACGATGTATATTCTGTGTACACTTTCTGTAATATTTCCTACAGTCTTTCAACATAAAAGCTAGTTCCTGCGACAAATACAAAGAATGTTTTATTAGACACGTGTGTTTGTCGTTTATTGCGCTGAAGCCTCGTGGCGACGTGTTACATTTAAGAGTGCAATAACTTGAATACTAAAGCGGTCAGCGCTACAATCTGCTGAAAGCGCTAGCATGCCATTAAACGTGTTTGTGGCGGCGCCGGGCGTGAACAGATGTTAATTTTGAAGGGTTGTGGACTGTATAGTTGAACTAGCTTCGTTCTGCGACTTCTTAAGTTACGTTTTTGGTTACTGTTCTGCTCCCCTGGGTCGTAGCGTGATGTTTTATAGCCTATTCTATTCCTCATGAAACTATCATATTATTTTTTTGTTATCCGTCTGGAAGTTCTAGAGATTAGTCCGTTTAAACAAGCAAACAAATGCATGCTTCATCAAGATAATGATGAAGAACCAGAAAATATTGCGACTACAGTGCACGTATTATAAAAAGTAGAACTCCCAAATAAGTTCTACCATACTCAAGCTATAAATATGAAAAGCCATATATTTTAAATAAAATCCCGACGGGACGGCGAACTTTACCAGCTCTAAAATATTATAGCGTGCTTAATCCTAGCGTGCATCTGCGATTTCCAACTAAGCCCATTAAACAGGAAACTAACTTACACATGCAGTTGACGCACCCTTACTCCTTTCCGATAAGGTTGCTTTTTGCAATAAACTGTTTGTTTGCACAAAATTACTTTTGCGTTAGTAATGACGTTTACAACCTTGTGTTAAGATCGATTTTTGCAGTTATATTTGGTTAGTAAAAGTGCCTCAACTTGTTGCATACTACTTTGGAGTTAGGTTCCAGCAGTTTAATATTTATTAAATCATGCATGATGAGTTGGGTTTTGTATAGCTTAAAGTTTTTCAGAAGCTAGGTATAGTTACCATTGCAAAAAAAATTGAAATAAACTTTAGATGCAAAAGGAGGAAATGGACAAACAGACGGACAACAAAGTGATAAGGGTTCCGTTTTTGCCGACTGAGGTACGGAACTCTAAAAATAATCCCAATGATGGGAAGAACATGTAGCTTTCGGCTACGTTAAGCGTCTTTTAAATATATAGTTTAGGCAGAGGTGTACACATTAGTACACCCACACTTCGCCAGTTTTGTTTAAGTCACATGTAATTGGGGGCGAGTCTATTACCATCAATCGGGCACAAATCCAGACAAAAAGCAGTAGTATAGTATAATATGTTGTAAGTAAACTTTTAAATACCACAACCTTATCTTTCAAGGATGTATCAAAACCAATTCGAAGTAAAAGTTAACAAATTGAAAAGATTCATTTTACAAATGGATATTAAAATCTCTTAAACATTTATGCCTTTGTTAAGACCAGTCTGGTAGTTTTTAATATAGAAAGTGACATTAAAACGCTGTCCTTTTAAGAATTTTCATTTTATGAGTTTTTATTTTTATTTCTGAAGCAATCTTTCTTGGATAGATTGCATGTTTTGACAAAGGAGATAAAATAATCGAAAATAGATTAAACTTGGTAGTTATGATAAAAAAATCTCAAGTAACAATATTTTCAAAGTAAGAAAATTGTTAAAAGTATCAAGATTACTCAAAAAAAGTAAAGAAAACCAAGATGGCTCTTTAGCATTTCTCAAGTTATGCCACTGTTAAAAAAACCCAATTGTATTTGGCTGCTTCGTTCATTTTCAAAGATCTTTATTTTGTTTTATTCAGTAACTTTAGGAAAACACTTATAATAATACACATATAATAATATGATATAGGTATTATCCCACCGGACCCGCACATTTTCCTGGAATAAAGAGTAATCAATGTGCTATTCCAGACTATATCTGTCTCTGTGCCAAATTTTATCCAGATTCATTCAGTCGTTCTGGCGTGATTGACTAAGAAACATCTATCCAAACTTTCGCATTTAAAATAGTAGTAGGACTTCTCGGTAGGTAAGTAAAATCCTGCACAGTTTTGTCTGATGAATATTTTTTCAGACTATGTTTAAATGGTTTGGTTATGTTGAGAGGATGAATAAAAGGCAGTACAGGGAGGGGACTTCCTAGGAAGACCTACACTGACCTTATTGGTGAGGTTCTTCAGAAAGGTCAGGTGCGCAGTACTCGTAACCGGTGTGCTTGTATGACGAGATGTATGAACGTAGATGAGGCGAAAGGAGTATGTAAGGATCGTAGCAAGTGGCGTTCTGTAGTTTCTGCCTACGCCCATGGGAATAAGGCGTGAGTTTATATTTTGTGTATATAATTAGGTGCCTCGTTTTACAGTAAAGAAATATATCAAAGAGGATGCTCTTTTAGTTTATTTAAAATCTAAAGAAATATTTCCATCTCTTGAATATAAAATCCGGAGAAAAATCGTTCGTCCTCATAAAAACTTGAAACTAGTGAGTCGCACTGGGAAATCTTCGCAAACTATTTCCGTTAGCTGTTGGAATCCTAGCCGCTGGGTGTAAATAATGAAGCATGGCCGCCGCGGGGCTCAATTAATATTGACTGGTGGGCCCCAGGAGGCTGCGCTGCGTATCGTGTGCGATGTAATGGCGAATAAAATGTGTTGATGATACGCTGTTCTTATCAACTACGAGCATTTTTCCTTCATTATTATGTTATTATGCTTTCTGGTTACGGAAATATTGAAAGACTGAAAGCCAAAGTATATAATTTTTTTTTTTTTTAATGTCGAGTTCTAAATGTTACCATTAAATTTTAAATATCCCAACGGTCCGTGTACTGTTCTATGCACGATATTTTGTGATTGTTGCGTAGCTTGTTACCAAAATCTGATTTTTTTCATATACCTATGACGTTTAAAAGTGCCTTATTGACTTTGACCACCAAAATTGTAATAATTTTTGCTCAAACTTACTTAGTTTGATGGGCAGTATGTGTAGTTAAAAGTTACGTGATATTTCATTTCATCCCGAAAGCAAGTTTCGGTATCTAACAAGCAAAATTCATTTTTAAATCGTGCAAGTAGAAGTCAACTGTCAACTGAAAGTCCTGTTAAAATAGATCCACCCGTTTGGAAATTAGCTGGAGCAGACAGACAGTCAGACAAACAAACAGACAGACAAACAGAAATGAAAAATAACAGGTTTTTTCGGGTATGTACCATTCATATTTTTATTTTTCAAAAAGCTGCTATTTTCACAACACAAACAGACATTTCAATTTTATTTTTTCGTATAGATAGTTATAAACACACTATCAACGTCTCAGATACGGTTGACAAACGTGTGCAATATAAATTGGCGTCTTGTTACACTCAATTTACGGCGAAGTGCAGCCGCAGCGTCTGCAGATATGATTCAGTTACGAGAGCTTGTATTTCAGCATTCTAGTCGACGATGTTACTTGTGTACTGAGGTACATAATATGTTCATATTATGTAGATATAGTTAGTGAAGTACCTTCGCTAGATGGCAACTGAAAGATATTGGTGCCGATTCTCTTGGTCACAAATTAAACTAAAATTAGACTATTTCCATCTTTTTCTGTCCAATAAAATGAGAAAGAGACTAATGTAAATAAGAGCTGTCAAATTTAGTCAATCTGACACATTCATACAGTTATAGTTGACATCTTAAAACGTATAGATTAAAAATACGGAGAAGTTCAAGGTAAAACTAATTTGACATCTCTAGCTTAGTTCTTTAATGTCACGGAATGTCACCGTCCCTTCCTTTCGCTGCATGTTAGAAAAAGATGTCAATTCTCTAAATTTAGTCTAGTTCGTGTACAAGGGAATCGGCACCAATAGTAAAGAATTTAGTTTGGTGATTGATAAATTAATGAATGAATAATAATAATATTTGCTTATCTAAATATTTATGATTAGTTTTAATTTTATACTCCTTCTCCTTTATACTGCTTTTTTATGCGCAAAGGATAGTTAAACTTATGTTTGGAATGTATAATTATATAACATGTAATAGTGTACTCATTGTTAGAGAGCCACATAAAATAAATAAATATATTAAAACAAGTTATTTTGTTTATCGGTATTTTACAACGTATCTTGAAATTCGCTGTATATCTTTCAGGTGACAACTCTGTCCGCGCAGTGGCTTAGCAATTGGCTGCTGCGTTGCGTAACGCGGGTTCGATTTCCACATGTAACAAATATTGGTCTGGCCTATAGATAGTTGTTCCGGGTTTGCGGTTTCAGCTGTTTGAGTTTATATGTTTTTGTAAAGGCATCCATGAAACAGGGCCACTACATTTATTTTTTTCCAGTAACACAAAACACACTCAAAAGTGCCTCTTAATGGACCAATTGAAAGAAATAATTTGACTTTGACTTTGACTTTTAAAAACTGCGTTGCATCCTTACACTGTCTTGTACTTATGTATAGGTAACTCACAGTTCGTCTCTACTTCTCTAGTCCTCGACACAAAGGCGCACTCGGATGGTGTCTGCTCGTCTAATTAGTCGCACTTGAGCCTCATCAGCGGCTTTACACCGCGTGATAATTGCGCGCCTCACGTATTTGCGCACGTTTCGTCGCACACGAACAAATTGCTACTTCAATTCCGCTTATTTTGGTGCATTTAGGTACGTGACGTAAATAACGTTGAAGATAACATCAGTCTTGTATTTCCTGGAGAGTTGGAAGTGTAAGGTGCATTCGGGTAACTACGACTAGATTTCTTACGTTATGTATTTGTACTATGGTTAATAAATTGTCATTAATAAATAATTTATCTCTTCACAGCATGTTCCCAACTCTGTTGGGGTCGGCTTCCAGTCTAACTAGATGCAGCTTAGTATTTTACATGAAGAAACTGCTTATCGGACCTCCACAACCCAGTAGCTGGGTAACACGGCACCCTTTGGTACGACTGGTTGTCAGACTTTCGGGCTTTTCAGCAACCGAAACGACTGTCAAAGATTTTTTTTTTCTTGTAAATTTGGTTCAAAAGTGCCTTTTAATGTTTTAATTAAAAAAAAAATGATATGACTTTTGACTTCGAAAAATGAAATATGATTTAATAAAAAAAATCTAACAACTTCATAGAATGTTCTAGATCTGTGAAAACTTAGGTCATCAAAATTATTGAGATAGCCCATGATTGCTAGGTCATCCGAACCTAAATACAGTTCACGGTAACCACTTCACCAGAATAAAAAAGACCGCCAAAAATCAAACGGGAAGTACTTAATACTACAGTTTACATTTTAGATTGAATTCAAGCTCTTTGTAATCGTATTTGAAGTCAATATTATAGGCCTCATACACGCGTTACGACTTACCTTTTGCATTGAAATATAGTGAATGTACCTACTAATTAATATTAATCCTATCCTTCTCCTCGCGTCGTACAATATTTTAGGTACAGTCACGAGCAAAAATAAGCTTACACTTAGCAACATTACGAAGCGATAATCTTCGAATATACTGATTGAAGTGTCATGATTTCAGGAGTATAGTATTTTGAATTCAATACTACTATGAAATAGGTCTCATAATAAAGTTACAACCATTATTTCACAATGAAATGGCTTTTAAATTTTTCTAAGTGTATACCTTGTTTTTGCTCGTGACTGTACATTGGCGGACAAAATAGATGGCCCGGTTATTACGCACTGGGCTGGGAGACATGTGCTTACAGACGTACATATGCATTTTTTTTTTGTGATTTCAATTTTGTTTTAATTTATTTTTTACTAACAATAGGTTAAGGCAATACTAATACAATATGAATCCCTGTATTCTGAAATAAATAATAATTATTAATATTATTATTTCTCGTAACTTCATGTAGTGCGACGTGCAATTAGGTGTTCAGTGTGGAGCGGACCTGGAGACCAACCGCTATCTCTTAAAACAATACCATTTTAATATTAGGTACTTTGTAATTTCTGTTGTTGGATTTTCAACTCTTGACGCTAAGCCGAGCGTTGAAAATCCAACAGTGTGCAAGCCAAAATAATATTAAAATAATACTGTCTTAAGAGTTAGGAGTAGGCCCCCTGATCTGCCCATCTTTTAAGGCTGCGGCCTCTTGGTTGTCATCAATCAGGCCAGATACGATGAGGTTGTGGCCATTTTTCCTGGCTGCTTAATATTATTAAAATTCCCAAATATAGTCTAGGACACAACTAGAAATTATCATAATGGTGGAACATAACTATTGGCTTCATTAAGCGACTAATTACTCCCGTTACATGTACGTACGTCACAAAGAGCGCGAGCATTTCAATGGCTTCAGTATTCCGCAAGCTTTAGCGTCGTATTGTCATGGTACCTAACTCCTCGGGACAAAGCAGGGACAACATAGAACATTAATGTTCAATTTGCAAAAAATAAAAAATATATCACTTTATTCCTAAAAGTATAAACGTCATACAATCACGGCTGTAATCCCCAAAGAGTTAGGCAGAGGAGTACATCCACATTTTGCCAGGTATGTTTAAGTCCTATGTGGTGGCGAGCCTATTGGCATCAACCAGGCACAAAAACTCCGAAGCTGCTACTGAGAAATTCCTGATGGAAAATCCCAATAACACTTTGCCCAGTCGCGGCCTTTTCAGCCTTTTCAGCAGTCGCGCTTTGCGAACACTAGACCAACGTCCAAACTTAAAGTATAACGCCTCTAAAATTCCAAAATCGATATAGCACACACGTTTTCATTCCCGCAAACATTCCAGCGGCCCACAAAAACGCGTCTGTTTAGAGGTCAGTGTGGCACGCCCATAATGCCCATAAAAACGGTCTCAAACGCCTGTCAAATAAGCCGCTGTATCTTTGCAACGCATTTCGTAAGCAAAAACAATATTAACCGGGGCTCCAGTTTAATTTCCATAAGAAAATAAAAATGCCCGTTATTTGTCTTTGGCGAGAGGGGATCTTGGTTTTTGTGGGGTAAATCGGTACTAGCGATTCTAGATAGATTGTAAGGTGAGTATTATGTGAGACTGAATAAAATAAAGAAACCGGCTTAGAGCAAGTCGGACTCGCCCGCTAAATGTTGCGTATCACTGTACAAATTAACACTATGTACAAAAAATTACGAGTACACATCTTATAATTATGTATACTAGTATCTTAAATTTTTTGACTTCATTAAATTTTTGTTATCTGTACCTTTTACTTACAGTTCATGAGATACAAACCGCTGACTGACAGACGGTCGGACAACGGAAGCTTAGTAAAAAGGTTCCGTTGGCACCTTTGGGTATGGAACTACCCTTTAAAGATCCATGGTCTGATCGCAGATTCACGAGAAGAGTGACATTTAACTGGATACTCTAGCAGAACTTGAGTTTAGCGATTTCCTGTTACTTTAAGACATTTTTTAATCGTTTATCTATTAGACAAGGTTCTAAAGTAGAGAAAACAATTTAAAACTTAAAAATTAGCACGATATAAAAAGGCAACAATTCGAGTACTTCATGACTTCCAACCGACTTTTAACTTGCTTCGTTAGTAGTAGTACTGGAGTCTATAATCCTTAACTTATTATTTCTCATTTGCATTCGCAGAGACGTGATTTCAGCAAGAATTTTAGTAAAAGGTGTTATTGTTTGTCGGCACTATTTAATCCTGTCTACGTTTTTAACTCTTACAAATGGACTTGTTTCCGTTGTTTTTTTTAAATTAGGACACCAATTCATACGTTCTCCGTCCCCTATTGAACCGGACTCGAGGCGGCGGGGCGTAGTAATCTACGCGCGCCCGTCTTTGACAGGTGTCGAATACGAGGCAGCCAGCACCAGTCAGGGATCGCGGAAGGCGCGTATGTTCCCGGGATCTGCGTAAGTAGGTGCGGGAAGAGGACACCGGGGTGGTTTTTAGTCAGTAGGAGCCTTAAACTTATAATATTTCCAGAAAATAAAAAGAACACTGTTTACTGCTGCAAAGTAATTTACAAAGCGACATACTCGTGTTCCGTAGTATACTGTAATTTTCCTTCGTATCATATTAACGACCTTTGCTTTGTTTGTTTTCTCATTGATAATACTAGCTCCTGTCCGAAATTCATCCACGTCCACGTTGATATATTATACCAGAGGTACATTACATTACACATTACATTAGGTACATTATTTCGGAATAAAAATTAGCCTATGTATAAAAGTTATCTCTTCGCTTTTCAACCAGATCTGTTCAGCCATTCTAGCGTGATTGAGCAACAAACGTCATTCAATTAATCCTAATTTTCGAATTTATAATTGTTTAGTTTTATAAGACGAGGGAGGACGGACTACGTTGCAGTTAAAGATAAAGATAAAAATCAATTTATTCGTAGATTTTCCGTTTTTCTTTCGTTGTATAATAACGCTATAATCATGTATTTTATTTTTATTTCTTTTTATAACTATATCCGCTGCCATCCCACAGTGGGTTGTAGTTATTAGTCCTGTAGTTGTCATCATACTGGTCTCTAATTGGATAATCATACTGGTCTCCGACTTGATAATCGTACTGGCCCTTCTTCGCTGGATAGCACTTAGGATCGAACCATTTAGAAAGGTCCATACCACGTATCTCCTTGCACGGTATTATTTTGTTTCTGGAATGTTAAAGAAAAGTGTATATTTTTGAGATATAGGTTTATAGGTCATGGCTTGCCTTGGCTAGCTCTTGTGCATAAAAAGTCGATGTCTGCTGAGAAATACGGAAGTTATAGCAATTAGTAGTTGAAAACGTCGAGTGAAAACTTTTTGAAAAGAAGAAAGAATAAAATAATTTTAAATATGTATATTAAATATGGTGTCGAATTCAGAACATCATTACATCGGCTGTAGGACATCCACTGCTGAACATAGGCCTCCCCTATAGATATCCAATAGGAAGTGGAATCATTCGGAAGTGGCTTGCATCTATTGCTTAAATACAGGATGTAATTCCAGTAATCTCTTAGTTTTGAGGGGTATAAGCACTCAAAAGGACATACAAAACAACAGGATAAAATGCGAGAGTATATGTGTATAAACACTTACTTTTTGCTGACATTAAGCAGAGCCTTAGGCTGAATCTCTTCTACATCATCGCCGTTGTCACATAGTAGTCGAGCTACACTAGTACTCCTTACTTCGGTCAATTGAGCTGTAGAATTTAATAATATGGTTGATCTATGACAGCTTTTGGACTAATAACAGTTAGCGCTCTTACGCACTAGCGGTTAACCGCAGGGGCGGCTAACAGAGCGGCTAGCCGCTTTTCCAGTTTAATATGGAACCGCATAAGACCGCTAGTGCGTAAGAGCGCTTATAAATTTGACAGGTGCGTTCCTAGTTTACAATGATAGGTTTAGTCATCATCATGCCTGGGTTTACAATAGAATTTAATCAAATGAGATGAATGGTCATAAAGAGGATGATTCAAATTGATTACTTCATAATTATGTGTTATAAGTGCGTATTGAAGGACTGCTTTTTGTGAGAGAGTTCTGTAATACTTACGCAGAGTCAATGAAGCATGTGAGTACCCATTCTCAAAGAAGAACCTGTCCGACTTCCTCCAGTTGACTAGGTTCTCCACCATGATGCAGAACAGCGTAGGTCCCACCCAGGCGCCATGCATTAGCCTCTCGCTATAGATCGCTACCATCAGCTCCATGTCATTCACCTCGTCGTCGTATATGCGACGAAGTTGTTCCACTTTCTGGAAAATAAGACTTTTTGAAAGGTCTGTTGATAATTGTTAAAGAATCATTTCAGGTAAGGTACAAACGGTCTATTTATAAAAACTACTGAAATGTGTATTACTAACATTTCCCCGCGACTTCATCCGCGTGGTTCTTCAACCGCGTTTACCTAACCTTTGTTTATTGCTCCGTTCCCGTTGGTTGCAGCGTGTGTTATATATATCTATATTATTTCTCATGAATCTGGCTATCATATCCAAAAAGATTGTTTGTAATCCGACAAGTAGTGGCAGAGAGAACAAAGTAACTCTACAGCTATATTATATTAGTATAGATTAAAGTAGTACCAGAGTCATATGCAGGGTATTGGTAATTAAAAACAAAGAAACAAGTTTCTTACATCAGGGTAGATAGTATCTTCAAAGTCTTTAAACTTGTGAGCTACGGGCAAGCCGCACATCTTCCTGTACTCGTTGTATGGAGGCAGACCTTGGTCACGACCTCTCATAATGTCCGTGGCGCCGATGTCTGACGCTGCCTGTAGTTCTCCTAAGATTCGCTCCCCAATCTGTATAAAGTGAAAATGATATTTTGAATCTTTAGAAAGTACCAGTACGTAGTGTGACTGTCCCTGATAAAAATGATAGTGTTTTGGTTACTTATAAAGTTATTAGGAGAATTTGAATGCAGAAGAAAATCAAAACTATCTAATAAAATAGGGTGTAAAAGACACTACATAACCTGTGAGCCTCCTGCCCATCAAGCTAAATAGTGTTGGAAAATATTATTTGAAATATCATTGGTTTCCAGGTCAAAAAAACAAACGCAATTATGGGACGAACATCTAATTTTTGTCTTCGTGAAATGTCTTATTACACCGTTTATTGTGAAATAACGTAAACGAAAACTTTGTTAAGAGTAATAAAGGATGTGTGTTTTACTCACATCTGGTTCTAGAGTATAGTCGAACTTAGCAGCTCTTTGCCTGAAGGCTCCTTGTGTGAGGTCAGCCTCAGTGTTGTTCAACTCGAGGATACCACTCCTTAACTCATCATCTACTGTGGTGCGAGTGCCGAGGTATTTACCCTTGCCGCTGTAGAGGCTGGAAGAAGAACAACTCTTGAAGATCACCATTAGGAAAACCTTTCTTTGACATTTTGTCACACACGAAGTTGGTGAAATAATCATATTTATTTCTTTTAAGACAGCGTCGACGTTTTAAGAAACTTTTATCAACATAATTCTTCTTCAATAACTATCACTCATTTGTTTCTCCACGATTGCTTGTAAACGGTTTGAAGAGAGCTCTTTTTCAAGATATTTCAATGATGATCATAGATCGCCATAGTATTGATTGTAAGATGTCAATATCAATTTTCATTCGGGTGAGCAGCTTGCCCTTTTTGCCAACCTGCTACCGGTACAGTATGATAAACTTACTCAGTCCTTCCATCCTGGAAGGTGTGGAACCAGCGAGTGCCGACCACATACTCGTGGTAGACCCCCGGCTTGTACCGCTCATCAAAGTCGTTAACGTAACCTTTTGTGTCGTATATTACACCTGTCTCCAGGGCATTCTTTCGACCTGAGTAGCAGAAATTTAAAGTCAAAGTTTTTGAGAACTAACTTACTCTACCGACTGCCAATAAAATAAAATGGCGATTTATCAAAGTTGCTCTTCAAGTAGTGAAGTGGAGAAAGACTTATAAGCACAATAATATAATACAAAAAACACTGATTCCGTCCAGGTCTTACCCAAGATTTCCGCCATCAGCTCATAATACAGCATGTACTGCCACTGCGCTATATTGATCTGGCGAGCAGTCTCGAATAGCTTCTGGTCGTCCCAGCACGGGTTGAGCTCTGCCAGCTTGCGAGCCAGTCGGTTGTGCTCGCGGTAGAACCACATCGCAGTCAGGTAGATGCCCGATAGTACGTTCCCATCATAGAAGTCACCTGGTTGATGAAGTAAATGGTTAAATTAGAATATAACAATAGTGCATAACTGTAAGTATAGAATGGTTGTTGTTCTTTCCAGAAGAATTGTTTTGACAACTACTACTATGGCTCATACTGATTCATTGTCTTTTGAAATGTTAGGAGTGACTGTCTACGATCACAATATTGTACGATGTGTCTGTAAACATGTGATGAATTTAGTTGTCATTGTTTAATTTTTAGTTAGTTTTTTAGTTAGCCTATTGCAGTACCTTTAATGGTTTTTATTCTTGGTACATCATCTTCACATTCTTATAATTATTAAATTGATGTAATAAAAAATACTGTGATACTATTTTTATAAAGAGTAAGTATGAAGTTTCCATCATATACTCGCTATACGAAACTACCTTTCTGAAGAGGCAACTAGATTATAATCTTCTTCTTTGTAAATGTCTTTCAAAAGTGCCTTTTGGATGAAATTATTATAAATAATTTGACTTTACTAAATCTGACTAGTATCTATGTACTTCAGTAACCTTTGAGAGGAAAGTCATAGTGTTTGTTTTTATCAAACCACTCACCAAACTCGTAGCAGGCGTTCTCAATTGGCCTCCTATTGTTAAGACAAACCGGTGCGGTGCCGGGTGGTCTCTCTACGCCATCTTTCTTAACAGACTTCAGCAAACCTCCTTGGTACGTCCGGATTTGTGTCTCCCGAAGGTCAGAGAAACCGTAGACTATGGATAAATCTTCTAGTGGAGTCGGTAGGTTGTACTGTAAAAAAATATATTTAAAATGGTGATGATCAATTTCTTATTCTTGCATTTCTGGATAAAATATGCAATATACCCTGTTCTACTTAACTTACATACTTATTTCGTGCTCCGCTTTCAAAAGACTGTTAACTAATCTAAAATTCTTACCCTTTCAGCCGGCAGTGAGTTCGGTATGCATCCCATCTCCTGGTACGTGGAGAATCTGGTGAGGTTCATGCACCTGATACCGCTTCGCCGAAGATAGGGGTCGTCCTGTGGCACGGGGATGGGGATGCAAAGGGGATTCACACGGTTGGGTGTGTTGCCGAGACAGCAGTCGCTGACGGCCGCGTACCGAACTAAGCAGTGAAAAAAAGGCATTGAATGGCAACCATGATAAAATATCTGCAACATCGAAAATCTGTTTAAAGGTCTCATGTGCATCATCTTATGCGGTTGTAATAGGAGCGATTTTACTACAAAAGGTGTAGTCTGATGTGCTGGCGACTGTACAATAAATTCTGTGCTACTTAATTAAATAAGTTCTTAATTGGAGGTGATGAAACAAAGGTTTTAAACGAGTAGTGTAAAGGGTAACCAGGAATGATGTAATATTAACAATACCTGCCTATTTTTTTTCCACTGCAGGGCAAAGACCTCTTCTCGTACAGAGAAGGTAATTAATCACCACGCTTGCTCATAATGGACTGGCGGTTACAGACTTATATTAATTATAAGTGCTGGTTCGGGAATGTTTTCCTTCACCGATGTCAGTGATGTTCAAGATAAACTTAGAAAGTACATATGAGTTGAAAAACTCACATTGGTATTTGCCTGGTATCAAACCAGCAACCTCTTGCATGAGAGGCGGGCGCCTTAACTACTGAGCCATTACGACCATGCCAGGAAATATTGAAATCTGTTTGTAGGTTTATTGCCTTTTTGTCCACCAACTTACGTAAGACGGTCAAGTCAGCAATATCCACGATGGAGAAGACGAAGATGTGTGTTGCTAGAGTGTTAAATTCGTGGTCTTCTGGGAAGCCATTACTCAGGATCTTAGTGCGCAGCAGCCGTGCTGATGGTAGCTCCGAACCGTTCATGGCAGGTCGCAATCTGTTACCTGAAACGGGTAGTTTTTAGCTTGTCCTTGTTTTATAGAAGGTTAACTTCGAAGGTTTAATGTTGCTAATAATTTTCATTCTTTGGCTGTCATTTCAGCTATTTCTTGGTCATTTTACTTATAATGTAGGTCCTTGCTTCAGGTACTTACTACTGATTTTAGTAACAGTCTATTTTATGTTTTTAATAATTTAGTAGGTGCAGTGAAAAAGCAAATTTTCCTTTTCACGCACCTGGATATTTCCAGGTGAAAAATATAGGAAAATATGCTGCACATCTTTCAAAATTAACACTAGTTTGTTGACCAAACTTTTAGTCTTTGTAAAAACGAAAAGTAAAAACATTATTTTGACAGCCTTCAGTTCCAGCTTACCGAGTCCAAACTTAGCGGGTCTCATTCTCAGCAGGGGGGTGGGTGAGGCGCCGCGGGAAGGATACTTGGGGTTGACGCACGTCCCGTCGATGCGTCGCCCCTCGTGTGGCTTGCACGGCTGCACCTTCACCGTGCATGGTCTGGAGGACATCATCATGTGAGTCTTACTGGCATGTGTATAATCGCGGACAATTGCTGTGAACTACTTTTGTCCACTTTTTTGGACCCTCACACCCTTGGTACCTAATTTTTTATTTTTTAGGTGGTAAAAATCATCAAATGACTCCGTCCGCCCTGGGTGGGGCGGAAGGGACTGTCAGACTTTTACTGACTAAAAAACCCACCCTGTTCCTTCTGTTGCCCTTTACGTTCCGGGGCCACGGTATCCTGTTAAGACGTCCCGCAATCCCAGTTGTATACCTGCTGCTGTGGTTATTCTGAAGTCATTGCCGTAATGACGTAATTAAATAATAATAAATTAAGGCTCATATTAATGTTTAACTTGTCCGACTTGATTGATTTAAATGCTACATTTATATTTGTTGGTGAGAGAATAATGCTCGTAATAATATGGAATCTGGTGCACGTAATCGTGTCTATGATGCGATCATATCAAACCTTTTACACGATTTCAGCAACCTTCTCAGTACCTATATTCTAGTTAGGAGAAGTTCCTTTAAAATTTTATTATATAACTTAATATCACGGCTGTGATCCCCTGAGGGTTAGGCAGAGGTGTACCTATTAGTTCACCCACATTACGCCAGTTAGGTTTAAGTCCCATATAAGAGGGGGCGCGGCTATTGCCATCAACCGGGCACAAATCCACACTCTGAGGCTGCTACTAATAAATATCCTGATGGAAAAACCCAATAACACTTTGCCCGACCTGGGAATCGAACCTAAGACCTCGTGACCAACGAGACAGTCACACCACAGGCAGTACATAATAAAATATTATTATTTATGTATTTATTTATTCAACCGGTACTTACCCGGTCAAATTCAAGCTTCCCAACAGTTTTCCCCGGTCATCATTTATTGGTTTACCAAAATAAGCATCGTATATCACTTGGGACACCACAAAATGAGCGAGGAACAGATAAAACGTGAATTTGACGATCATTGCGGACGAGGGGCGCGATTTGTATAATTATATCGCTCGTTACTGATGCACTTATATAAGCTGTTCCGTTGCATACTACTAATTTGTGTTAATTTATTATTGGTTAGGATAACTACATTACAAATTGATTATACAACGTTGGTTTTTGATTACTGTAAACCAGAAAAGGGGTCATTGTACTCATCATAATGAACAACTTTTATTTACTAAGGGAGCAAACTTGAAACCGCGGAAAAAAAAGAGCTGATCATACATTGCGTCGAAATATGTGAAAATATAGCGGGCTGCTTTGAGTGGCTTCCTCAGGAACTGGCAAGAGGAGGCACAACACAGAGGAAAGTAGAAGGAATGGGGAGGCCTTTGCCAAGGAGTAGGACAGTAAAGACAAGTAGGTAATATAAATTAAAAAACAAAAAACAAGCATCAATTTACATAAAAACGTAACCCAAAAAATATATTTTGTAAAAACCTAATTTAAAAGAGAGCCGTAGAGTTTCTTGCTCGTTCTTCTCCATAGAGGCCTACCTCTGTTTTGGAACGAGCAACTAGCTTCAACTTTCGGACTAACTGACCGACTCTTTGACAATTCAAAAGTGCTTGTAAATGGTCTAATTGACATAAATGTTTTGAGTTTGACTTTGATAAGAATAACGTTGACTTAAATATACTTTCTTATATAAATATAGATCTTTTCAGAATATTAAAAGCTTGAGACACTGATGTAAGCTATCCATTATACAGGAAAGTAGTACACTGATATTGTGTCCAGGTTTTCACACGATGTTTCCCTTCACCAGTGTTGTGTATGTTTACATGAAAATACATATGAATTGAAAATCAGACTACATTAGTATCTAACCTGCAACCTTTTGCATGAGAGGCGGGCGCCTTAACCACTGGGCCACCACAACACTCCACCAAGACCATCCAAGCGGAAACAATTAACTTAATCGCATGCGCAGCAAGTAGATCCTCATCGTCGGTAATCGATAATCATGATCGTCCGTTATGCAGTGGAATTAACATCAGAAATTTCTCTTTTATACTACAACAGACAGACATTTCCGTTTCCAAGCAATTATTTAGACAAATGCTCATAATTAAGTGTTTACTAAATGATATATCTCCAACTAACATTTTGCTCATGACTTCGTCCGTGTACATATAGATTTCGTACTTACCCTACTAACTCTTCCACGTTAGTCTTGTGGTAGGTTCGATTCTCAAGTCAGGCAAAAAAGTTTGTTGGGTTTTTCTGCTGGGAAGTAGCAGCCTGGAGTTTAGAAGTTGGTAATGTGGCACCCCGTGCTTCGGAAAGGATTCCATTGAAAGGTAGTTAAAAAAAACTTAATAACTTCAAACTTTAATTGTTCACTTAGGTTCTAAGTTTCAAGTTGAATTCACCAAGAAATAAGATTTTTCATACAATCGAATTCCCCCTTATTATTGCCTTGGGATGAATTACCAAAAATCATTAATGTTTAATGAAAAAGATCTATTTTTTTATCTCTCGATAATACCAAAGAGAAATAGAAATCCTAACAAATATAAAATCGGACATTTATTTTTATTATTTTCATTATAAAATAACCAAAAAATACACATGTCCCTCGCGGTTTTTTATTCTTAGAAAGACCATAAAAATAAAATAAACATATTATTTAGACCACTTGACTTCAAATTATATTTTAATCAATAAGCACACATGTTTTTCCTATTCTTGCAGAGTTCCCCGGACATGGGTCCACCTTTATCACTGAAGCAGAAGTAATCCAAAGCTCTTCTGGCTCTTCTGCTACTACCATATCTTCTGCACTGGATGGGTTTTCCATTGTTACATGGGCGATCATAACGAACACTAAAATTGTGGCCAGGTGAAATTTCATCTTTAATAATTGATGTCAGAGCTGTTTCTTGATATTGCAGTCTGTGATAGGATGGTTTGATGACGATGGTTTATGCAGTTTTATATTTATAGTTGAGAAAAAATAATGACAATATTTATTTTCATATTTATAATCTAAACGATTACATATACAACAAAACGACAGTTGAAGTTAAATACTAAAAATGAGTGTTTAAGCAAAACTGTGTCATTAGTTCGTTTTTAGGGTTCCTTAGCAAAGGTAAGGTAAGCCGCACTCTTTATACGATAATGTGATACGCGTGATTAAATGCAACTTGGGCTTGACCGATTTGTGACCGTGACCACATCCTTTTGATCACTACTTGCAGAGCTGTATCGTACAGCCTATTGTATCTAGGATTTTTAAATGTGGTCTTGACCTTAAGAATTGTAGACAAATAGGGTCACGGAGGTCAAAAGCAGTTAAGCACGTGTAAATAAAAAAACCGGCTAAAAGTGAGCCCAACTCACACACGAAGGGTTCCGTACCAATGTTTACGATCTTTAACACTGCATTATACAAATAAGGAAAAAAGAAGGTCTAGATAGATAAATAGATAGAGGGATAGGTCCTGTAGAACCCTCTCTAATTTTTAACTTTATTTTATTTTTTATTCCTTGTTATAGCAACCGCAAAGAACTTATAACACACTCCGCAAATTTCAACTCTCTACCAGTTCATGAGATACAGCTCGCTGACAGACGGACAACAGCGCTAAGCCTCCGCTAATATGGCCCAATTGGCATGCTTTGGGTACGTATCCCTAGAAATACCAATGATAAGTTTTTCTAACGGCTTTTTATTATTGCTGCTTCGTTAACCTTGTGAACTCAAGTACCACTGCTGAGCATATGAAGTTCCGGGTCTAAATAGAGCTAAAACAAGGAAGTTGGGGTATGACACACTAGTGTATAAAAGTGCACGCAGTTAACAAATATTTTATATCTATACTAATATAAAAAAGCTGTAGCGTTATTTGTTTGTTTAAACGCGCAAATCTCTGTAACTGCTAGACGGATCAAGAAAATTATTTTTGTTTAAAATAGCCAGATTCATGAGGAATAGTATCGGTATATCTGGAATACATTAAGGCTTTATAAAACCTTTTAATGATCACCTTTGAATGTTTGTAAGATGAAATTAAAAAAACTAAAATCTTATATGTATTGAGTATTTATTTATTTACCACATACAACTGTAGCTAAACCGCTTAATTGAGTCCTCAGATGTGGGAAATCAATTTTATACATCACTGTGACGTCACATATCTGAAGAATTGTCCATTGCAAATTTCGCCTCTTGTGTATCAAGCTACGAGCGCCCGTTTGCCAACTTTATGATTGTTGAAGAAGTGGAACAGGAGCCGCCCTGTACCTTGCAGACGGGGACTCAAATGGTTCAGCTATAATAGTATAGTTATAGACATAATATTCAAAACGTTTATTCATTATATGCACAAGCAAGAGATATCGTGGCAATCTTCACCAACACAGACATCATTTATTCTAGAGAGAGAGAGTCAACATTGTTAGTGTTCGTCTACACAATGTCCGTTTGCATCTCTTACACGACCATCCGTACATAATTCCCCTCCGATTCCATAACTACCATAACCGGGACTTTCTCCTAGTCGTTGAAACTCTTGCTCGCTATATTCGAACCCTTCCACCTGCTGTACCCAAACTTGTACGTTTCCAGGTGTAGGTGGGTGTTTCACAAAATCTGTAGCCTTTGGAAGTCCTTCAGCGTTCTCCTCCAGTTCAGTCACTCGTGCATTGTCTACCGTCACTCTTGCACCTCCGGGGTAAACCACATAGTAAGAATAAGAATGTGCGAGATCTAACACTACAACACAAACTAATACTACAGCTAAGGATTTCATGTTAACTGTTTATTGTGTGATGAGATATTTGATGATGAATGCCGCCTTTTATACTCTTTTGTCGATAGACTTCACGCGTACGTTCAAGGTTAGCTATTTGCAAAAATACTAGATTTTGAATGTCGATTCTTTTTTTTTGTATTTTTGAATATTTTATTGTATTGTAATTAGTTGCGCCTGGTTTGAGGAGTGAACTTTGGCAAGGTTAGCTATGCAGACGGCCGCCATGTTCATAAATCATCACTGACCGGTCCGTACCAGGAAAGGAAAGTTTACGATTACCACGTTCATGACAACAATAACATCATTAACTTAAATGAGAATCAATGATATGACAGGTTTCTCAAACGGCTATTTATTCTAGTGGAAATCAGCCCTAACTTGATTATTTTTGGGGTGTAAAAAAAACAGTACTTTATTAGTAGGTACTATTACTTTATTCGTCTTATACACACTATTTCATATTAGATCCATCAGCACAATAGACACCCGCAAGTTCCTCATACTGATAAGCAATATAACTACCTTTATTAGTCTTGTTATAACCATGTATAACTTGCTGGTGTTCAAAAATTCCTATAAATATAATCTAGAGGTTGAGCCTCTTCACCGTTTCATTCACTTCAGTCACGTGCACTCTCTGCACCCACACTTGTGCACCTCACATATTGACAGTACGTTACATCTATCACTAGAACACAAATTAATGCAGTTTCATGTTGACTGTTTATTGTATCACTATGAGAAATTTGATCAGGAGAACGGCCTTAATAGATTTCTATCCATAGATGGAAACTAGACTTTTCATAAATACTAATACTACTACCCGTAGACTAAACAATCACTTATTTGTATATCCGCTAACTTTGTAGTGAACTTGTTTTTGCTGAAACTATCATGGTGATGTCGACAACAGTCCTGCATTGTTTCATAGAAGAACAGTCAATTTAATGTTCATCTATACAAGAACCATCGGCAGCTCTTACACGACCGTCAGGACAATAGACCGCTTGAATTACTCCCGAAGAATATCCACCATGACCACCTCCACTTTGTATAGCGGAAATCGGCAGAAAACCTTCAAAAGAACCGTCTAGTCCATCAAACACTTCTATGACTTCTACTTTGTGTACCCACACCTGCACTCTTGTGCCATGATCCCTTAGTGTCGTTTGGTATCTAATATCCGTAAATGGGTAGTTATCAGGACGCCTGTAAGTAGGAAAAGAATATGGAGCCTCTTCAATATTCCTGTGAGTAGCAGGCAGAGGATGAACCTCTTCACCATTCTCATTCACTTCAGTCACGTGCACTTTCTGCACCCACACTTGTACACCACTGGGGTACCTCACATATTGACAGTACGTTACATCCAACACTAGAACACAAACTACTACTAACAGTTTCATGTTTACTGTTTCTTATATCACTGAGATATTTCTTAATGAACACGGCCTTTATATATTTCCATCCATTAACAATACGCACATAACTAAAATGTTTTGTAAGAAACCAGCTATTGAATGAATCATCTTTAGTTGATTTTGGTTGTAAATCAATGAATTAAAAAAAAAGGTTGGTCCGTTAAGGAGCGGCCTTCTTTTGCCAAAATAATTATGTTGATGGTCACAATAGTATTACATTGTGTCATTGAAAATCAGTCAAATGTACTATATTACCGTCAGGAACCCTGGTACGATCGTCCGTACAAAAATCTCCTCAAACTTACTGAAAATAAAGGTATAGGCGGTTCTCCTAGTCGTTGAACGACTGCCTCATCAAATTCTACCCCTTCGACGTTTCACGCGGTAGTGGCGCATATTTCATAAGTATTTGTTTTTATTTTTTTAGATATACAACATTTTTTCTTTCTTTCTTTCTACTTGCTGTACTCACACTTACTCCTACTTACTTACACTTACCTACCTACTTTTCCGCGTTTTTAGTTAGCTGGTTTTCAGAGAGAACAGAAGTTGAAAGACAGAACAGAAGTTGTTGCGTTTTCCTCTAATTTGCCGCACATGCACTGAATTAACTTGTTTCGGATCTTATCTTTGGTAATGATAGTTTTGCAAGCACCTGCAGTGTTCATAGCTAGCTATAACAGATGTCTTAGGTGTCTTTAGTTTAGCTAGACTAATCATATAGAATTTGTTTTCTTGAAAAGGTTGTCGTGGCGGTTGTGAGTTTGACATAATTGTAATGATGTGATGTGACTCGTACAGTCATAACAGCAATATTAAACAATCAAAATTAACCAACGATGAAGTTTAGGTCGCCTTTACACTTGTAAGTTTCTCAGGTTAGTAACTATCGTAATTAACTCACGATAAATTGCAAATGTAAACACTCTTTGTAAGTCGCTTATTGTAATTTCTTAATACTTTCGAATACAGCTGTTAGTTACTTACTTACAAGTGTAAAGTCGGCCTTAGCTATAGATTGTTGCATGTTAAGTATATACGTTTAAATACACAATTATTTACCTCATCATAAGCGGTTAGTTGACTCAAGGAAATAAAATTAATATAATAAAGCTTTTTAATTTTCTTCTGGGATTAAAAAATAAAACAGATCTATTATTCGGTTACATTGATTTAATCTTCTTTTTTACAATCATTGTTAATTCTGATGCCTCCGTCAGGACAATGCTCTCCCTGGAATCCATGGCCACCACCGGGAGCGGTCCCGCGTTGTCGGTCTAACTCTGCCAGGCTTGTCGTTACCGGGAATAGTGCCCCACCGTGACCACTCGTAGGCAACGCTGTTTGTTTTCCATCGTGTTTGTCAGCAGCCTCTGGAACTTGAAGTCCTTTAGCTTCATTCTCCTGTTTAGTTACGTCCACCTCATCGCCGTGGTACTGCTCAGCGTAAGAATGCGTTGAACCGATCATGAATACGCAAACGAATACTACAGTCAAGTATTTCATGTTGACTGATTTCTGTCACAATGAGATATTTGATAATGAACGCTAGATTTTATATTTTTATATCTGCGGACGCACACATACAAGTTGTGTTTTTGTTATTTTATTGTATAGGGACCTATACAAGGATCTCATGCATTTTCGTCTTTTAAGAGGTATTCTTTTTTTATTTAGAAATCAAGTTCGAGTTTGTTCGAACACTCATAACTCTAGAACGGCTGGATCGATTTTTAAGGTTTTTAATTTATTGAATTTGTCTCCGTCCCGAATAGCAGAATAACTATAAAAAACATAGAAAAATTTACGAAAAATACAATAAAAGAAAAAACACTTCATTTTTTTCATATTCATACAAAATGTTCATGGGTTTCGTAACTGGGTAGGGTAGGGTATCGCTAGAGAAGGAGTAGGGTATCGATTTACAAAAAAAAAAAATGGTAGTACGAATAATAATTTTACTGGGTCAGCTAGTTATATCAAAAATATTGAAATAAAATAACGACACCTTGTTTAATAAATACTTATTTTTTAGTTGTTTATTTTTGACAGTATTCCAGAATACACTCCTTTCAAATAACAAAATCACCCCGATGCGTATGCGGTCGGCGGTGCCGCGCGACTATACCTAGGTAACTAGCCTACTACTATCTTGACTAGGCAAAATGGTTAATTCGATTTTTAAAATCACATACAAAATAACACTAGCATCGTAGAATTTCGCAGTTTAATTTTTTTTCTTTAATATATTTAGCCACATAGCATTAATTTTCAATCATAAGCTAGTGATCAGTAAATAATGGTGTTGGTTGTGCAATAAGTGCTATTATTTTTAATTTAACAGTAAATAACATGTCATTGTACTACTGTTTTTGATCCCTAATAAATAATAAATAAAATAAATTTTGACGACATATTTACAAGGTGCATTTTTGCGTGCACCTTGTAAATATGTTAAGCATATTAAAATTTGTTACGTTTTTATTTAGATAGTGGGTTTTCCTTGTATTCTAAAATATTTTGTTGAATTTGAATTCTTTGTGGCTCGTTTGCGAATATAATCTTTTTAAGGTAAGTTTCGTAGGCGGCCACCAGGATTATAAATTATGCATCATCACTCGCAGAACCGGTACATCAGCATAGTTTCCGATATTGTCTTCGAGTGTCAAGGTCACTACTATAATCATATTATGCAACAATATGAATACAAAATCTTGAATTATCTACCGGTTTATAAACCGTTTAGCCTTGATCAATTTGATTCTTGCTTGTTTGAAGAAAATAAAACGTCTCCAGATAGGTAGGTATCTAAGCATCAATTTTAATCGTCACGAATTCACTTTCCACCTTCTCTATAAAGTCTTTTGGAGTACTCGTCACTCTATAATCCTTTACTACTTCCTCCTTTTTGTTGATTATTGATGTCCTGGTTCTTTCGGCTCTCCCATCACATCTTCATTTAGTACCCAAAGTTGTTTTCCCGTTTTCTCCGATTGCACATCACTCTGTCCCCCGAATCTGACATCTATACCTGGCTCGTCTTCAAAATTCGTGTTATCCAGAGGATGCACCTCTTCATAATCCTGATGTGAAGCCACTACACCGTTGTCAGCAATTTCTTCACCGTATTCATTCACTTCTATCACGTGCACTCTTTGCACCCATACTTCTACACCGCTGGGGTACCTCACATATTGACAGTATGTTACATCTAATACAAAAACACAAATTAATATAGCACATAAGTATTTCATGATAACTGTTTTTCCTCAACGCTTTCGACAAAATGATTTCGGTTGTAATATGTTGCCGTTTATATTCCTTTGATAATATACCTAATAATAATACAAGTAGCACATGCAAAAAATGAAAAATTTTGATTAGCATTTTAATGGATTTAAAATGTTGTGTCAAGGAACCGGAGAGCAGGTAGTCTCGATAACAGATGGGCAGGTGACCAGATTAAATTGAAGGTTAAACTTGTGATATAAGCTGTTCTTTTTAATGATAATATCATGCATGATAATGCACGTCTTTACATGAGACAACCATTCACAATAGTTCTGATATTTAACTTTTTTAAATATTCTTCTAAATGTTTCGCTATGATATTCGGTCGAATGCGGCACCCAGTTCATTTTGAATACAAATTGAATAATAATACTATCACGGAAACAGTAGCTATGAAAGATCTGGGAGTCTCATTCGACAGAAAGCTCACCTTCCACGGTCACATTCTTACGGTGGCTAAGGAATCCTACCAAAGGCTGGGTTTTGTCATGCGTAATTGCCGTGATTTTCGTACCTCTCTTCCTATTAAGGTTATATATAATGCACTCGTTCGCAGCAAATTAGAATCTAGCTCCTGCGTGTGGAATCCCTACGAGAGTACCTATTCGGTTTTGTTGGAAAAGGTACAAAAAGCGTTCCTTAGGTTTATTTATAAGCGCATACATGGCTATTATCCTTACCTATACCCAACGAAATTTCTACTGGGATGCCTCGGATATAATTCGCTAGAGGTAAGGCGAGCACGAGATCAGCTCACTATAGCCTGTAAAACTTTGCGTGGCACTATTGACGCACCTGATCTGCATACTGCACTGGCTCGCTTTTTTGTCCCGGCTAATTACTGCCGCGGCAGAAAGCACAAGCTATTTGCTGTGCCTTCTTGTCGCACCGTTGCGCGCGCTAAGTCCCCAGTACCTCGCACTCTGTCTGTACTTAACGATCTCTTGGATTCTAATCCAACAAACGATCTGTTTGTGGATGAATGGACGAAGATTTTGTCGGTATGTCAGAAGTACTGTGAGGTGAATTTATGAAAGGGATGAAGTTATTTTGTTCTGTTTTTAAATGTATATTCGTGTTTTCTTTTTTTTTTATATTTTTACTTTTATGTCTTCTGTGTCTTTAATTATTTTAATTGGTTATTTAACCGTTTTAATTAAAGTAAAATAAATAAATAAATAAATAAATAAATTAATCCGTTATTTACTTCTACTTTTATGTGATAACCTCGGAGCCAGAACTTTTAGTATGGGGAAAATTATGAAGGTGAAAAAATGAGACTTCTGAATCAAAATTGGATTTATTATTTATGATATCCAACAAAGGATACACAGATACTCGTTTATAACATTCGGTAGGTACAATTAGTTTGCGTTGCGTGTTCTCCTTTAATTATAGAAGAGCACTATAACTAAGTAGGTACAAAGATAAATTATAGGAGTTAATTACATAGGTATAAGCTAAATTATATTATTTAAATTAAGCTATTACAATTTCAGACAAATTACGATTGAAGGAAATCCGTAATGAAACAATAAATAATAGATAAAGAAAAATAAAAAATATGAAAAAAAGAGAAATCAGCTCGCTCCGATATACCCGAGGATCTCGATGTTTCAATTTCATATTATTTATTTTATAAAATTTTTATTCAATTTATAATTTTATATATTTGGTTCAGACATAGCTCATTGATCGACCGACCCGAACCGACCTTTATTTATTATTATCAATCGATAGACGGATGCACATTAAATGAGTCTTTTTTGTAACTATAAGAATTACGGAATAAATATATACCTACTCAATGTCGATCGGTCGATCACCTTCATATTATAATCTAGTCAACTTTTGTGTCTAACAAAAAACCGGCCAAGTGCGAGTCGGAAGAAGGATTCCATATCACCGTACATTATTTAATAGTACATACAAAAACACGTTTCTTGTATGGGGACCCAATTTTGTTTTTAACTTTCTAATAGCAGTAAATATACATCTAGAAAATTTTAACTCTCCTGGTATTAAGGTTCATGAGAGCCTGCTGACAGACAGATGGACTTAGCTTTTGGGTTCCGTTGGCACCATTCGGGTACGGAACCATAAAGACTACTGAGACACCGCTGTCAAAACACATCATTACTAAAGATAACCTCCCAAACAAGACGCAACTACTTAATTCAATTCAATACAGTATTTATAAATAATGAGAGAAACCGACATACACAAATTAATTATCTGATTACTGTATACTGTATACATGGTGTGTACCTGTCGTACTGTATGGACCGGAATGTAGGGCCGCTAAGAAGACGTAAACGATTTAACATATTGAGATGAGTATGTTGAGATGGTTTGCAGAGTGACCGGACAAAAAAGTTGAAAGGGAACCGTTTATCTTGGTATGAGCATATAAAGAAGAGGGATAAAACACATGTGACCAAGAAAGTTATGAATATGAATGTGGATGGATGGAGAGGAAGAGGAAGGCCAAAGAAAAGATGGAATGATTGTGTGAAGAATAATATGAAAGAAAAGAGAATCATGAAGGCTGATAGGACTGAATGGAAGAAGAAACCCCAAGTAATATGAGTCAAGGGCAGGAAGATGAGCAAAGTATAAGCAGCATTCATCGTCAAATATGTCATAGTAACACAAGAAACACTTAACAAGAGAAATCTAGCTGTAGTATTAGTTTGTGTTGTAGTATTCGATCTCGCACATTCTTATTCCTACTATGTGATTTACCCGAAGGTGCAAAACTAACGGTAGACAATGTGCCCCGCCTGCTACTAAACTTAATGCGGGTATTTAACTTACCCTCATAATATAGTCTGTTAAACCGAAGTTGAGTTTACTGTGTTTATAGTTTATTTTAATTTTGTCTTGTTAGAGCCTTACTTTTTTTACAGTCGGGTTTTTTTTTAATTAATTGGCTTACAACTACAACCAACTAAAGATGACTTATTCAAAATCTAGTTTCCTTATATAAAAAACAGTGTATGTGCGTAATGTTAATGGATGAAAACATATAAAGGCCGTGTTCATTATGAAATATCTCAGTGATATAAGAAACAGTAAACATGAAACTGTTAGTAGTAGTTTGTGTTCTAGCGTTAGATGTAACGTACTGTCAATATGTGAGGTACCCCAGTGGTGTACAAGTGTGGGTGCAGAAAGTGCACGTGACTGAAGTGAATGAGAATGGTGAAGAGGTTCATCCTCTGCCTGCTACTCACAGGAATATTGAAGAGGCTCCATATCCTTTTCCTACTTATAGGCGTCCTGATAACTACCCATTTACGGATGTTGGATACCAAACGACACTGCCAAGGGATCATGGCACAAGAGTGCAGGTGTGGGTACACAAAGTAGAGGTCATAGAAGTGAATGATGGACAGAAAGGTTCTTTTGATGTTTCTCCGTCATTTAGAGCAGCTCCTGCTGCTGGAGCATTTTTTGGGAGCTTTTGTACTGACGGCCGTGTAAGATCTGCCAATGGAAATTGTATAGACGAAGATTAATAAGTATGTGCACATTAATTGGCTGCTTTTCTGTGAAACAACGTGGGACTGTTGCCACTATTCACACCATTAGTTCAGCAAAGACAAGTTCACTAGAAAGCTAGTAGATATACAAACAAGTGATTGTTTTATTTAAAATCTAGTTCCGATTTTTGAAATAAATTAAATTGTGTATATGTAAACTGTGCATTCTATGGATAAAAATCTATTAAGGCAGTGCTTCTCATCAAACATCTCAGTGCTATAAGAAACAGTCAACAATAAATTTTAGTAGTAGTTTGTGTTCTAGTGTTAAGTTGTAGTGTTATGGTAGTGTTAAAACGGTGAAGAGGCTCAACCTCTAGAATAAATTTATAGGAATTTTGAACACTTACATGTTATACATGCGTCTAACGGACTAGATTTAGGTCGATCTAAAACTAATCAGTATGAAGGACTAGCGGGGGTCTATAGTCCTAATGGATTTAATACGAATGGTGTTTCTGTTTATGACGATTAAAGCAATAGTACCTACCAATAAAATTTAAGAGTTTTTTTTTTCCCACCCCAAGACAAATAATCATGCCAAGAGTGATTAAATGCTCTTGCCAACATATAATAATAATAATAATAAAATTTTATTGAGACAAAAAGGAAACATACTTATAACATTAACTTGTGGACTCCACACTAGGTCGAGCCTGTCTCGTGGAGTCCATTGTGAGATTCGGTCGATACGTATTGTAATTATTAATTACTTAAAGTGAAAGGATAAAAGAAAACAAAACAAAAACAAGAAATAAAATCTTAAATCTAAAAAACATCAATTTACAAAAATAAAAGTAAGTAGATTATTAGCGTTTAGTAAGGATGTGTATATAGTCAACAAGGTAGCCAATAGCAAAGAGCCATTGGAGAAACCTGTGAAATCATTGATTTACATTTAAGATAATAATGATTTGTTGTCATGACCGTCGTAAACTATCATAGTACGGATCGGTCAATGACGATTTTATGAACATGGTGGCCATCAGCAAACATCCAAATAGAGCGCAACTAATCAAAATAAAATAAAATATTCAAAAATGGAATGACAATTAAAATTTAGTCTTTTTGCAAAAAAACTGACCTTGAATGAACGTATGCGTGAGATATTTTGATAAAAAATATAAAAGATTCACAATAAACAGTTAACATGAGATATTTGGCTGTACTATTTAGATTCGTTGTAGTATTTGATCTCGCACATTTTTATGGTTACTGTTTCTATAGATGTTTTTATAAAAGTCAAATTATTTATTTCAATTAAACAACTAAGGGTGAGGCCAAAAGAGCGTAATTTTGTGAGTTGTGAGTCGCAGAATTTCGGTCGCAGAAATTCTGCTGCATTCGATTTCATACTAAAGTCCTATTTGATTCACATGGCGACGCAAAGTGAGTTGTCTGCCGACTCACATGCATTATGCGGACCGAATTGTGTTTGCGGGGGGCAAGGGGACCGACGTATGTTGGATAAGCGTTGAATAGTAACTGAATACAATGCGCTCATCTGACATTCCAACAGAATTTCTGCCAGGCAGAATTTCTGCGACCGAAATTCTGCTACTAACGAATTACAAAATTAAGCTCGGTTGGCCTTACCCTAAATGATCTTATCACTAATGATCCTTATATTTTTTATACCATGGACAAAAAAATATTTGTGTAAAGTAGGTAGGTACCTAACTTATGTGGAAACAAATTAATAGATGAAATTAAATGATTTGTGTTACTTACTTAACAAGGTTTTTAATTGTCAATTATTTAGCCGACACCCAAACATTTAATAAAGCAAAGGCAAGGTCACTAAAAATTACTCACATTTTCATGAAATTATGAAATGTTATGAAACCCTACGCCCAGAAACGTTCTCCGTTAATCTGAACCAATTTATTCGAGAACAAGTTATTTACCATTTTCAAGAAAACAGCCTTAAAAGGTTAGACACGTGTATGTGCTTAACTTAACGGTTTTGTGAGCATTTATCTCGACTATCAAACGTTTATTAGAAGTATTATTACTGAATAGTAGGATTTATCTATTTTATTGAATTTATGGGCTTTAATGTTTGGCATGCTTCATTGTTATTGAAGATAGACGAGATAACGATTCACCTAATGGAAGTTGTCACCACTTTTGCATGTAGATTAAATGATACAGAGACATCATCATCATCATCATTATTATTATTTTATTATTATTATTATTTATCTTGATAATTGCTTCTTGTCTTTTAATCTTAAAAAGACACATATACCCTCCCTCGAGGGGGTCTCTCTGCGGGACCGAATTCGAAATAAGGAGATCCGCAAAAGAACTAAATAACTCTTAAAATTTTGAAACTCAACTGGCAATGGACAGGGCACATAGCTCGTAACGCACATGGCCGTTGTGGTCGTAAGGTTGTCGAGTGGAGACTACAAAGGCCCTCCACGAGATGGGCCGACGACCTGGTGAAAGTGGCGCAATACTGCTGGATGCGGGCAGCGCAGGATCGGTCATTGTGGCGATCTTTAGTGGAGGCCTATGTCCAGTAGTGGACGTCGTCCGGCTGATATGATTATGATGATGATGACGATGATGATGCAAAATATTACATCACGCTTATATTTCCAGAAGAATAAGAAGAGGATGTTAATTTAGTTTAGTTAAGAAATGGGGAATAATAAATAAATCTAGTTTCACTGGGGCAATGGAGTCCGAGCGCTCATCTTGTTTTTCGGGACATCGCCAAGCGACTGGTCGACTCTTCACACGACCAGAGGGCTGGCCTTTTCTTAGGTCAAAGAATCAGCATTGCCATACAACATGGCAATGCTGTCAGCCTTTTGGGCACTTGCGCTATTGACAGCGACGCGGACGAACTTTTTGATGCCCTATGAGGTTTCTCCTAAACGAACCTTGTCCGGAATTTTATTTTTTATATAGATTATAATATAAAAAACCATTAGAAAACTTCTACATAACTACAATTAAAGCCGAGCACTCGAGTATCCAGTTCCAAAAATGCCACAGTTGACTAAAAACAATGAATACCAAACATTGTTTTGATTTCCATCACCTTTCATATTGATGTCAAACGTATACGAAGGCAGCCGGAAGGCCGGATATTGCGACACACGGAAGTGACAAATACCTATCATGTTACCGCGTCACATCGACATTCATAACTTGTGTCAATATTGACATATCTATACTAGTCTATACCAACATAACGAAGCTAAAGGGGTGTTTTTTTTTTTTTAATGCGCTAATCTCTGAAACATATCGTCAGATTGGTAATTTTTTTTTGTATATGAGAGCCAGATTCATAAGGAATATTATAGGTTAATACATCACGCTACTACCCACAACTGACTTGACTGCCTCGTTGGTCTAGTGGTCGCAAGCGCGACTGCTGTGTAGGAGGTCTTGGGTTCGATTCCCAGGTCGGGAAAAGTGTAATTGGGTTTTTCCATCAGGAATTTCTCAGTAGCAGCCTCGGAGTCTGGATTTGTGCCCGGTTGATGGCAATAGGCTCGCCCCCTATTACATGGGACTAAAAGCATAACTGGCGAAATGTGGGTGTACTACTAATGGGTACACCTCTGCCTAACCCTTCGGGGATTACAGGCGTGATGTTATGTTATGCTACTACCCACAGGGGCGGAGCTGTAATCAAAGACGTAACTTAACGTTGGTAAAAACAAAACATGTCTAAATATTGTCCCTTTATCTAGTAGCTGCGACCGCCTGACTGAACTGCAGTCAATCAAATTACTTGACATGGGAATTCATAATGTTATTATTTGACTAGGCGTTCAGAAACCGAAGGCAAATCTGTAGTAAGATTACTATAGATTTTCTTAGATATATCTATAACGAATTCGCTTCTCCCTTTCTGTACACTTAGATCTTTTGAACTACGCAACGGATTTTATTGCGGTTTTCATTAATAGATAAAGTGATTCAAGGGGAAGGTTTATGTATCTACATTGCACGCGCACGAAGCCGGGTCGCTGGTAATATTACAATGCTGAACAACTAAGGGGCTCAAGCCCCCAAACAGAATTTGAGTTCTTCTGTGACAAATCTTAAAGTGAACTATATATAATTCTTATTAATCTTTATACTTTGCGTGCCACGAAAGATTAGACTTGACACCACACAAACTCTTTTATTTTCGTAATAAATATTATAATACTGTTAAGAATTTTAATCTGAATTTCATCGATAAATCCCTGAATAGATACACAAAATTATGGATAACTATTTCGTTCATCCATACCAGCGCAAGCTCTCCATTACTAACGCTTGTCAAGTCTCATCTTTCGTGGCTCCAAATAAAATACTTTGCTAAAAACCTATCCTCAGCAGGTTAACATTCCTGGATCCGACACTGGTCAGAAGAATTTTATTTCCCTAAGAAATATTTTTAAACCTAGCCTAGCTACTACCTAAAAGCCATACCGCATTGTCCCACAAAAACTCTTTCAAAAGAAAACGTTCGAACCAGCAAACGAAAGCGTACGATTTAAAATTCTTTTTTGTTGGAATCGCACGGTTGGCTCCGCACGTGATCGTGTCACTACGCACGGTTTGAATGGGTAATGCGTCGCGTCAGTTACAGCGTCACGGTTGCTCACATGGAAAGTAGAAACGGTTCATGTATGTACAGTTTACACATGTACTTTTATAAAGTATCTGTTTATAAAAGTACATGTGTAATTTGTAAAAACTGTGAAAAATTATGTGTTGTTCGGCGTGTTGGTGTAATAAAGAAAAACCACTAACCGCACTAGAAAATATACCTACCTGTATAATTTTATTTACTATTACAAATGCGAATATTTGAATGGATGAAAGGCACAAAGCTATATAATTACGCTACTTCTTATCCTACTTATGCGTAGGAAGTTTCTTTAAAATCGGTTCATCATTTGCAAGAATTTTTGACAAATCCAGACTCTGAAGCTGCTATTGAGAAATAATTTCTCAGAAGCAGCCTCAGATGGAAAAACCTAATAACACTTTTCCCGACCTGGAAATCGTACCCAAGACCTCATGCTTAGCAGTTGCGCCTTGCGAGCACTAGACCAACGAGGCAGTTTACAAAAAAACAAATGAGAGAACCGTAGACCAGAGTTGTATTTATCCAAATCATAATTGCGGTAAGATGGCCGCTTTCTTCCCCATTGCCTTAACAATGAACCGTTTCTCGAACTCAATTTGCGTGCCCTCAAGTGGTGAAGGGTTCCAATCGATTCTAATGCGTATCGTTTAAGTACTATTCGATATTAAGCTTATGGTGAGTATAGTCGTGAAAGCTCAGTTAGCCAAAAGCCTCGACCAACATGAGTGATTGTTGCACTCATAAATGTATATAATTATATATCGGGTGTCCGGTAAAGAATGGATTATCTTGAAATGGGTGATAGTAGAACTAATGGCGATTCAGAAAAAAAATACATTAAAAAATAAAAACAAGTAGTACCAAAGATATGGTTAATTTAATAATATTCATTGTTTTTTGTTACCTTATTTTACATTCTTGTACACCACGACCACGAATTAATGAATTCCGTCGGTTTTTTATTGTTAACGTAATTTACGTTAACTAAGCTAATAGATAAGTAATCAAAAGTAGGACTGCTATTACACGGTTTTGAAAAGAAACAACTTAAAGTATGTTCTTTTGGAAAAAATTGTGAAAAAAATTCTATTTGAAGAAGTTTAAGCGTCCGTAGTTTTAAAAAAATGTATCGAAACACAAGTGGCCAATAATTTTGAAAACTTATGTGTTTATAGCCGATTTCAAAATGGTATGATTCAGTTTTGTACATAATGTAAATAGTGAATTATTGCTATTCGTTTTCAAAAGGAGCGGAATTTGGTTAAACAACAAAGTTTGCAATATTGTAACAAATTTGAACGTTAGATGAACCTGACCATCAGGGTTTAAATAAAAAGATTTGTAGACGTTAGTAATTAATAGGAAAGCTTGGTTAACCTGTAATGCGACTTGTGGGATGTGATATGATGAAAATATGGTGTGACCGTGTTTTTTTTTATTTGGGCTGTCTTAAGGAAAATTATTACGCGAAGTCGATCCTTGAAAGACTTAGCTAGCCGTGTCCGGTCAACCACATCAAAAATAAGCGATCGACGTGATATACGACTACTTAGGAGAGCATTTATTCTAAAATGTAGGGTCTGAATCAGAGTAGGTGGCAGACAATTTACAACGAATGTAATTTACAACGAATACAGTCTTAACATCACGCCTGTAATCCCCGAAGGGCAGAGGTGTAGCCACATTTCACCAGTTATAACACTTTACCCAATAACACTGCTCGACCTGGCAATCGAACCCAAAACCTCATGCTTCCAAAAGCATGCAGCAGTCAAAAACAGTGTCATTAATATCAAATGCTGTTTTTTATTAAACCCCAATGACCAGATACATTTAATGTAAATAAATATTCTAATATCTCAAACTTTGTTGTTTACCCAAATTTCGCTCCTTTTGAAAACGAATAGCAATAATTCACTATTTATATTAGGTACAAAACTGAATCACACCATTTTGAAATCGGCTATAAACACATAATCTTATAAAATTATTGGCCACTTGTGTTTCGATACATCTTTTTTAAGCTACGGACGTTTAAACTTGCTCAAAAAGAAAATTGTTCACAATTTTTTTCAAAAGAACATAGTTCAAGTTGTTTTTTTTCAAAACCGTTTGATAGCAGTCCTATTTTTGATTACTTATCTATCAGCTTAGTTAACGTAAATTACGTTAACAATAAAAAACCGACAGAATTCATTAATTTGTGGTCGTGGTGTACAAGAATGTAAAAAAAGGTCACAAAAAACAACGAATCTTATTAAATGAATCATATCTTTGGTACTAGTTGTTTTTTTTTTTATTTGTATTTTTTTCCAGATTAGTCATTAGTTCTACCATGATCCATTTCAAGATAATCCATTGAAAACCGGACACCCTGTATAATTATTTGGAATGAATTGTGTAAACAATTGTTGGCTAACCTATTAATAAATAAATAAACATCTAAGGAGGCTCTTGCTAGGCGGCTGGATCAAGGGCTTGATTCAGAAGGCAGTACTTTTGGCCACGGCCAGTTAGAACGTTTCTCTCTCTGAAGCCCTGACTGCCAGTAACTTGGCCTGTTTCCGTTATAGGTAGGCTACTATTTTTAAATGTTTAAAAAACAATGTAATTGATCTTTATTTAGTGGTTGGGCATTTATACTTCCTGTTTGGCGCAGCTGTGGGGCACACAATAATGTTTTTTTCATATTTTTTTTTCTTTTGTTATTATTTTTGTGCGCATATAGTTTGTGAAAATAAATATCTTTTCTTTCTTCTTTCTTATATATAAACAAAAAGGGTAAGTAATAGTATTTTTATCATATGTTAGTACTTAACTACAAACAGTGACTTAGTAAACACGAGCGACCTTGCAAGGACCAGTAATGTCTAACTTTACCAATCTGTTACACTATTATTACTTCTTACCATCTTTGTACTATAATCATAATTGTTACACATGTCATATTACAAAAGCCTAAACGATGTAATACAGTGCATCACAGACCGAAGCTCAAACACATAAAGAATAACGAACGAACAATTAAGGCGACTGGCACAGCTGTGCACGCACATTACGCGGTAATAGTGCTGTAGTACAGCATAGCATCTCGTGTGTAATGATCACGACACAGGCACTGTACCTAACTATACATTTGAATAATTCAAGAGTAACTGCCTCTGGTCCAGTGATCGCGACCGTGACTACTTATACCTATATGTATATAATGTAATAATATGTAATAAAACAGCCCATTAGTGTCCCACTGCAGGGTGAAATCCTCTTCCCATACAGAGAGGGCACGCGTGGCCTGAAATGATCGAAAGAAAGTTATGGTCGGATTTGAGGGCACATGTTGCAACTGTGGGCCGCGTGTATAGCGTGCGCATCGTTAAGATACGTGGGCGACAAATCTGAGCATACCACGGTGTATCAATGACGTCACCAACCACAAAGCGTATTCGTGGACCACAGTGGATGTTTTCATATATATTTTCATGCAATAAAGCAGCGCCTTAATTCTCTTCATAGCAATTTTTCAACCAACCTATATCGTTATTGTTAAAATATCTGTAGGAATCGCCACAATCGCACCTTAAGTTGTCCATTCTCACCCGAAGTAACCCTCCATAACTTACGCTCTAACAAGAATATCCGTGCAAAGCAGACCGCCGACGACGATTCCAACTTCCTAAAACATCACACTTATCATCCTCTGCCAAAAGAAGACAAAACTATCTGGCGATATCTCTGTCTCTGTTGCCCACAGAACAATGATCTCACCCGGCTCGAGTTCTATCAGAAAGGATTAATATTCCATCAGAAGTACTTCCAGTAGAGATGCAATATCGCCCGGGGCGGCGGCGTCGACAAACAATTAAACTAAAGTCTAAGGAACGGCTCTCGCCCGTCAAAACGATAAGAATCTCGTTATTAAATTGAAAAACGGGTGACGGGTTCTGGTTGTCTTGTTAGTGTGGGTTCAGATAACCTTAGTTGTGGAAGGAGAGACTGCTGCCATGATGAAGGAATCCGATTTTAATCATGCTTGTGCTGATTTGTAGGTCTTGAAACTGAATAACATCGTCACGTTGAAATGTTAAGAAATCGTTACGGATTGAATTATGTCTTCACTTTACAAGTCTATTTGTATTAATTATAATAATAGCAGCTGATTACTGCCCCACTGCAGGGCAAAAGGTTTCTTCTCATATAGAGAAGGCGCTTATTGAAAGTGGTTTAGTGTAAAATCATCAATGTTTTTAAAGATTTAAGTATTTGCAGGTCTTTAAAAGACATAACCATATAATAAATACATACAAGATAAATGTATCACATTGTTCCCGATAGAAGAGTAGAACACGTCGCAATAGACAACACGACCAAATACTTCGTAGAGAGCGGAATTGTGCAGTGACTGGTCCCATCTGAACTCGCTCTTATCGACGGAACAGTCGAACTGTCTGACACGAGGCAATGGAAAGAAACGCTCGCTGTTGGCGTGACTGTATATAGAGAAACTTTCTCGACTTACGAAGAAAGAATATGCAACCATTGTTTTATTTGAATGTTTTATTTATTTATATAAACTTTATGCAACACAAAAGTACAAAGGCGGACTTAATGCCTTAGATGAAGAGATAACAAAGCAGGTGCAAAAAAATGTATATGAGAAAATAATCAAATATGAGATTTAAAAATCATTAAAAATAAATAAGTTAATAAGTTTTACTTGCTATTTGAGTTATACTTGGCGAACATCTATCGTCGTAAATGGCAGTTTAAATGCCTTTATATATTCACGGTCGCAGTAGATGCAAGATAATCAATTTTCATAAAGTACCTACAGTATATCAGAATACACCTCTTTCAACAAACAGAATGGCCCATAGCGTATACGGTAGGCAGTATCGCGCGATTATTCACTGTGTGCGTTCGGGTTCATCGCCCCGTCTACCTAATCTCAGCGGCAAGATAGATAGCTCGAAATCGAAAAACGTCTATAAAAAATAAACTTTCTTTACGCATTGTCGATTCGTGTTGAGAATCTTTAGCATATTTACCTCTTTGAAATTCACGAGAATGGAAAACGGTGTCTTGTAGAGTACAAGTGGTGTCAGTAGTACTAGTGGCAGTTATTGAAATAAACTGGCAAACTTGCCCCCTGAGCCTTGCCGCGCTAGCCTTCATCCCATAAAATACGGCAAGCTTGAAATTGTGCCGGAAGTTTTTAACGTAACTAAACGTGAAAGCCTTTTTAAATCTGCTAATTAGGTGAAAAAAATGTATTTTTGTATGTTTGTTTGTAATTTATAAACTCAAAAACTACTGGACCGATTTTACAAATTCTTTCACCATTAGAAAGCTACATTATCTGCGAGTAATATAGGCTATATTTTATTCTATTTTTGCGCGGACGAAGTCGCGGGCAAAAGCTAGTATTAAATAATTCTCCATCTCATGATCCTCAAGTTTATCAACCCCTGGGCAGATAGATCAGCGTGTACATGTGCCAGTAAATAAATGGGGTAGGCGAAGGCAAAATGTTTAAGAGGTTGGTATCGGTATCTACCGCACGTACGGAATAGTAAATATTTTACGTCCGATGGACTGTATATTAGTTTCCTACGAAATGTTTAGGGACGGTTTCTTTTACTTATTTATTTTACTTTTACTTAAATATCTATTGGTTTATTGATAAAAAAGTAAGTTTAATAATTTTTGAAATTACTTTTTAATATTTACTAGCACTCTCCCTGCTACTTCGTTCACGTGATTTTTCTTGCAGATCCCTAATTTTTTGATAATAAAATATAGCCTCAGTATAATAACGTAGCTTCCAATTTGCGAAATAATTTTCAAAATCGGTTTAGTAGATCCGGAGATTACCTCCTACAGCCTCACGAACTTTACGCAAAAATAATTTAAATAAAGTAATATACATGTGAAATGTAGGTACTTATTAAAAACTTTCATCAGACGTCAAACAAAAAATAATTTATTTTACTTTTTTTTTCTAAAGGAGTACAAGTGAATTCCTCACTTTATTTCTTGTTAGTGGTTAATATTCTAATATGGTGTTAATATAAATATGTGCATTGCGTGATGAGAATTAAAAAAAAAAAATACGAGCTAATTGACTGCTGTATTCCAAATTCAACTTCTATTGCCACACGAAATCACAAGTAATTGAACTAAAGTTCATTTGAAGTTCACAGAACTTGTCACACAAACTAAACTTGTCCAATCAAGCGCATCGCGTAGATTAACTCTAGAAAATGCATATTCATGGTAACAATATGACAGTTGTTGGGACGAATATGCTTTTTGATTGTAAAGTGTCTCTGAGATAGCTTCTAAACAAATAAACTTAGCGACTCCTTCTAAAACAGAGGTTTATCTTCTCTGTTTTAGTAGATTTAAAAAGGAGATTTTTTCAAATTCGGCTAAATTGTTTTACTATGTAATTTACACAATATTTTTGCTAACTAAAAACAAAAAAAAAAAATAATTATTCATACTAAAGATTGGTGCTGCCTCGTTAGTCTAGTGGTCGCAAAGCGCGACGACTGAGGTTGAGGTCTTGGGTTCGATTCCCAGGTCGGGCAAAGTGCTATTGGGTTTTTCTATCAAGAATTTATTAGTAGCATCTTCAGATTCTGTAATTGTGCTCGGGCGATGGCAATAGACTCGCCCCTATTATATGGGACCTCTGCCTTACCCTTCGGGAATTGCAGGCGTAATATTATGTAATAAATTTTTCTGTAAAAATCTGTGTTATTTTTTTTTTTTAATTCTTAATAAGGCAGCAGTTGTGGTTAAAAATGATATTTTTTTAGAAGACACGGCAAAATAACTATTCTTCTTATTAATTTTCTGAATAGAGCTTGAATCTTCTTTAATACAATTCACCGTACCCAGAGCGATATTCCAACAAATCGTTTCACATATCCAGCGAAAAGTCCAACCTTTTCCCCCACTTTCCAGTCTAGTAACCCTACATATCCTGCAGGAAGTGGGAAGCCGTCGGCACTTTCCGCCACCCGTCGGATTTTTCCGTCGCAGTGTCGGATCAAGTTATAAGGATATTGAAAGAAATCTTTACCCATCATAATGAAATGTGTTCAGAATTGAAGTGAGAATATTTTGATTCGGGCTTATTTTCTATTTTGGCTTTGGATTTAAGACTTCGGTATTTGATTTAAGAGAGATTTCTCGACATACATTTAAAAAAATATTTGTTTTTTAAATAGTTAAAAAATATTTAAGTTAGTTTAACTTTACGCCCATGGGAAAAATGCGTGAGTTTATGTGTGTGTGTGTGTGTACAGTCAGCAAAACAGATAGGTATGCATGATCGTCAGATATAGTTGAAGTTTTTAAAGAAACAGATAGATTTTTTTGAATTTAATTTAATTTCAAACGTACTTAATGAACAGTTAATTTATTAAGTTAAGTTTCAGTCAAAGACATCTAGCGGTTTCTAAGAAAACTTCAACTAGCTGACGACCCTGCATACGTATCTGTTTTGCTGTGTGTACATATGGTAATGTTAAAATTACAAAAAATCACGCATACTTTATTATAAACGTTTAAAAGCGTTAGAGCAGCGTGCAGTTAGAGCTAGTTAAGAAGTATGTGTGCTGTTAATTAATTTACCGTACCGGCGTATAATTATGATAAGTGTTTTGTATTTAATATAATCGAATATTAAAAATATCGGCCAAGAGCAAGTCAGGTTTGCATAATTAGGGTTTCGAAACGAATAACACTACTACGATTTTTGCTTTTTCTTTAGTTTGTCTTTTAACATGTGTTAATAATTAAGTAAAATTAGTAATTAAAATATATTTTCAGTCATATTGATGCCTTCCATTTACCATAAATATTAAAAAAACCATTGTGACAGTCGGACAAAAAGTGATCTTATAAAGGTTCTAACTTTCCGTTCATGTAGGTACTGAACCCTAAAACAAAATAAGCTAAGCGTTTTACAGCTACTGTGTTCTAAATAGTTTCACGATTAAGAATTATAAATAGGTACCTATATCATTGCATGCGTGTCGGTAGTGTGCTTCACGCAGACACGATTAGGTTATTTTTTATAGGGAACCCATGCCGGACAATCTGTGAGCCCAACTAGCACGAAACTGGTGCCTTTAGGTTGAGAGTCGGAGTCGCGGCAGATCACGAAGGAGATGGCGAGACGAATTGGATGGATGAATCTCGAAAACTGAGGAGGGATGAGGACGGAAACGGGAAGGATGGTAATAATGGAGAGAGGCTTTTGCCCAGGAGTGCGGCAGAACAGGCAAACAAAAAAAAAAAGGAACCCATCCTTAAAATCAACCTTCTTATAGTTTACGATTTCTCCATACTTTCTATTGAAACGACACGTTGGCGCAGTGGTTGAACAATAAGCCGTTGCGCTGCGTGTCGCGGGTTCGCACGGAACAATGTTTGTATGGCATACAGATAGTTGTTCCGGATCTGGTTGTTTTATTATGCGAGTTTATATGAAAAAAAAAACTATGATGAGTTAATTTAACCGCTTAAGGCCCGGCCGTAATACCGGTATGACAGAACAATAAAAAATCAATTGTGTCTCATTACGTGGGACATGAGTAATTAAAAATAAATAAATAGGTAATACTATTTTCTGCCCGCGACTTCGTCCACGTCAAAGTTGGTTTTTCCATATGAACTTTGAACCTGAATGAATTTTGGAAAATCATTTCTTAACGGACGTCTACTAACTATAATGTACCTTCCTGCTAAATTTCATCTTTATACGTTAAAGGGTTTTCGATATTTCTTAATGGGTGAGTGATTGACCTTTCGCTTTAATATTATATAGATTAGGTACGTTCAGGTATCCTGACGCTGTTTTCTTAACTGATATCAGTGATGTCCAAGGTAAACATAGAAAGTTCTTAAGAATTGAAAAAGTCACATTGATACTTGCCCGGCCGCCATGTATAAATAAAACAAAAAGTATTGTATTACATAATAATACCAGCCTATTACTGTCCCACAGCAGGGCAAAGGCCTCTTCTCATACAGAGAAGGCATGAGCATTGATCATCACGCTTGCTCAAGGCGGATTGGCGATTCCAGACTTTTATTAATTACAAGTCCAAGTTTCCTCACGATGTTTTCCTTCACTGATGTCAGTGATGTCCATAATAAAGTTTAGAAAGTTCTTTGAGGCGCGTTCATAACGGCGCGTATTTTGCATACGACCATACTCACCATATCTCCAATTTTTATAACTGGTAGACATTGGAAATTCCTTCTTTAGTAAACCCGATAGGCTTCTAATAAGATCACCTTCACAAGTCAAGTGTCAAATCTTCCTGTTCTTCGTAGTATATAGAAATGAGCAAAGTTTAAAAAGATTGTGGGTTTTATTTTCGTCATCACACTTAAACAACCCGTTTGTGGAAACGTAATCTTACAAGGCACATCTTTGAGGCACGAAACCCTAAAAATCACGCATGTGCGAGTGATTTTGTGGTTTCCTTTAATCGAATATGTATTTATTTAATTGTTAGTTATAAAACTGATTGATTTATAGCTAACCTGATATAAATACCTTCACACTTTAACTACTCAGTTGTTTATCAATTTTGAATCACGATCCAGATAATCTGGTTCAGTTGTACTTCTATAATTACTTTTGAAATGATACAAAATATCTAGAACAGTCTATCCATTGTTATTTAAATAAATGTTGCTAGAATTAAAACTGTAGCGTTTGTCACAATGAGTTGGAAAATAGTATTATTATGTATGCCCTGTATTTTGGTGTGTGTTTGGTCACAAGAGTCTCGTGTGCTGTACGACGCTTACTTCGGGAAGCCCATCACTGACAAGCGGAGCGACTACCTGGCGGGCGTTGTCAATGGAACGAGGTGATATGAATTATTAGTCGTTTAGCACACTAAGTGTAAGCAATTATCAACCTTTTACAAGTTTTCATAACCAATTGCCAATTACAACGACAAAAGGCTCAGCGTGTCTGTGGATGTCGATACACAAACACCACCAACTTCTTCACCAACTTCCAGACTCCGGGCTGCTACTGAGAAATTCTTAAATAAAAAACTCAATCAATATTTTTGTTCGACGTGGAAATCGAACCCAGGACCGCACGCTCAGCAGTTGCGCAACAATTTAAATGAAAAAAAATAAAAAGAGTTATGACAATATCATAACGATTTAATGGAGGTAAAATTAGCCTTTACAACTTATTATTCGGTCGCGCGGTTTAGGACATAATGAAGAATAAGATGACAATGCAAATAAATAAACTTAAGGCTAGCAGTGTGCCAAGATGCAGATTTTTTCTAGTTGGTTGCGGTGCGAAAAGAATGACGTCATGAGGTTTGAGATGTTTATTTCCCAAGAATACACACGAGAAAAGAACACACACGCACACACACATGAGAAATGTTATAAAACTAATATTAAAATATTTTTACACTTAAAAACTTACACACTTTAACATTACTCTTGGCAAACTTTTTTTTACAATATAACAGAAATATTTTACAAGTGTAGGGTAGTTGCTAATAACACAGCCAAAACGTTATCCTATAAAATATATGTGCTCGTGTGTCTGTGAATAACTCCATGGCAAGGTAAGTACTTGGTACGTTACTCTCTCTAAATAGACTTACCATTTTTCCAACATGTAACATGTTTCGAACTAGTAGTAAATAATTTATGCAACTGTGCACACCCATTACATAAGATTAATCTCATAAAACTCACCAGCTACCTGTAAAGTGCTAATAGGACATGGAATCACTTAATTATAGCGACTTGAAGTAGGTAATGTGCCCAGTATGTCTATTATAATGATACAGGCCTGTTTGTATGTCTTCATATAGGCACCTATCCACCAAATAAATAAAAAAGAGGAATACAGTTTGCGTTAAATTATCTTTAAGATAATTTCATCCAAACTGCAAACTTAACTGCAACTTAAATATTTATAAATTAGGATCTGATGAACATTTTTCAGCTTGTGCACGATAGCAGTTCGGCCATGTCGCAAGGACGAAGGACGTCGTGTAGACGGCACGTGCACAAACCCTAAGTTCCCCTCCCGCGGAGCCAGCATGACGCCCCTCCCAAGACTACTACCACCACAGTTTGGACCAGGTACAGCTCTTACAAGGGACCTGGATCTGAAGGCAGATTCACAAAATTAAAATGCGACGGTGCATGTTTTCCGTTTAAATCGAAATTAATTCTTTAATTAAAATAATTACATTACAAATACTACATTTACTGCAGAACTGTCATATTTCAAACAGGCAACACCTTGCGACCAGCTCGTGACGGGTCAGAACTGCCGTCTACGCGGTTCCTACGCACGTCCCTGATCGGGGATGGATCCTTCACCAATCACCACTTCTCCACGTTAGCCACCCAGGTCTTTGTGACCTCGGCAGCTGACAACGTGGATCTTTTATACTTAAGTAAGAACCTGGATTTTATAAAAACAACGTCCTTTGTATCGTTAATCTAATAAATATTTATAGAAAAAAATATAAAATTGTATAAACTAGAAAAGTATTGTAACTTAAAAATTGTTCAAACGTGATAAAATTGTTTATAAGGTCGAATCGGTGCCAAAACGTGTTCACACATTTTTTTATTATTATTTTTGAAGCGATTTATAGTTTTTAACTTTATCTCATCGGCACAGACCAATCCTTTCATTTATTAGGATCGCTGATCATGTCTGGCTGATCACTGTTTTATCAAATCTTCTGAAATTAATACTTAAATCTTGTTACCATAGCCAGATATGCGATCGTTAGCGACTGCTGCGTCGGCAACACTCCTAACCGTGTGAACCCGATCTGCATCCCCATCCCCGTGCCTGCTGACGACCCTTACCTGCGTAACTCCCAGGTCAGGTGTCTCAACCTGACCAGGGTCATCACTTACCAGGAAGTTGGGTGTCTGCCCAACTCTTTACCTGCCGAAAGAGTTAGTGATTTCCATTGTTTTCATTATTATGACAGCTGTTTTTTTTTGTCTTAACTATCCAATTCTTTCCTTCGCAGTATTCTGTAGCGACTCCTCTATTGGATCTGTCACTTGTCTATGGGAATTTTGATGTGAGGAACAGAATGATTAGGGCTAACCAAGGAGGTGAACTGGCATTCAGGATAGAAGGTGACCGAGAAGTGCCGCAGGGCAACACCGTGTTTTGCTTCAACAACAAACCTCCTGAAACCAGCTGCTACAACTATGGTACATAGTTCACAACGTACTTCTTTTTATATTTAACGTCACTCAATCATTAGTCTATATTACTAATTACTGTTCTGAATTAAAGTTTTGTATCTGCACCTTTCCGTTCGATGAATCGTAAACGTATCGAATGTTACTGTTTGTTTGTACCTGCCATTATAAACATGTTACAGGGGACGAATTCCAAGGTAACCTACTGTCATCGATCTTCTTACCCACTATGTGGTTCTTTAGAGAACACAACCGGATAGCTCGGCAGTTAGCTAAAGTGAACCCCTGCTGGGATGACGAGACGCTATTCCAGACAGCGAGGCAGATCAATATAGCGCAGTACCAGTATATATTTTATTATGAACTGGTTGTGGAATTTATTGGTAAGAACAAAATATAATACTTTTTAGTTAATGCTCTCAGTAGAAGTATTTCTTAGGGACCGACATATTACAACTATTTGCAAGTATGGAGATCGTTCTGCGTCACATTCTCTCATAACTCAGGTCTTCTAGGTCGCAAGAATGCTCTCGCAGAAGGCATCATTTACGAGACAGATGGCTACGTCAACGACTTCGATCATCGCTATGAGCCTGGCGTGTTTCGTGAGTACATGATCGGCACTCGATGGTTCCACAACATCCAACCAGGTCCTCTAGAGTGAGTTTTAATTTAATTTAACTATTATTGTAAATAGTTCTTTGTATAGCTTATGACTCATCATCTGTCTAGCATTTTCCCAGCTATGTAGAGGTCGGCTTCCATCGGGAGTACCTGAAGACCTCTGAATATAAATATGTTATATGGAGTGACTGCCTATTTGACCTCTAAAACCCAGTTACTGGGTAACCCTTGGTAAAACTGATTGCCAGATTTTCAGGTTTTTGACTACTCGTAACGATCATCTATTTACCAGGATCAACGTCTTCATGTGCTTTCCGGGGCACGGTGGTGGCATAATATACCACCAACTGCTCAATTTCGAGCTACTAAGAATTTTCTTAATGAAAAATGCAATAAGACTTTTTCAATTTTGAAAATCATACCGAGGACACAGATTACTGAATAGTTACTACGTAACAGATACTTCACTCAGTAGAAAATTTCCAGTACCTATTACGATAATTGCCTACTCCCTCGCGTCAACAACCACTGTATGCTAAAATGCGCCTAAATGCTCAAGCGTTCAGCAGTGATTGCTTCGCACCGCGCGATTCCACAGTAATCGCAGGGCTGCCTCTTCGATAAAATTAAATTAACATAACTTTTTATATATGTTATTGAGAACGGTGAATATGTTCTGACTTTTATGTGGCAGTTAAAAATTTTACCTATCATTTATAAAATATTTAACCAACTTAAAAAAAAAGGAGGTGATCAGACATACAGGTTTGGCCTGTATGTCTGATCACCTCCTTTTTTAGAGAAGAGAAGTTTGACTTGTAAGGTTTGTAGGTATGTATGTTTGTGCACGATAATCTCGCGTTTGGCTTAACCGATATCGATGCGGTTTTCAGAAAAGGATTTGTTACATTTAGGAGAACGTTTTAAAATAAGTATAATACTTCTTAGTTTGATGATGATCTTCGGAGATGTTCACTAGAAATGAAAAAAAAATCCTTAAAATAAGAGAACCGACTTCAAATAAAGCACTAAGCCGTAAGAAATAATTTGTTACGAACAGCACTATTAAAAGTGAACGGCGTGCGCGCGCTTCGTTTGCGAAAACCGCACTGAATTTGATCCGCCGGCGGACCGAGACCGCTCGGCTGGGCGGTAGGCACTTATAGCGCGCAAGTACATGGAGTGACGGAGGCCTGCCGAGGACCCCTCGGCGCAAGACAATGTATATGACAATCTACAAAAAAAAAAACGTATTTTTATTAAACTAGTGGTGTACTGCTAACTAGACTTATTTTAATGAAAATAAGTGACAGCATTAGTAGCCAATGGCATCCTATTTTTGAATTGCAAAGGCCTCATATAGGCAGCTAAAATATACCTTTAAATTGAATTCTGAGCCGATACATATATACTTGTGTATAAGCCACGCCCTGGTCAACTTCTAATGGAAGCAATCACATTTTGTTTTCACTAGTCTGTACCGGAACGGCAAGTACGTCGGTGATAGACCCACACCTGATGATGCGCTGAGGAGCGGCGTCCTCGGCATTAACAACACTGAAGCTGAGCTCACGCAGGGATCCATCTTCCAGCTCGCTGATGAGTTCGACTACATCGTGGCTCCTGATGTAAATTGATGAAAATTTAATAGTCGAATGTTGATTATTGCGCATTAAAAAATAAAAACCTTATCCTTTACCTAAACAGCTAGCAGAACGGTACCTTGGCGATCGGCATAAGGCGTCTGACCTTCCAGCTACTGACATGATGAGAGGCCGCGACGCTGGTCTACCGCCATACAACCACTACCGAAAGATCTGCGGGATGAAGCCAGCCAAACACTGGGAGGACTTCTACGATACTATTGATAAAGATGTAACTAAACATACACAGATCTTGTAGTAAAAAGAGAAAGTTTGAAAAAAAGCCGTTGGGTAACCAACTAAAACATTGCTGGATTTTTGATGCACTGTATGTCTTAAGTTTTGTTTAACTAATCATCATCCATCATTTCCAGAAAGTCGAAATCCTCCGTCGCATCTACGACGACATAGAGGACGTGGAAGTTATAGTAGCTATCTACGCAGAGAGGCTCAAGCCGGGAACCTACGTGCCCCCGACTCTGTACTGCTTCATAGTACACAACCTTCTGCTGTGGAGACGTTCTGACAAGTTCTTCTTTGAACATGGAGACTTTCCTGCTGCTTTGACGATTCGTAAGTATTTGAAGAAGATGAAAATATTTTATCGCATACATAACATCACGCCTGAAATCCCCGAAGGGTCGGGCAGAGGTACACTCACATTTCGCCCATTATGTTTAAGTCCCATGTAATAGGGGGCGAGCCTATTGCCATTAATCGGGCACAATTCTAGACTCCGAGGCTGCTACTGAGAAAATCCCGATGGAAAGACCTCATGCTCAGAAGTTGCGCTTTGCGACCACTAGACCAATGAGGCAGTCAACGTTATATTGTTCATAAATCATATAAAAACACACCAAAAAATAAAACAAAAACAGAAGAAGATGAACCCTCTCTTTCTGATGAATTCTGAGGTGTTCTCTAAATATAATCATCATTAGAATATCAACCATTAACTAGGAATGATGTAATTCTTCTCTTGTGCTTCTGTTTCAGCGCAATTGAACGAAGTACGGAAGACAAGCATAGCGCGTGTGCTGTGTGACAGCGGAGACGGCGTCAAGCAGATACAACCGGCCGCGTTCTTCAGGATGGGACCGTGGTAAGCCTATAGTTACTATCTCACAACTGCCCTATAAACTGGCACAACTAATGTTTATTGACATTGGTGCCGATTCCCTTGTTCACAAACTATACTAAATTTAGAGAATTGACATCTCTTACTAACATACAGCGAAAGGAAAGGACGGTGACATTAAAGAACTAAGTTAGCGATGTCAAATTAGTTTTGCCTTGAACTTTTCCGTATTTTTAATCTATACGTTTTAAGATGTCAACTATAATTGTATGGATGTGTGAGATTGACTAAATTTGACAGCTCTTATTGACATTAGTCTCTTTCTTGTTTCTATGGACAGAAAATGATGGAAATAGTCTAATTTTAGTTTAGTTTGTGACCAAGGGAATCTCCACCATTGTGATTTAATTCAAGGAGATACCTATTTAAGTGTTTTTATATTAATATAAATATTGTGTTTCATTTTCAGGAACTACCCCGTGCCCTGTGAAAAGATCCCGGGTATAAATTATAACAAGTGGAAGGACAACTGGTGTTACAAGGACAAAAAATAGTGATTTGAAGGTTAAGTCATTCAACATGATGAAATAAGTGATGTAAATTATTTTTTTAAACACACTCGCTAACTAACATGTCTAGGTCTAACATGCTGGAAAAGTGGCTCTTATTGCACTGCTTTTAAATTTCTAATGATGCGTCTTGCTTTTCACATTATTTTGCCACACTAGTAGGTATTGTAAAAAATGTTTGTTTAATGTCAACAAATACGGTTAAATATTTTGTTCTTAAATGTTTTGTTATTAAATAAACTAGGTGTGTTATTTAATAAAATATGATAAATGAAGATTATATTTCATCGAAGCATTTATTTTTGGCAATATGTGAGGTACCCCAGTGATGTACAAGTGTGCGTACAGAAAATACATGTGACAGAAATTAATAAATAGATACTAGAGGAATTGCAGAAAATGGTGACGCAGATCATTGGGTCATCCTTATGGACAACTTCTTCGTAATTTAAGAATCGGACAGGCTCGGTCCCTTATTCATTTTTATCAAGAGTGCCCGAACCCTGGCGTGACCTTGGCAGATTCGTGGTAATTCGTCCTCGACCGCAATGATAAACTCACCTAATTAGTATCACAATGTAGTATTATTGTACCGGTAAGTATGATGATGATATTGCAATTATTTTAATCAAACATTAAAAATACCGGCCAAGTGCAAGTTGGATTTGCACAATTAGGGTTCTGAATTCACGTATTTATTTATTCTGGTCTGTTTACTTATGTGTACAGTCAAGAGCAAAAACAAGTAAGTACCTATACACTTATCAAAATTCATAAGAGATTTTCTTGTGAAATAATCTTTGATATAAGACCATATCATAATAGTATTGAATTCGAAATACTATATTCCTAAAAAACATTGTATCTTTTGAAACCTAGGATTAAGGGGGGAGGTAGGATTTTTAATTTTGCCGAATATTAATGAAACCCTAACACGGACATACGAAAAGTGGTCATGTAATGGTTCTATGATTCCCTTTCACGTACGGAATCCTTAAAGCGAAATTAGCTAATTGTATTAACAACACTGCGTTCTAGATATTTTCATGATTAAAACCGTGCAGATTGCATTGCGTGTCAGTAATGTGCATCATGATTATTTGTTGGATGATTTGTTTTTTAATGATTCATCGAGTGAAAATTTAAAGATTAGTAAGCAGGAATGCAACAAAACCCATAATGGAAAAAGAAAACGTTTAGAAAAATACGTGTGATTAGGTTTTTTTTATTTTTCTTTCGTTTATCATAAATTTCTTCGTAAAGTAGGAAAATAATATATCAACATAACATAACATCACGCCTGTAATCCCCGAAGGGTTCGGCAGAGGTGTACCCATTAGTACACTTACATTTCGCCAGTTATGTTTTTATTTCCATGTAATAGGGGGCGAGCCTATTGTCATCAACCGGGCACAATTTCGACTCCGAGGCTGCAACTGAGAAATCCTGATGGAAAAACCCAATTACACTGTCCGACCTGAGAATAGAACCCAAGACCTCATTCACAGCAGTCGCGCTTGCGAGCACTAGACCAACGAGGCAGTACTCTCCTCATTAATCGTAAATAAATAAAAAAAAATCTAGGGTAGTCAAAGTCAAATCATTTATATTAGCACTTTTGAACGCCATTAAAAGGAACATTTGAACGTCATAAACAAGAAAAAAAAAACAGAACTGAATCTAGTTGCTCCTTCCGAAAGATAATTTTGTATGGAAAAGAATGGGCAAGAAACTCCGTACGTAATATTTTAATTTAAAATCTATGTTTTACAATATTTGCATACAGAATCATACATAATTATACGTGAATACAATGTAAAAAACACGCAAAAGGAAGGAATGGCAGTGGTCGCCAAACTGCGGCCCGTAGGCGCATGCTGCAGCTGAAGATATTTGTGCGGCCCTACATAAAATTACTTCAGGTTTGTTTTGCCATACAAAATAATAATAATAATATCTTAGGACAACCAACACATTGCCATCTGATCCCAAACTAGGCAGAGCCTGTACTATGGTAACCAGACAACTGATAAATATACTTATATATTCCTAAATACATACATATACATATTATTTATAAATTACACCCAGACACAGAACAAATCATTGTGCTCAACACACAAAGATTTGTCCTGGGTGGGAATCGAACCCACGACCTCCGTCCTAGCAGTCAGGGTCACTAACTACTAGACCAACAGGCCCGTCAAATCGAGGTTTAAAAAAATGTTAATTGATTGATGGTGTCAACTACTCAATCCACGACTGGGAGGCTCGTATTGATACCTCACGTTGTCTTATGTGGCCTTTGACTAGAAAAATGCGACGACCACTCATCGAATTGTTGATCATTGTTCAAACTAAAATAAAATCGCGTGGCGTAGCGTAACCAGAGTATGTAAAAAATAATATTAAATGATAGTGATGGCCATACTGGATTTCGAATTTCCTCTTTGATGTACTGTTCTCTACTAGTTAAGCTCTTACATTTCAAATTCAAATTTGGAAATTTGAATAAAAAAAAATATATAGGCCATTTGTAATGGCGGCCATCTTGAATTTACATACTGAACATAATAATATTGTCTTAGGAGCTAAAGGTGTGTACCTAATTTGTGTCTAGTGGTCATACAGCGCGAATGCTGAGCATGAGGTCTTGGGTTCGATTCCCCGGTCTGGCAAAGTGTTATTGGGTTTTTCCATCAGGAATTTCTCAGTAGTAGCCTCGAAGTCTGGATTTGTGCCCGGTTGATGGCAATAAGTTCGCCCCCTTTTACATGGGACTTTAATATAACTGGCGAAATGTGGGTGTACTAATGCCTAACCCTTCGCGTGATGTTATGTTGAAAGGGTAAAAGATCCCCGATTCGTGCATAGAATATATTGCACACTGGTCCAATAAGTGAAGTGTCAAGTCAGATCCTCCTGTTAATTGAAGTAGGTACATTGAAATGAGCAAAATAAGATTGTGAATTTTTATTTACGCATAACCCTTGTAAAAGCTCTTTTCTGACTGACGAAAAAAACGTAGTCTTCCAAGGGTTCCGTTTCTCCTTTGAGGCACGAATCCCTAAAATTCACTTAAATGCGAGTGATTTTGTGGTTTCCTTTAATCGATTATGTATTTATCTAACTGTTAGTTAATACTGAATGATTTATAGCCAATCGGATATAAATACCTTTACACTGTAACTACTCGGTCGTTTATCAATTTGTACAATTGTGTTTCTATAATTACTAGATCTTACATTTTGAAATGATACAAAATATCTAGTACAGTCTATCGATTGTTTTATAAACAAATGTTGCTTGAAGTAAAACTGTAGCGTTTGTTACGATGAGTTGGAAAATAGTATTATTATGTATGACGATGTTGGTGTGTGCGTGGTCACAAGAGTCTCGTGTGCTGTACGACGCGTACTTCGGGAAGCCCATCACTGACAAACGGAGGGACTACCTGGCGAGTGTCGCCAATGGAACGAGGTGATATGAATTATTTAGTCGTTCAGCTCACTTAAGTTGACGCAACTATATTACAAGTTTTCTTTAACCGTTGCCAATTACTACAACAACACGCTCAGTGTGACTTTCGATGTAGTGTAGATCTAAAAGCCAAACATTTTAAATAAAGGTATCTACGCAATATTGTAGAAAAATGTTTACTGTTATTTCTATGAAAATGTCCGCAGTGGTAAATATTTAACTTCTGTAGACAATAGCTTTTGTGTAATATTTTCCTTCCGGACGGATTTCAGGCACAGCGGCTAATTTAATTGGAGACTAGCCAGCCAAGTACGCAGGATAAGGAAAGCACACAAGTGTATGCGCAAATACAGGTGCATTACCTCTTTCATCACTCTCATAAATGCTTATACTAGTCCGATGAGACGGTAATCCGACACGATCGGGGAGAGATCAGACTCAGAACCAACTTACAACTTACTTAGCTTTACTTTACGTATTTTATGAGGCACGGGAGTATTACGCCACCTACATCCAAACTACGGGCTGCTACTGAAAAAATCTTTTATTAAAAAATCCAATAATACTTCTTGCCTGACCTGGGGATTGATCCCAGAACCTTGAGGTTCTGGTCGCTCAGGGGGACTCAGCAGTTGAGCTTGCGGCTAGGTCATGTTAAGGCAATATTTAAGAGTATTTCTACGTGTAACAATTCAATTAAAGTTAATTAACTATGACATCATAAACATTTAATAGAGGTAAAATTTGCCCCTTAACAACTTATTATTTGGTCGCAAGATTTAGGAGATAGTAAAAATAAGATAAAACGCTAAGTAAATATATAAACCCAGGGCTGCGCACAGGTGCAGTTCTTTTCTAGTTGGTTTGCGGTGCGAAAAGACTGACGTTATCCTACATAACATAGGTATGTGAATTGTAACTCCCATTTCAAGGTAAGTATCCTACATGGTACCCTCACGAAATGTACCATTTTCCCAACATATCCGCGGACGAACTCGCGTGCAGATACTAGAAGTAAATAATTTATGCAGCCGTAATAAGATTACCTTCATAAAACTCACCAACTGCCAGTACGGTGCTAATAGGACATCTGTAGATATACCTACAGCACTTGATTATAGCGACTATAAGTAATTTAACTAATAATTATGTCTATCATAAGTATATAAGCCTGTTTGTAAGTCTCCGTATCCACCAAATAATTAACAAAATGAAATAGAATTTGCATTCTTTCTTCTTTATCGTGTGAGCAGAAAGGTCTTACGACCCTACACACCCTAGTTTCAGAGTTTCTAAACCGCCTCAAGGGCCTCTGACATGGTTTGAGTGGAACAGTAAGTCCAGGTTTTCGATGTTTTCCTTCACCGATGCCAGTGATGTTCAAGATAAACTTTAGACAGAATTTAGAATTTGCGTGAAGTTATTATACAAAACTGCAAAATTAACTGCAACTGATACAGTAGTGCTTAAATAGATAATAAATTAGGATCTGATGAACATTTTCCAGCTTGTGCACAATAGCGGTTCGGCCATGTCGCAAGGACGAAGGACGTCGTGTAGACGGCACGTGCACAAACCCTAAGTTCCCCTCCCGCGGAGCCAGCATGACGCCCCTCCCAAGACTACTACCACCACAGTTTGGACCAGGTACAGGTCTTACAAGGAACCTAAATCTGAAGGCTGGTTCGCAAAAGTAAAAATGCGTAACCTTGCATGTTTTCCTTTTAGATTGATGTCTTTTTGCTGAAATATTTAACTACAAATATTAGAGCTACTGTAAAACTGACCAAACACCTTAATTTTCAAACAGGCAACACCTTGCGACCAGCTCGTGACGGGTCAGAACTGCCGTCTACGCGGTTCCTCCGCACGTCTCTGATCGGGGACGGATCCTTCACCAATCACCATTTCTCCGTACTAGCAACCGAAGTCTTTGTGACCACGGCAGCTGACAACGTGGATCTTTTTTATTTAAGTAAGAACCTGGATTTAATAGACATAACGTCCTTTCATGAATTTAATCCTATAAATATTAAAAGAAACAAAATTGTCCTAACAAGAAGAATATTTTAACGTAAAAATGATCTAGAAGGTCGTATTGGTGACAAGACGCGTTCACACATTATTTTGATTATTATTTTAGAAGCGGTTTACAGTTTTTAGGTTTATTTCATCAGTAACGACGAAATCTTTAATTAATTAGGATTGCTGAACATGTTAGGCTTATCACTTTTACAAAAATCATTTTGAAATAAATTCAATCTTGTTACCATAGACAGATTTGTGATCGTTAGCGACTGCTGCGTCGGCAACACCCCTAACCGCGTGAACCCGATCTGCATCCCCATCCCCGTGCCTGCCGATGACCCTTACCTGCGTAACTCCCAGATCAGGTGTCTCAACCTGACCAGGGTCATCACTTACCAGGAGCTCGGGTGTCTGCCCAACTCTTTGCCTGCTGAAAGAGTTAGTGATTTCCATTGTTTTCATTATTATGATAGCTATTTCTTTTCATCTTAACTATCTAATTCTTTCCTTCGCAGTATTCTGTAGTGACTCCACTATTGGATCTGTCACTTATCTATGGGAATAATGAAGTCAGAAACAAAATGATTAGATCTAACCAAGGAGGTGAACTGGCGTTTAGAATGGAAGGTGACCGAGAAGTGCCGCAGGGCAACAGCGTGTTTTGTATAAACAATGTACCTCCAGAAACCAGCTGCTACAACTACGGTACATAATTCACGACCTACTATAATGAATTACTTATACAGTCTGTATACTGTAATGTTCTGTATTCAAGTTTTGTGTGTGTATTTACCTGTTCACACGATACCTGCAATAACTACACTAACATTACAGGTGACGACTACCAAGGTAACCTACTGTCGTCGATCTTCTTACCCACTATGTGGTTCTTTAGAGAACACAACCGAATAGCTCGGCAGTTAGCTAAGGTGAACCCCTGCTGGGATGACGAGACGCTATTCCAGACAGCGAGGCAGATCAATATAGCGCAGTACCAGTATATATTTTATTATGAACTGGCTGTGGAATTTCTTGGTAAGAATAAAAAAAATACTTTTGAGTAATGTCTCTTAGGGACCGACACTGATGTTTAACCAAAAGTTCAATGTCTAGTTTTAAAATTGGAAATTAAAGTGACTTGAAGTTATGGAGAGTCTTTAATAATTAACATCTGTAATCATTTACCACTATTTGCAAGTATTCGTTCTCCGCCACGTCCTCTCATAACTCCGTTCTTCCAGGTCGCAAGAATGCTCTCGCAGAAGGCATCATCTACGAGACAGATGGCTACGTCAACGACTTCGATCATCGCTATGAGCCTGGCGTGTTTCATGAGTACATGATCGGCACTCGATGGTTCCACAACATCCAACCAGGTCCTCTAGAGTGAGTTTTAATTTAAGTTAACCATTATCGTTAAGAGTACCTTGAACAGCAATACTTAAGACCCATCATAATTATGACTAGCCTTATTGCTTACTATGTCGGGTTCGGCTTCTAGTCTAATCGGGAGCACTAGAATATATAGGTATATATGTTATATGAAGCGATTGCCTACCTGACCTCTATAAGTCAGTAACTGGGTAACATGATACCCTTTGGTAAGACTAATTGTCAGGTTTTTGGGATTCTGTCTACCCGTAAAGATCATCAAACTTACCGAGGTACAGGGGTGTCTTACCAAAAATTACTCAGCATCGGGCTGCTACTAAGAAATGTCCAAAATGTAAGAAAAGTCAAGTAAAATTTTTAACAAGTATTTAATTTCAATAAAACATGTGACAGCATTAGTAGCAGCCCATGGCATCCTGTTCCTGAATTGCAAGGGACTTATAAAAGCAGCTTACTACTTTAAATTGAGTTGTGAGCCGATACATATTATATACGAGTGTAGCCAGGTTCTGAACAACTTCTAATGAAAGCAATCATTTTGTTTTTTTATCAGCCTGTACAAGAACGGCAAGTATGTCGGCAGTAGACCCACACCCGATGACGAGCTGAGGAGCGGCATACTCGCCATCAACGACACTGAAGCTCTGCTCACGCAGGGATCCTTCTTCCAGCTCGCTGATGAGTTCGACTACGTCATGGCCCCTGATGTAAATTGATGAACACTTAGTTGAGGAATATAAATTAGCCATATGCCTAAAACAAAAATGCTCATGGTTCTTTTAAAATGTGATATTTGTTTTACCATGATTTATAATTTAAAACCTGTTCTTTTATATGTAAAAAATGTTACAAGTTGAATTTAACCAACTTTTAACACTGTCGGGTCAATTTGAAACATTACAATGTATCTAACACCCAAGACAATCATGGTACCATTGAACTGATCCGATAATGAATCCGGAATGTAGGTACTGGAACTCGATAACGGAACAACGTATCCAAGTCGTGTTTGGGCTTGTGAGAATTGTCACATTTAAATTTCAAATATTTGCTTAATAGAAAGATTAAAAAATTATAACCGCCTCCTTTATCGAAACAGCTATCACAGCGGATCTTTAACGACCGGCAACAGGCGGCTGACCTTCCAGCTATTGATATGATGAGAGGCCGTGATGCTGGTCTACCGCCATACAACCACTACCGAAAGTTCTGCGGGATGAAGCCAGCTAAACACTGGGAGGACTTCTACGACACTATTAATAAAGATGTAACTAAATATATAAACAGATTTGAATTGAGCTGTTGGGTAACCAACTAAAATATTGCTGGATTTTTGATGCACTTAATGTCTTAAGTTTTATTTGACTAATCATCATCCATCATTTCCAGAAAGTGGAAATACTCCGTCGCATCTACGACGACATAGAAGACGTTGAAGTCATGGTAGCTATCTACGTAGAGAGACTAATGCCGGGAACCTACCTGCCCCCGACACTGTACTGCATCATAGTACACAACCTTCTGCTGTGGAGACGTTCTGACAAGTTCTTCTTTGAACATGGAGACTTTCCTGCTGCTTTGACGATTCGTAAGTACCTACATATTTAAAGAAGAAGATAAAAATGTTTTATTGATCGTAAATAATATAACTGCCTCGTTGGTCTAGTGGTCGCAAGCGCGACTGCTGAGCATGAGGTCTTGGGTTCGATTCCCAGGTCGGGCAAAGTGTTATTGGGTTTTTCGATCAGGAATTTCTCAGTAGCAGCCTCGGAGTTTGGAGGTACTAGGCCGGGGGGAAACTCCGCTGCCGCGGCAAATCGCCGCTCAGCGGACAGACCTCCGGCTTGATCTCATGGCGACATGGAGAGAGCGACTGTCGCAACCCCGTGCAGGGCACGCCTCTATCGAGGCGGTTAGTCCCCTCTTTGAGGAGTGGCTTGAGCGGCGCCACGGCGCCCTCACCTTCCGCCTGACGCAGGTCCTCACCGGGCACGGATGTTTCGGGAGGTTCCTGCACATCATCGGGCGGGAGGAAACGCCCGGGTGTCACCACTGTGAGGATCGCCCCGAGGACACGGTGGAGCATACCGTGGCGGTGTGCCCCGCTTGGGCGGAGCACCGCGACGTCCTCGTGGCGGCTATCGGCGGCGGCGAACTCTCGCGTTCGGCCCTGGTGCAAGCCATGGTCCGGAGCGAGAGGGAATGGGATGCAGTCGCCTCCTTCTGCGAAGCAGTAATGCTAGCGAAGGAGGAGGCGGGCCGCGTGAGGGAAAGAACCACCTCACGCCCCAGCCGCCGCGGGAGACGCTCCGGGCGTCGGGAGTCGCGAGACGACTCCCGGCCACCGTAGACGCGGGTCTGTGGGCGGTGAGCAATGGGTAGCTCACCGTCCGTTCGTTGATAACGACAGACCGTGTCGACGGCGCGTTCGTGTTCCACGCGCGCCTCAAAGAGATGTCAGCAATAATTGAAGGGGCCACTAAGGGCCGATGCCTGCCGGGGCTGCGGGTTGTTCGAAAGAGATACCGCGCCCCCGGAACGCAAAGGGCACAAGAAGGAACATGGATGGGTTTTAGTCAGTAAAAGTCTGACACTCCCTCCCGCCCCGCCCAGGGCGGGGGAAGTCATTTGATGATTTCCCATCGGTAAAAAAAAAAAAAAAAAAAAAAAAAAAAAAAAAAAAGCCTCGGAGTTTGGATTTGTGCCCGGTTGATGGCAATAGGCTCGCCCCCTATTACACGGGACTAAAAACATAACTGGCGAAATGTGGGTGTACTAATGGGTACGACTCTGCCTAACCCTTCGGGAATTACAGGCGTGATGTTATGTTATGTTATGTTATGTTAAATAATATAAAAAACACCAAACAATAAAACAGAAGAAGATGAACCTCTCTATTTCAGTAGGAGTCGTAAATTAAGTACATTTGTTTAGATATTACCTCAGCAAAGCCTTTAAATCATAACGCATAGGTATTCTTCGTAACAATATAACTCTCTGGAGTGGGTCTTCGCGATGCACTTTATTGGACAGTTTAACTTAGGTGCTGTAAACTTTATTTTAAGTTGAGTTTAATTATTTGTGATTTCGTATTTAAATGGAAGAAACATTTCAAATACAGAAGTCGATCAGCTTGATTTTCAAATACCATCATGTAATACGTATCGTATACCACATTACAGTATCAAACATTAACCAGAAATGGTGTAATACCTACTTTTATACTTACTCAAAAGTCAAAAAAGTCAAAAACATTTATTTAATTTAGACCATTAACAGGCACTTTTGAATTGTCAAGGAGTCGGTCAGTTAGTCCGAAAATTTAAGCTAGTTGCTCGTTATAAAACGGAGGTAGGCCTCTATGGAGAAGAACGAGCAAGAAACTCCACGGCACTCTTTTAAATTAGGTTTTTACAAAATCCTGAAAAATAACTAAGACAAATATTTTTATCTGTTTCAGCACAATTGAACGAAGTGCGGAAGACAAGCATAGCGCGCGTGCTGTGTGACAGCGGAGACGGCGTCAAACAGATACAACCGGCCGCGTTCTTCAGGATGGGACCGTGGTAAGCACATAGTTACTATCTCACAACTGACCTATAAACTGGCACAACTAATGTTTATTGACATTGTGATTTAATTCAAGGAGATACTAATGTAAGTGTTACACAGTTGTGTTTTTATTTCAATAGTAGTAAAAAGGCTTTTGCCTTTGCCCAGGAGAGGGACAGTAATGGCTCATAAAAAAAAAGTGTAAAGGGTGATTGGTAAATATTGTACGATATGTAGAGACATCATCGTACTCATGATAGCACCGAAAGAAAAAGAAAACAAAAAAGGAACCAAATATGAAAAATTGCACCCCTTCAGTGGTAATTTAACTTAGTTATCCTTTTTTACAAACAAAACTATCTATTCAACTTTTAACATTTATTTGTCTTTTTTCGATCAAATATCAACTGTACGTAACGCTTTCATAGTTGATTCGAGCGAAGCTCGTCGATGACCCCCATTATTTTTTCATATTTTGTTTTATTTTTAGTATGTTGTCTGTTGTCATGATGTGTATAAATATCGTACACTAATTACCAGTCACCATGTCTTTAATTTTCAGGAACTACCCCGTGCCCTGTGAAAAGATCCCGGGTATAAATTATAACAAGTGGAAGGACAACTGGTGCTACAAGGACAAAAAATAGTGATAGGAAAGTCTTAAGTAACATGTCTAGATCTAAGTTAAAGTTAACACTCTGGAAAAGTGGCTCTTATTGCACTGCTTTTAAATTTCTTTTGCTGCGTAGTCTTCATGCTTTTCACATTATTTTGCAACACTACCACTGTAATAGATACCTATTTTTAGTTTCAGTAAACACTGTTAAATATTTTATTCTTAAATGTTTTGTAAATAAATAAACTAGGTATGTTAATTAATAAAATATGACAATTGAACATTATATTTCATCGAATCATTTCTGCTCTGCATGCAATTCGTTCTCGACCATAATGATAAACTTACCTTACGTGTGCACAATGAACTATTACTGTACCGGTAAGGGGCATTCGTTAATTACGTGAGGCGTCCCCCCCTCCTTAGCGAGAAGTGAGATTTTGCTCGACCTTAGCTCCTTTTCTATAATCTCACGCGAGATTTTTCGAAATGTGTATTTTTAATGTAAATAAGTTAATTTGTGCTTTTTTGCGTTAATTGATTTATATAAAAAAGGTATTTGTGAAATTCTCGTTATTTAAGACTAGTATTAAGGAAGGTAGTCTAGAATCATAGTGAGAAAGTTCTTAAGTAGGAACTATTAAAATTGAACTATAAAAAATTATTTACGTGAGATTCGGCTCAACCCCCTCCCCCCTAAACGTCTCACGTATTTAATGGACGCCTCCTTAGTATGATAATGATATTGTAATTATCATAATCAAACATTAAAAATACCGGCCAAGAGCAAGTCGGATTAGCATAATTAGGGTTCTGAAACAAACTACACTATTAGGTATTACTCTTTTGATTATTTTTGGCTGTTTACATGTGTGTTCATATAGACCAATTAATACACTTATTAGTCAATACAAGGTATAGGTACATTTGGACCATACGATTAGAATAACATAACATCACGCCTGCAATCCCCGAAGGGTTAGGCAGAGGTGTACCCATTAGTACATCCACATTTCGCCATTTATGTTTTCTTTTTAGTCCCATGTAATAGAGGGCGAGTTTATTGCCATCAATCTGGCACAAATCCAGACTCCGAGAAATTCCTGATGGAAAAACCCAATAACACTTTGCCCGACCTGGGAATCGAAAACCCAACACCTCATGCACAGCAGTCGCGCTTGCGACCACTAGACCAACGAGGCGAAAGATTAATATTTTAGAACTCAATATGCCTTCCTAGGTAAGTGCCTATTTTTGTTATTTTTATTTTATTTTATTAGCAGTTATTATAACATTGTTTCAACATCAGAAGCACTTTTGATTTTTGCATTAGTAGAATTATTAAATTAAATTAAATATTGTATCTTTTGAAACCTAGGATTAGGGGAGGAGGATGGGACGGTAGACGGCATACAGGCACGGACGAACCACGATCTTGTGAAGGTTCAGATTTCACGTAAGCAACCCTAAAAGCATAATTAGCTAAGTGTTTTAACAACTACTGCGTTCTAGATATTATCGAGATTTAAAATCGTTTTAGATTACTTTGCGTGTGTTGTGCAGACAGGATTTTTTCTTGGATGATTTGTTATTAGGCTTATGGAATCATTCTTACGTGTAGCCTCTAACAGTTTAAGATTTCTCCATTCTCACCATCCATACAGACACTGGGAATTCCTTCACATGCTCTGTGCGGTACACCTAATGATGTATGACTCTGTATGCAAATATTGTAAAACATTGATTTTAAAAGTGTACGTATGGAGTTTCTTGCCCATTCTTCTCCATACAAAACTACCTTTTGGAAGAGGCAACTAGATTCAATTCTATTCAAAAGTGTTAATGGCCTAATTGAAATAAATGATTTGACTTGACTTGATTTGACCTAATGCGCTAAACAGATGACCTCCACAAGCAGGGACGGGGTATCCATGGCCTTAGATATTTCGTTGAATGAAAATTTAAATATTTCTATGTAACAATAAAAAAAACGTTTAGAAAATTACACGTGATTAGGTATTATTTTTCTTTAATTGTACCTATACACGTAATTAATAACATTTATATGGTACCATCACATCACCATCTCTTAAAACAATATTATTTTAATATTAGGTACTTTGTGATTTCCAACAACAACAACAACAATCCAACAACAGATCGCGAAAACGCGGCCCGCGACATTTCAAAAAATTCAAGTAGACAATGGTGCCGATTCCCTTGTTTACTAACTAGACTAAATTTAGAGAATTGACATCTCTTACTGACATACAGCGAAAGTAAAGGACGGTGACATTAAAGAACTAAGTTAGCGATGTCAAATTAGTTTTGCCTTGAACTTCTCCGTATTTTTAATCCATACGTTTTAAGATGTCAACTACAATTGTATGGATGTGTCAGATTGACTAAATTTGACAGCTCTTATTTACATTAGTCTCTTTATTGTTTTATTGGACAGAAAAAAATGGAAATAGTCTAATTTTAGTTTAGTTTGTGACCAAGAGAATCAGCACCAATGACAATATTAATACACCTACTATCTTTATTTATTATGCTAATTACGCTCATTCCCCATAAATATAATGCTACCTGCATACGTTGGCAGTATAATTGTTAGGTATAGGCATAATTGGGTAGTTAACACCAAGAAACACATTATTTTAGCCATGCAAACCCGATTACTTTTAATTAACTTCAAATTAGATTTTCAGTGGTTTTAAAATTAATTAATTATTAATTACTTAATAATCCGTTAATTGAGTAGGCAATTAAAATACTTCACACGTTGTTATTGCCACAAAAATCTTCTGGGTAATCGCGTTAAGCTGTTTATAAAAAACTAGCACTCACCATGTGACTTTGTTCGCTTGATTTTTCTTACGGAACCCTAATTTTAATATAATAAATTATATCTTATAGCACTCAGTAATAACATAGCTTCCCATATGTGAAAGAATTTTTAAAATCGATTCAGTAGATTCAGATATTACTCTCTATAACCACACAAACTTTACCTTTTTATAATTTTACTATTTAAAAAATATATATCAATTGTGTGTGTGGGTGCTGTCAACTACTCCATCCACAAATGGGCGGCTCGTACTGATTTATATTGTCCTATTAGAAAAGTGTGACGGCCACTGATTTGGAGCATTAATCAGACAAAAATAAAATTCACGGAGTTTGTGAATAATGATGTAATTATCATAATCACAGAGAGATCTGATCTTACCACTTGTAAGATTTATAAGATTACCTACTTTATACGATTGTAAACTTTTATTTTCATTACATTACATTATTCTTGTCATTACACTTGCAGATTCTCGATTCTGACTGACGAACAAAACGTAATATTACACGGGTTCCGTTTCTCCTTTTGAGGCACGAATCCCTAAAAATCACGCATATGCGTGTGATTTTGTGGTTTCCTTCAATCGATTATGTATTCATTTAATTGTTAGTTACAACACTGAATGATTTATAGCTAATCTGATATAAATACCTTTACACTTAATACCTTTACACTGTAACTACTAGGTTGTTTATCAATTTTGAATCACGATTCATATAATCTTGTGTACGTGAAAAAACATTTTGATCTCTTTGATCTCTTTTTGAAATGATACAAAATATCTAGAACAGTCTATCGATTGTTAAGTAAACAAATGTTGCTTGAATTAAAACTGTAGCGTTTGTCACAATGAGTTGGAAAATAGTATTATTATGTATGACGATGTTGGTATGTGTGTGGTCACAAGAGTCTCGTGTGCTGTACGACGCGTACTTCGGGAAGCCCATCACTGACAAGCGGAGGGACTACCTGGCGGGCGTCGCCAATGGGACGAGGTTAGTCAGTTATTCCTGTCTTGCCTACAAATCGTCAAGTCATCAAACTTTTCTCTCTGCTCTCTCACGTACCATACATCTGTGTAATTATTTGTGTGGAGGTTAACATTAGATAAGATTATAAAACGTATACGACTAAGTAGAACGAATTTGTTCAATATATCCATCATTACAAAATGGGCCTGCCTGTTTGTCAGTCTCTGGATGAGCACAAATATATCAAAAAATAACATAATAGAATACAATTTCATTTGTATGTATTAACTGTTAGATAATGTCCAGCAAACTTAACTGAAAGTTGTAACGCAGCCCTTTTTTAAAATTCATTTGGATCTGATGAACATTTTCCAGCTTGTGCACAATAGCGGTTCGGCCATGTCGCAAGGACGAAGGACGTCGTGTAGACGGCACGTGCACAAACCCTAAGTTTCCCTCCCGCGGAGCCAGCATGACGCCCCTCCCAAGACTACTACCACCACAGTTTGGACCAGGTACAGCTCTTATAAGTGACCTGGATGTAAAGGCAGGTTTACATAACTAAAAGTGTGTCACGTTTCATCTTTTTCGTTTATTTACAAATACCACTTTCTGTTTATTATATTTTAATGCAAATATTTTTCAGTAAAACTGATTGAAAACTAAAATTTTCAAACAGGCAACACCTTGCGACCAGCGAAGGACGGATCAGAACTGCCGTCTGCGCGGTTCCTTCGTACGTCCCTTATCGGGGACGGACCCTTCATCAATCATTACTTCTCCACACTAGCTACCGAGGTCCTGGTAACCGGGGGAGTTGATACTGTGGATCTTACATACTTAGGTAAAAGCAGTGATTTAATAAATATAACGTTCTTGTTGATATCTCATACAAAATTATAAAAAGGAACATTATATTACGATATAAGTGAGTAATTATAAATACTCACGCGTGTCATACAACGCTTTTTAAACACACTTGTAAAAAAAAAACGTAGCTATGAAGTCATTGCTATGAAAATATGTTATCATGGGCGATGCTCGGCCCAGGAAAAGGTAGCGAGATTACCTAGATGCCATATAGTCTAGTAGCTATTGCAAGTAGTCCAAGTATTGTTTTCTCGCGCTTCCTCGAACCGAAAGTCTTTGCCCAGTAGTGGGATTTCATACGATAGATAAAATAAAGTAATCATAAGTGGCATTCCGCCATGTCTTCTCTGACAAGGTGTCAATTTACATGAGAGTTATACGAGCAGCCGGGCAGGTACGTTGGAAGTGTGTAGATGCCACAAACTGAAATACTCGTATATCAACCGTGCCATCAGAATCAGAAAACGAGACTTACAGATGCACAAGTGCATCTCTTGAGAACTTACATCACCGTCTGATGCCAATTGACATTGTTTACGGGGCAAGTGTGGGCACCAATTCTAGCACGTTGCATCGCATACGTTGCGTACGTAGGACCAGTTTGGCATTATTATTTCTTTCAACAAATCTTTTGACAAATCTTTCAATTTATTAGGATCGCGGATCATAATTGGCTGATCACTTTTACAACAATCGTTCTGAATTAAACATAGCCAGATACGCGGTCGCCACCGACTGCTGCGTCGGTAACACCCCTAACCGTGTGAACCCGATCTGCATCTCCATCCCCGTGCCTGCCGACGACCCTTACCTGCGTAACTCCCAGATCAGGTGTCTCAACCTGACCAGGGCCACCACATACCAGGACCTCGGATGTCTACCCAACTCTCTGCCCGCTGAAAGAGTAAGTGATTTTCATTATTTTTTATATACTCGTCATATCTTGGGACCTTGAGGTCCCGGACTTTTGTAAGGCGTACGAGGACCCGAAGCAAACTCGCAGTGTCCCCTTAGGTTTCTTTAGATGAGATGAGACTCCATCCGACGTTATCCCTGTATGCACAATGCAAGTGCATCCAAGGACCCTGGTTAGCGCAAGACTATTGCAGGATATGGAACCGAGAAATGTGACTATGGCTTTGGTTTAAATGGACTGGTTACGTGGTACTGTGGAAGGATTGTGGCCCATTGGCAGGGGCCTGATCAATGTTTATGACATGGATAAAATGGCAGTAACCCCCTGACTTGAAAACTCTATAAGTGGGCCTCAAAAGCGGTCGCTAGCATTTAGTGGCGTAGCGACAGGAGAGCAACATATTTTGGGTGGTTGAGGAGTTGGGTGGTATTCCACGGCTATAAGGAATATCCCGGAAGTACGTTCAAGTACCTTACTAAAATACTTCCTTCCCTCGAGTACGCTTGATCTTGCGAATCTCCACTCAAACCGGCTAATCTTAACACATTATTCTTTCCTTCGCAGTATTCTCTAGTGACTCCTCTAATGGATCTTTCACTTATCTATGGGAATAATGACGCCAGAAACAGAATGATTAGGTCTAACAAAGGAGGTGAACTGGCGTTCAGGATGGAAGGTGACCGAGAAGTGCCGCAGGGCAACAGCCCCGTTTGCTTAAACAACAAACCTCCTGAAACCAGCTGCTACAACTATGGTACATAGTTAAAAACCCAATTCTTTCTATATTCAACGTCACTTATAATTAGTCTACATTACTATTCACTGCTCTGAATTAAAGTTTTGTATCTGCACCGTTCGATAGTTAACGTATCGAATTTAATTATGTTTGTACTTGCCATTATGAACATGTTACAGGTGATCAATTCCAAGGTAACCTACTGTCATCGATCTACTTACCCACTATGTGGTTCTTTAGAGAACACAACCGGATAGCTCGGCAGTTGGCTAAGATGAACTCCTGCTGGGATGACGAGAAGATATTCCAGACAGCTAGGCAGATCAATATAGCTCAGCTCCAGTATATATTTTATTATGAATTGGCTGTGGAATTTCTTGGTAAGAACTGTACGCTGTGTACAAAAAATAAACATAAACATAACATGTAATGTGATGTAATCCCTAAAGGGTTAGGCAGAGTTGTACCCATTAGTACACCCACATTTCGCCAGTTATGTTATTAGTCCCGTGTAAAAGGGGGCGAGCCTATTGCCATCAACCGGGCACAAATACAAAAAATAATACTCTTTAATTTATAAATGCTCTCAGTAAAAATAGCTGCCAGGGAACTATACTGATGTTTAATGATAAAATTTTCAAATTAGAAATTAAAGTGAACTGAAGTTATGGAGAGTATTTATATGACAGGTAACCATTTATCATTGAGCACTCATGTCGTTATTAAGGTATGGACATCGTTCTCCGTCACGTTCTCTCATAACTCCGGTCTTCTAGGTCGCAAGAATGCTCTCGCAGAAGGCATCATCTACGAGACAGATGGCTACGTCAACGACTTCGATCATCGCTATGAGCCTGGCGTGTTGCTCGAGTTAGTGATCGGCACCCGATGGTTCCACAACATCCAATCAGGTCCTCTAGAGTAAGTTTTAATTTAACTTAACCTCTATTACCTTGAACAGCAGTACTTAAGTCCCATCATGAATCTGGCCTTTTTACTAACTATGTAGGGGTCGGCTTCCAGTCTAACCGGGAGCACTTAAATGTATATGTTGTATGGAGCGGAACTTGGAACTTTCAACTAGGTCTTCAAGAGTAAGTTTTGAACTAACCTAAACATTTTTTTTTTGTTTTATGAATGAGCAAGGACCGAATGCTTTACGTGCTTTCTGAGGCACGACAGAGTTATTGGTATGACACTCTCGTGCCTCAACTGCCCAACTTCAAAATTCCGGGCAGCTATTGAGATATTTTCAAATGAGTTTAATTACTCAAGTCACACGTAATGAGAATCAATTGATTTTCTATTAATCTGAAATACCGGTAAGTCAGCCGGGGCCTGATCGGTTTAATAACACTTTGCCCGACCTGAGAATCGAACTCAGAACTCCACCTACAAAGAAGGCGTGCTTAAAAGGCCTCATAAAAGCAGCTAATCCTTTTATAATTAACCGTGAGCCGACACATTCTTTAATACACTCGTGAATAGGCTAGTTCCCATACAACTTCTACTGAAAGCAATCATGTTATCTTGTTTCCATCAGTCTGTACAGGAACGGCAAGAACGTCGGCAGTAGACCCACACCCGATGACGAGCTGAGGAGCGGCATCCTCGCCATCAACGACACTGAAGCTCTGCTCACGCAGGGATCCTACTTCCAGCTAGCTTATGAGTTCGACTACGTCATGGCTCCTGATGTAAATTGATAAAAATATAAAATCTCGAATCTCGTTTGCATGAACATCGTGAATGTATAGGGTACATGCACTGTCGCTCGAAAAGGTTAATGGGAAATGCAGTTAGGTGAAACTAAACAAGATAATAAATATAGGCAAATTTTTAAACGCGATATTTAAATCTCTATGAGTCATTAATGAAACCTATTTTTTTAACAGGTTTTTCAATATACATTATTCATGTTCACCTGTAACTGTATAAAAAGAAATTAACGCACTTTGAATTTGTTGCATCGATCTGAAACTTATCTAATACTCACGACAATTCGATTATATGCTACCATCGAACTGGTCTGACAATGGATCTAGAAGGTAGGCACTAACCTTCCAAAACGAAACAACGTATTCTAGTCGTATTTGGGCTTATTAAAAATGTGCATAATAGCAAGACTAAAAAATAATAACCTCCTCCTTTACCTGGACAGTTAGCCGAACGATACCTTGGCGATCGGCATCGGGCGGCTGACCTTCCAGCTACTGACTTCATGAGAGGTCGTGATGCTGGTCTACCGCCATACAACGACTACCGAAAGTTCTGCGGGATGAAGCCAGCCAAACACTGGGAGGACTTCTACGACACTATCGATAAAGATGTAACTACACATAATAAATAAACAAATCAAGTAGAAAAAAAAAGCCTGGTGTTAGATAGTGAAACTCTTTGTTATTTGCTGGATTTTTGATGCACTGAATGTCTCAAGCTTTGTTTGACTAATCATTTTTCATGAATTCTAGAAAGTTGATATCCTCCGTCGCATCTACGATGACATAGAAGACGTTGAAGTTTTGGTAGCTCTCTACATAGAAAGGCTCCAGCCAGGCACTTTTGTGCCCCCCACGCTGTACTGCATCCTGAAACATGGCCTTCTGCTGTGGAGACGTTCTGACAAGTTCTTCTTTGAACATGGAGACTTCCCTGCTGCTTTGACGATTCGTAAGAATTTAATGAGAAACAAAAATGTTTATTTTAATTAATCACAAACAATACAAATGCACATCAGGCAGCAACAAAATAGAAACCTAAGAAGAGGATGCACCTCTCTGTTTGGGTAGGGGTCGCAGAAGTCAATATCAAATACGTTCGAGTTGGCCTACGCGATGCGTTTGGTTGAACAAGTGCAGTTTTAGTGAACTTTTGTAGAAATATTTGTATTTCTTGTGGAAATGAAAGTAGAATTTCAAATACTGAAGTCGATTAGTCTGATTTTCTGAATCCCATCATGCACTAATTTATATCAACACTACATTTGAGTATCAACCATTAACTAGGAATGATGTAATACTTCACTTGTGCTTCTGTTTCAGCGCAATTGAACGAAGTGCGGAAGACAAGCATAGCGCGCGTGCTGTGTGACAGCGGAGATGGCGTCAAACAGATACAACCGGCCGCGTTCTTCAGGATGGGACCGTGGTAAGCACTTAGTTACTATCTTACAACTGCCCTATAAACTGGCACAACTAAAATCAGATAAAACATTTACTTTTTTAAGACAACCATAGAAATCACACGAATATGTCGTGTCCGCATAGAGGAACGAACCTTTACGCACTAAGAAACAGACAAACTGTACCCTTTGATAATATTAGTATACATTATGTCTTCCACTTTCAGGAACTACCCCGTGCCTTGTGAACAGATCCCGGGTATAGATCTTAACAAGTGGACGGACCACTGGTGCCCCAAAGACAAGAAAAAGTGATTTGAAGGTCATTGATCGATTGACATTGGCCTCTTCTACATCCAATATACTTGTTTATTTCATTCACTAAATACGTGATGTAAAACTTTTTTTAAATAAAGTAAAACGTTTGCAAATTGGCTCTTATTGCACCGCTTTTGGGTTTCTAATGCAGTAATTTCTTAATTATTTTTATATTAGATTGTAGCAGTAGTGCTGTAAAAGATTTGTTTTATTTCAGCAAAAACTGTTAATTGTTTTATATGTTTTGTGATAAATAAACTAAATATATTCTATATGATTATTACCTAAATATTTCATCTACTCATTAATATTTGTCAATATGTAAGGTACCCCAGAAGTACAAGTGTGGGCGCAGAAAATGCCCGTGACAAAAATGAATAAATACTAAGTAATTAATTGTTCCATATATTTTTGGCTAAGATTTGATTGTTTTATGCCTACATTTTTTGTGATTGATTAAACTAAGTATGATAATATTTAATTACTTATTATACGTTAAGTAATCATTGTGTTTCATCAAATTATTTAACTTTGTTAACAAGTTAACGTTTATTTGTGTTATTATACAAAATTATTAAATCAGTTTATGACGCCTATAATATGACGATATGATATGGTATAACCTATACCTTTTTTGGCTTTTTGGTAACTACTGGTCGCTTGTAAAACTAACTTGTTGGTATCTTGACAGAAAAGATTCTGAAAACGGTATTTTTTAATTTTAATTTTTGGAATATTACGGCATTTTATTATTTCCAGTAATAATTATAAAAAATATATATATTTTGTAATTTCTGACTGGCAATGTGTGTTCATATAATCAAAACCTAATACTATCTATGTCTTTCAAGCCCCTACGTCCCATATTGAGAATTAAACCTTTGTGACAGACAGACGAAAAGTCATTTTATAAAGGTTCTATTGTACGCTTTAGCTTACGGAACACAAAAAGCCAAATTAGCTAAGTGTTAATGCGTTCTAGATATTTTTGCGGTAAAAAACCGTATAAAAATCGTATCAGATTGCATTGCGTGTCAGTAAATAGCAGTCATGGTTTTTTGTTTCATGATTTATTGTTAGGCTTATGGAAACATTACGTGAAGCCTTTAACAGTTTAAGATTTCTCTATTCTCAGCGTCCTTAAAACTGGTAGATACTGGGAATGGAGTTCCTTCTCATGCTCTGAGCGGCAAACTACAAATCATCTTGTTAGATACGTTTCTAACAAGATGACCTCCACAAGTCCAATAAGTCAACTACTAAAGGGCCTACCACCACCTCTTATAACAATATTATTTTAATATTACTTTGCGTTCCGTACTATTTGAGTTGAAAATGCAACAACAGAAATTACAAAGGAATATTAAAATAATATTGTTTAGAGATGGTGGTAGGCGCCCAGATCATTCTGTTAATTGAAGTACAAACATAATATAAATGAGTATCCATAAGATTGTGAGCTGTCATTCGCGTCGTTTGGCACAGTAAAGTTTATTGGAGAAGGAGTACAGAAAACTAATCTTTCTAATAGTATGAATGTGAATGTTTGTGTCGATGTTTAGATGTTTGTTACCCAATCACGCGTGAACGGATTTTGGATGAACACTGGCACATACTCGTAGATAAACCATTACCTGGATCATGATTGATTATGAATCCCGGTAATCCTTGGGATAATAATATAGTTCAACTTACTTCACGGAAAGTTACTTTTTAAACGGGCAAAGCCGCGGGCAGACGCTAGTACTTTTATATACTATGTATCGGAATTAAAAAAATAAATTACAAAGCACAAACACGCGCATAACTGGCGAAATGTGGGTGTACTACTGTCTACTACTGTCATAATGGGTACACCTCTGCCTAACCCTTCGGGGACTACAGGGGTGACGTCATGTTATGTGTCGTGTTATATGTAAATTACAAAGTCTACTATGTGTTTGACACACACGCACATATTATATATTTAATATGTCAGGCTACGTCAACCATATTAACGTTCAAACTTAAAAATAATAAGAATTTTGGTCGAATTTCGATCACTGCGGGTAACCACTAATACCTACATAAAAATACCCGTTTGTGACTGACAGACAAAACGTAATCTTACAAGAGTTTTGTTTTTCCGTCTGAGGTAGTGCGAAATCCTCATAATTAATATTAATGTGTGATTTTATTGTTACCTTCAACCGATAATTTCTACTTAATGGTGTTATTACTGACTAATTAAAGCTAATCATAATATAAATACTTTAAATGCTAAACTAACTTCTCAGTCGGTAATCAATATTCAATCACGATCATCAAATCTTAAAATATAATAAAAATCTCACTTTTTGAAATGGTACAAAATATCTAGAAGAGTCATTTTCCTATCGATTGTTATGTAAACAAATGTTGCTTGAATTAAAACTGTAGCGTTTGTCACAATGAGTTGGAAAATAGTATTATTATGTATGTCGATGTCGGTGTGTGTGTGGTCACAAGGGTTGCATGTGCTGTACGACGCGTACTTCGGGACGCCCATCACTGACAGGCGGAGTGAATACCTGGCGGGCGTCGCCAATGGGACAAGGTTAGTAAGTTATTCCTTTATTGCAAAATCGTGTTTTTAAGATTAAAATCTGTTAAACTTTTCTCTCTACTCACTTCCTCTCAAACGTATCATCCATTTGTGTAAATGTTTGAGTGGAGGATAACATTAAACAAGATTCTAAACCGTTTTAATAAATAAATAAAAAATGTGTGCAACAAATGCGGCAACTGCGCAGAAGCACATCTTGAGTCTTTATGACACAACGTCGTGACGTGCATCGTGACGCGTTGCGATATCGTTTCGTGAATTTTAACGATACTAGTCGTTGATTTCCATCAGAGATGTTATAGATATGATATTTCGGATCTGGTTACGGTTATGGATATAAGAATAAAATTATATCGGTTTTGGATACGGTTACAGACATGTAATTATTTCGGATTATCCGTATTTTCGGTTACAGATATTAGATTGAAGTAAAATATAAACATGAATAGTATGTAAGGTATCATTTGCTATTATAATCAGTCATATAGGCAAGTAATTATTATATAGTAATTATTAATTATTATTATAAATTTAGAGCAAGATTCACGTGGCGCGGGAGCAGTGAAACTAAAACCTATCGTAACTTGTCGTTATATTTAGACTCCGCCCTTATACGAAACTATCCGAAACTTGTGAAGTGGATATGCTTACGGTTACCGATATGTTCTTATTTCGGATATCCGATAGTTTCGGTTACGGTTACGGAGCTCCATAACATCCTTGATTTACATGACAAGACGTTTCACGAAGCATGGCACGACGTCGTGTTATGTTTACGCTTTACTCTTGTACAAGTGTATGTTCCTTCAAATGTTCTCAAATAACTTTTTAAATCAAATCAAATCAAATCAAAACAAATGTTTATTACTAGAGATACAATCATTTGTATAAAGGTAAGTTCTTAAAACCTAAAAAGTTATAGTACTCTGCCTGCATGCAAGCGTGCAAATTTTTATTTTTATTTATTACTATTTTATATAAATTTTGTCTATTCTAATTATACTTAAACATTACAAATTTTTATGTTCCAGAAACTCCTTAATACTATAAAAACAATATTTTTGGAGCCACACTAACAATTTCTTTTTAAAAACACTACCCTCCAACAGTTTCAATTCATTTGGGATATTATTATAAATTAAAATACACATATTAAACACATTTTTTTTATAAATATCTTTTTTACAAGGGGGTTGATATAATAAGTTTCGGAACTTACTCCTTTTTTGTCTTGTCAAGACCTCACTGCGTAATTTAAAATAATGCATGTACTTTTTCGTAAAAATGCAGATGTCTCTTATATACATACAAGGTAGAGGAAGGATTTTACATTTTTGAAATAGAGGTATACAGCTGTCTAAAAACCATGCTTTATTAATAACCCGAATACACCGTTTCTGTATTTTAAAAACTCTGTCAGTATCAACTGAGTTACCCCACATTATTAGCCCGTAACTTAGTACCGATGACACATAGCCATGGTAAGCTAATAGGGCCGCTTCTACAGAAACATTCTGTCTTAGTTTTTTTAAACTTAAGTATCCTGCTTATGTGTAGGAAGTTTAATTGAAATTGGTTCATTCATTTAAAAAACTAACGACTTAAAAGTTTGTATGAAGTGTCGTACTGCGTAAACGTTCTTAAATAGATTTGAACTTATGAATATTTTTCAGCTTGTGTACAATAGCAGTTCGGCCATGTCGCAAGGAGGAAGGACGTCGTATAGACGGCACGTGCACCAACCCTAGGTTTCCCTCCCGCGGAGCCAGGATGACGCCCCTCCCAAGACTACTACCACCACAGTTTGGACCAGGTACCTACATTGCACATACGAGTAACCTAAATCTAAAGACAGGTTCATAAAAGTAAAAACGTGTAACGTTTCATGTTAAAATATCTCGTTTTATATAATTTTAACCACCAACATTTTTCAATCAAAATGATGCACAAACTTAGATTTCCAAACAGGCAACACATTGCGACCAGCGCGTGACGGGTCAGAACTGCCGTCTGCGCGGCTCCTCCGCACGTCCCTAATCGGGGACGGATCCTTCATCGATCACCACTTCTCCGTACTAGCTATCGAGTACCTGGTGACCACGGGAGCTGATACCGTGGAACTTTTATACATAAGTAAGAACCTTGATTAATAAAAAAACGTCCTTTGTATTGTTCGTTCATTTATCACGAGTGAAAAAACCCAAGACCAGGAAGTCACGGGTAGCAGTTAGTATGTGATAACAAATTTCAGAAGGAACTTAGAAACTAAAAAAGGTTTATTTTATCGGAATAGACAAACCCTCAAACTTGTCAGGATCGCTGATCATGTCTGGTTCTAAACTGTTACAACAATAATTCTGAAATAAACTCTTACGTCTTCTAATCATAGGCAGATACGTGCTCGTTAGCGACTGTTGCGTCGGAAACACTCCTAACCGTGTGAACCCGATCTGCATCCCCATCCCCGTGCCTGCTGACGACCCTTACCTGCGTAACTCCCAGATCAGGTGTCTCAACCTGACCAGGGTCATCACTTACCAGGACGTCGGATGTCTGCCCAACACTTTTCCTGCTGAAAGAGTTCGTGATTTTCATTATTTTCATTACTACGCCAGCTATTTATTTCTTTCTTTACTACATTATTCTTTTATTCGCAGTATTCTTTAGCAACTAGTCCAATGGATCTTTCACTTATTTATGGGAATGATGACGCCAGGAACAGAATGATTAGATCTAACCAAGGAGGTGAACTGGCGTTTAGGATGGAAGGTGACCGAGAAGTGCCGCAGGGCAACAGCATCGTTTGCGTGAACAATGTTCCTCCTGAAACCAGCTGCTACAACTTTGGTACATAGTTCACAACCTACTTCTTTTTATTTGCTGTACAAACAGATAATTAATTACTGAATACTGAATTCAAGATTTTAGTCTGTTCCTACTCGTTCACACTATAACTGCCATTATGAATATGTTACAGGTGACGCCTTCCAGGGTAACCTACTCTCAGCAATCTTTTTACCCACCATGTGGTTCTTTAGAGAACACAACCGGATAGCTCGGAAGTTAGCTAAGATTAACTCCTGCTGGGATGACGAAAAGATATTTCAGACAGCGAGGCAGATCAATATAGCTCAGCTCCAGTATATATTGTATTATGAACTGGTTCCGGAATTTCTTGGTAAGAACTTCACCCCGCTTATAAAAACCAATACTTTTTAAATAATGCTCTAAGTAAAAATTTGGGACTGATCCTGACGCTTAATGATATAGATTTTATGTATTATTTTCATACTTGAAATTATAGTGACCTGAAGTTATAGAGTCTTTAATATGATCTCTAATAATGTACAACTTCCTAATACTGAGCTCTCGTGTCGTCTTATTTAGGTATGAACATTGCTCATGGTCACATTTTCTCATAACTCCGGTTTTCCAGGATACAAGAATGCTCTCGCAGAAGGCATTATCTACGAGACAGATGGCTACGTCAACGACTTCGATCATCACTATGAGCCTGGTGTGCTTCACGAGTACATTATCGGCACCCGATGGTTCCACAACCTCCAACCGGGTCCTCTGCAGTAAGTTTTGAATTAACCTTACCATTTTATTGTTACGTGTTTCTTGTACAGTATTACCAAAAGCCTCGAAGTCTCCGAATAAGCAAAATTCTCCGAGTAATTTAAAAAATAACACTATGTATAGCGGAGCGACTGCCTATCTGACTTCCATAGTCCAGTTTCTGGTAAGACTGGTTGTCAGAGTTTCGGGATTCAGAATACCCTTAAAGACTGTGACAAGGGTCTCGTGGCACCAACTTCCAAACTCCAGGCTGCTATTGAGATATTTTCTAATGGGAAAAATAACACTTTGCCCGACCCGAGCATCCAACTCAGGATCCACGCTCAGCAGTCGTCCTTGTAAGGCCTCTTAAGAAGCTGACATGAATATTCCTAAATAGACCAATTCCAAGAAAATATCTTTTGAAAGCAATCATATCATACACGCAGTACACATACACGCAGTACACATTCAACCTCACTCCCACCCTGATACTAACCATACTAACTATATAATTACAAAATTACAACTAGAAGCTTTTAAAGAAAGAAAAATAAGAACATATCCTAATTACATACCGTTTGTACAAGCAACAATAACATAATTGTTAATTTGAAATGGAGGAGTCCAGGTGACCTGAAATACAGGCCTTGAGCCTAGTTTAGGCACCAGTCTCCCACAATATAACGCCCCTCCCATATGTCACCGTAGAAATAAGGTACCAATTAAGAGTAATATTGTGGAGAAAATAAACTATTTTTATTATTATTATTATTATTTATTTTTATATACACATATATTATGTTATCTTGTTTTCCACCAGCTTATACAAGAACGGCAAGTACGTCGGCGGTAGAACCACACCTGATGACGAGCTGAGGAGCGGCGTCCTCGCCATCAATGACACTGAAGCTCAGCTCACGGAGGGATCCTTCTGCCAACCCGTTGAAAAGATCGACTATGTCATGGCTCCTGATGTAAATTGATGAAAATTCCGTAGTTGAATGTAGATTGCTAGATACCTATTGTACTCAGCTTTTTATCTTCACGAGTCTCATTTGAATACAGCAGATAGGGTGCAACCACTGTGGCTCGAAATGGGAGTGGGATATGAAGCTAGGTGAAAATTAAACAAAATAATAAACATGAACAAATGTTTAAATGCAATATTGGATAATATCATTGGATATAATCCATGATTAATCACTCAAATCTGCTTTATCTGTAACTAATCACATAAGTAAAGTATACAAACAGCAAGATCTAGAAATAATAACTTTTTCGATTATCTGGTCAGCTAGGGCAGCGGTTCTTTGGCGGTCGACAGCAGGCGGCTGACCTTCCAGCTACTGACTTCATGAGAGGTCGTGATGCTGGTCTACCGCCATACAACGACTACCGAAAGTTCTGCGGGATGAAGCCAGCCAAACACTGGGAGGACTTCTACGACACTATTGATAAAGATGTAACTAACCATAATAAATAAACAAATCAAGCAGAAAAAAAATAAGCCTGGTGTTAGCTAGTCAAACCCTTCAGTTATTTCAGTAACCAATTAAACAATTGCTGGATTTTTGATGCACTGAATGTCTCAAGTTTTGTTTGACTAATCATTTTTCATGAATTCTAGAAAGTTGATATCCTCCGTCACCTCTACGATGACATAGAAGACGTTGAAGTCATGGTAGCTATCTACGTAGAGAGGCTCATGCCGGGGACTTACGTGCCTCCGACGCTGTACTGCATCATGACTCACAACTTTTTGTTGGCGAGACGTTCTGACAGGTTCTTCTTTGAACATGGAGACTTCCCTGCTGCTCTAACGATTCGTAAGTTTTTTGATGAAGCAGAAGTTGTAAAAGTTAACCATTTGTTTAGAAACCACCTCAGTGAAGCTTACAATGAAAATGCATATTTTTTGTAACAATATAACATACTGGACTTGGTCTACGCGATGCGCTTGGTTGAACAAGTTAAGTTTGTGAAAATTATAAAGTTCACAAACTGTAGAAATGAAATTAGAATTTCAAAAGTCGATCAGCTTGTTTTTTTTCATCATGCAATACATATAGGTATATGTATATCAACACCACATTTGAGTATCAACCATTGACTAGGAATGATGTAATGCTTCACTTGTGCTTCTGTTTCAGCGCAATTGAACGAAGTACGGAAGACAAGCATAGCGCGCGTGCTGTGTGACAGCGGAGACGGCGTCAAACAGATACAACCGGCCGCGTTCTTAAAGATGGGACCTCGGTAAGCACGTTATTATTTTACTACTCCCTATTAGCACTGCCACAACTAATGTTTATTAAGATTATGATTGTATTCAGGGAGATATGAAAGTGTTCTGATACTATTACTACATCATCATACTACATCAGATAAAACATTTTTTTAAGACAACCATAGAAATCACGCGAATATATCGTATACCTTTTGATAATATTAGTATAGATTATGTCTTCCACTTTCAGGAACTACCCCGTGCCGTGTGAAAAGATCCAGGGTATGAATCTCAACAGGTGGAAGGACAACTGGTGCTCCAAAGACGAAAAAAAGTGATTTGAAGGTCATTAACCGATTGACATTGGCCTCTTCTACATCCGATATACTTGTTTATTTCATTCACCATGAAATTCGTGATGTAAAACATTTTTTATAACACACTCGCTAAGTAACATACCTAAGTTCAAGGTCACACGTTTGTAAAGTGGCTCTTATTGCACCGCTTTTCTATAATGCGTATTCTTCATGCTTTTTACATCATATTGCAGCTCTAGTGCTGTAATTAAAATATATTTTAATTTAAACAAATGTTTAATATTTTATGCTTTAATGTCTAGTGAATAAATAAACTGAGTATGTAAATTAATAAAATTATGATAAACGAACATTATATTTCATCGTGTCATTTATATTTGTCAATACGTGAGGTAGATAGGTAACACTGAGGTCAGTGGAGTACAAGTGTAGAAACAGAAAATGCACGCAACAGAAGTGAATAAATACTAAGTACGTACATACATACATAAATAACGCATTTTTTCCATGGAAGTAGTCACCATACCACAGGTAGTAGGTATTTATGATGCGAAGTTCCTATGGTCACTTTCAGCTCCAGACCCTGGTTACCGTCTAGGACCGAAGTACGTCAAGACGAATCAACTTTTCGGGGCTGTGTCGTTCTCTTACGGAGTTCCTATGGCTACCTTCCAGATCCATCATCACACACTGGTTACCATCTAGGATCAAAGTACTCGTCAAGACGAATCAAACGAACCCAAACTCGAGGGGGTTGTGTCGTTAAATTACAGAGTTCCTATGGCCATCTTCCAGCTCCATCATCAGATCAGCTCCATGTCATAATAATATCGAATTGTTCTACGATACACACACACATGCAAAATTTCAGCCCAATCGGAAACCAGGAAGTGAATCAAATTGAACTTGCAAGTTTTGATGACAAACACGAAAAGTGAAAGTAAAATTTAAAAAAAAGTGAAAGTACATAAAAGTAATAAATAATAAGAATAAAATAATAAAAAATAAAATAAAAAATGCTTGTAATAATATGAATTATGGTCGAATTTCGATCACTGTGGGTGGTCACTAGTACCGACATATTTAAAAGCCCATTAGTGACTGACAGACAAAACGTAATCTTACAAGAGTTCTGTTTTTCCATAATTATGAGGTAGTGCGAAATCCTGATAATTGCGAATTAGCGTGTGATTCTATTGATTTACGTGTGACGTTACCTTCAACTGAAAATTTCTACTTAATGGTTTTATTACTGACTAATTGAAGCTAATCATGATACAAATACTATAAATGGTTCCAACTTCTCAGTTGTTAATCACTTTTCAATCACGATTATTAAATCTTAAAATCTGATAAAAAACTATAATTATTTCATCTAACATTTTAAAATGATACAAAATATTTTTAACAAAATATAAAGAATTTCCCTCTCGATTGTTTTATAAATAAATGTTGCCTTAATTAATACTTATAGCGTTTGTCATAATGAATTGGAAAATAGTATTATTATGTATGTCGATGTCAGTGTGTGTGTGGTCACAAGAGTCTCGTGTAGTGTACGACGCGTACTTCGGGAAGCCCATCACTGACAGGCGGAGCGAATACCTAGCGGGCGTCGCCAATGGAACAAGGTTTGTGAGTTATTCCTGTTTTCCTCAAAACATCTTTTAAACTTTTCTCTCTGCTCTCATTTTCCCAAAGTATCATGCATCTGAATAAATAATTGAGCGGAGGTTAGCCTTCAATATGATTCTAAAACGTTTTAAAAAATAAATAAAACTTGTATACAGCAAATGCGGCAACGCGCAACGGCGCAGGAGCTCACCGTGAGTCTTTACGACACGACATTGTGCCGTGCATCGTAACGCGTTGCGACATCGTGTCGTGAATTTTTACGATCCTCGTCGTTGATTTCTATGACACGACGTCAATCTGTTCATTCACGTTGAAAAATAAGGTCTTAAATAGATTTGAACTGATGAACATTTTTCAGCTTGTGTACAATAGATGTTCGGCCATGTCGCAAGGAGGAAGGACGTCGTGTAGATGGCACGTGCACAAACCCTAAGTTCCCCTCTCGCGGAGCCAGGATGACGCCCCTAAAAAGACTTCTACCAGCACAGTTTGGGCCAGGTACATAGCTCATACAAGTGACCTGGATCTAAAGGCAGGTTCATAAAAGTAAAAATGTGCAACGTTTCTTGTTAAAATATCTCCTTTTACCTATATAATTTTTACCACCAACATATTTCAATGAACATGATGCACAAACTTATATTTTTAAACAGGCAACACCTTGCGACCAGCGAGTGACGGGTCGGAATTGCCGTCTGCGCGGTTCCTTCGCACGTCTCTGATCGGGGACGGGTCCTTCATCGATCACCACTTCTCCGTACTAGCAACCCACGTCCTAGTAACCGCGGGAGCTGACACCGTGGAACTTATGTACATAAGTAAGAATCTTGATTAATAAAAATAACGTCCTTTGTATTGTTCATTTTCATCATCATCATCTGCCTAGCCTTTTCCCAACTATGTTGGGGTCGGCTTCCAGTCTCACCGGATGCAGCTGAGTACCAGTATTTTACATGGAGCGACCGCCTATCTGACCTCCACAACCCAGTAACTGGGTAACACGATACCCCTAGGTAAGACTGGTTGTATTGTTCATTTTCAATACATATAAAATAATAAAAAAATATAGAGAAAGAAAAGAAAAAACCGTGGAAATAAAAATCTTGTACAAACTAAAAGAATCCTTTAACGTTTTTTTACAATTTTTTTTTGATTGTGAATTTTTAAACGGGCTAATCTCTAGAATTATATCATAGGCAGACTTATGAGGTATAGTATAGGTTATGTGACATTACGGTACGATACAACGGGAGCGAAGCAGTAACCAAAGACGTAACAAAACGCGAGTGAAAAATCTCACGTGCGGGTAGAAGTTAGTACTCATGTGATAAAAAAATTCAAAAGGTCGGTGCCAAAACTGAATTGTTAAGTTTTGTTTCTTAAGTTTATTTTATCGGCACAGACATACCTACTACAAAATTATTAGAATCGCTGATCATGTCTGGTTGAAAACTGTTTCAACAATAATTCTGAAATACACCTCAAATCTTCTAATCATAGGTAGATATGCGATCGTTAGCGACTGCTGCGTCGGCAACACCCCTAACCGCGTGAACCCTATCTGCATCCCCATCCCCGTGCCTGCCGACGACCCTTACCTGCGTAACTCCCAGATCAGGTGTCTCAACCTGACCAGGGTCATCACTTACCAGGAGCTCGGGTGTCTGCCCGACTCTTTACCTGCTGAAAGAGTTAGTGATTTTCATTGTTTTTATTAGTATGACAGCTATTTATTATTTTCGGAACTATATTATTCTTTTATTCGCAGTATTCTTTAGCAACTACTCCAATGGATCTGTCAAATATCTATGGAAATGGTGAAATCAGGAACAGATTAATTAGGGCTAACCAAGGAGGTGAACTGGCGTCCAGGATGGAAGGTGACCGAGAAGTACCGCTGACCAACAGCCCCGTTTGCTTGAACAACAGACCTCCTGAAACCAGCTGCTACAACTATGGTACGTGGTTCACAGCCTACTTCTTTCTATTTGCAGTACAAACAGATTAACTACTTTTGCATTCTATGCTGCTTCACAATTACTGTTCTGAATTCGAGATTTGCGTCTGTACCTACTTGTTCACACTATACCGGCCATTATGAATATGTTACAGGTGACGAATTCCAGGGTAACGTACTCCCAACGATGTTCTTAACCCTTATGTGGTTCTTTAGAGAACACAACCGGATAGTTCGGCAGTTGGCTCAGATGAACCCCTGCTGGGATGACGAGAAGCTATTCCAGATAGCTAGACAGATTAATATAGCACAGTTCCAGTATATATTTTATTATGAACTGGTTCCGGAATTTCTTGGTAAGAACTCTACGCTACGTACATATAACAACACTTTTTAAATCATAATCTGAAATCAAATTAGAAATTATAGTGACCTGAAGTTATGAAGAGTCCTTAATATAATCTGTAATAATTTACCACTTCCGACTACCGAGCACTAACGGTAACATTCTCTCATAACTCCGGTGTTCCAGGTTACAAGAATGCTCTCACAGAAGGCCTCATCTACGAGACAGATGGCTACGTCAACGACTTCGATCATCACTATGAGCCTGGCGTGTATCACGAGTACATTATCGGCACCCGATGGTTCCACAACATTCAATCAGGTCCTCTGGAGTAAGTATTGAACTAACTTAACTATTTTATTGTTATTACGTGTTCCTTAAGGAGCCAGTTCCAAGACAATTTCTATTAAAAGCCATTATATATTATGTTATCTTGTTTTCCATCAGCTTGTACAGGAACGGCAAGTACGTCGGCAGTAGACCCACACCCGATGATGCGTTTAGGAGCGGCGTCCTCGCCATCAACGACACTGAAGCTCAGCTCACGGAGGGATCCCTCTTCCAGCCTGTTGATAAGTTCGACTACGTCGTGGCTCCTGATGTAAATTGATGAAAATTTATTAGTTGAATGTAGATTTGCTCGAGACGTATAGTAATCGTCTTTTTAAAAGTTTTCATTTACTTTCACTTTGTGTGTTTTTATCATCACAAATTTCATATGAATGAACAACGGGGACGAATAGAGTGCATCCGCTGTCGCTTGAAATGAGAGTGGGATACTAAACAAAATACTCGTAATAAATATAAACAAATGTTTAAATGCAATATTGGTATCTCCGTGATTAATCACTCAAACCTGTTTTTACCAACACGCTTGTGTTAGTCTTGCCTGTATCTAACCACATAAGTAAAAACAAATCTTGGAATTTGCATAAAACCAGCTTTTATACAAACAGCAAGATCAATAAATAATAACTTCCTACATTATCTGGACAGCTAGGACAGCGGTACTTTGGCTATCGACAGCAGGCGGCTGACCTTTCAGCTACTGACATCATGAGAGGTCGCGACGTTGGTCTACCGTCATACAACCACTACCGAAAGTTCTGCGGGATGAAGCCAGCCAAACACTGGGAGGACTTCTACGACACTATTGATAAAGATGTAAGTAAACGTACAAATGAATCTAGTACAAAAAAAAGAATTTTCACAAGCCGTTTGGGTGCTAGCCTTCGGTTATTTTAGTAACCAACTAAACAATTGCTGGATTTTTATGCAGTGACTGTCTAAAGTTTTGTTTGACTAATCATCATCCGTCAATTCCAGAAAGTTGAAATCCTCCGTCGCATCTATGACGACATAGAAGACGTTGAAGTCATGGTAGCTATCTACGTAGAGAGACTCATGCCGGGTACCTACGTTCCCCCCACGCTGTACTGCTTCATGACTCACAACCTTCTGTCAGCAAGACGTTCTGACAGGTTCTTTTTTGAACATGGAGACTTCCCTGCTGCTTTGACGATTCGTAAGTTTGTTGTCGAAGCAAAAATCGTTAAAGTTATTCATTTGTTTTAAAACCACCTCAGTGAAAATAGCAATCAAAATGAATATTCTTTCTAACATCATAACACACTGGCGTTGGTCCACGCGATGCGCATGATTGAAGTTTGCGATGCGTTTGTTAAGTTTCAGTGCTCTAAACTTTCTCTAGAGCTTATGCCCGCGACTTTGTCCGCAAAAATGTCGTATATTTATATCAATAGCACATTAATGTGTCAAGTATTAACTAGGAATAATGTAATGCTTCACTTGTGCTTCTGTTTCAGCGCAACTGAACGAAGTGCGGAAGACAAGCATAGCGCGCGTGCTGTGTGACAGCGGAGATGGCGTCAAAAAGATACAACCGGCCGCGTTCTTCAGGAGGGGACCGTGGTAAGCACATACTTACTATCTTACAATGCCCCTGTTGTTTATTAAGATTATGATTGTATTCAGTAAGTGTTCTGATTCTTTTATCCCGCTCATAAATTAAACAAACTACCTTTTGATAATATTAGTATAGATAAATTATGTCTTCCACTTTCAGGAACCCCCCCGTGCCGTGTGAAGAGATCCCGGGTATAAATCTTAACAAGTGGAAGGACCACTGGTGCCCCAAAGACAATAAAAAGTGATTTAAAGGTCATTGACCGATTGACATTAAGTAGGTACATTTTATATTGCTTGTTTATCTCATTCAACATGTCATTTATTTTATAACACACATGTTAAGTAACACGTCTAAGTTGAAGGTAACACGCTTGTAAAGTGGCTTTTATTGCACCGCTTATAGGTTTGTAATGTAGCGTATTCTTCATGCTTTTTCAATATTACATTATAGTGCTTTAATCGTATTAATTAATCTATTTTAAAACAAGGTTATATAATTTATGTTTAAATGTTTTGTAAATAAATAAACTTAAAAATAAATAAAATTCATAAAATGCATTTGTTTGGTTTTATTTTGAAATAAAAATAAATAAAATAAAATTTGTACCAAAATAAGTATGATAATTAATAAAATATATTTAAATATACATAAAATTACATCTGTAATCCTCGAAGAGCAAGGCAGAGGTATACCCTTTAGTACACCCACATTTTACCATTTATATTTAAGTCCCATGTAATAGGGGGCGAGCGTATTGCCATCAACCGAGCACAAATCCAGACTCGAAGGCTGCTATTGAGCAATTCCTGAAAGAAAAACCCATTCGAACTTAGGACGACCTGGGAATTGAACCCATGACCTCATGCTTAGCAGTCGCGCCTTTTTTTGAGGTGGTATAAATCATCAGCCGGAAGGAATTGTCAGACTTTTACTGACTAAAAGACCACCCTGTTCCTTCTGTTGCCCTTTACGTTCCGGGGCCACGGTATACTGTTAAGACGTCCCACAACCCCGGATAGAGAATGCCTAAGGCATTAAGTCCGCCTTTTTACTTTTGTTGCATAAAGTTTAAATAAATAAATAGTGCATTTGACAGAAGCGAATAAATTGCAGAAAATGGCGAAGTGGATGACTGTGTGTCTCATAGGCATCATCTTCGAAATTTAAGAATCAGAAACGTTCGGTCCCTTATTCGTTTTTATCGAGAGTGTCCTACCCCCGACCGCGACAGATTCGTGAGCATATGTAAATACCCTAACATCTGCCCCTTTGTATTGTTTCTGTATAAAATATGTGGACATAAGTAAAGGGTTTTGTCTTCAAATGGGATTTGCTGATTGGGGATTCGTTATATTTGGATTTCGACTTATTTTCTTTGAAAAGTAATGTTAAGCCGGTCTTACAATGCGGGTCGGTAGGTTTACTATAGGCCGACTTATTGTTTAAAACGTTGAGGTAGGTACTTAAAATAGGTAGATTTTGTGATAAGTCTGTTTTTTTTTGATGTCACAGTTGGCGCAGTTTCTGAGAGATTAGTGTTGCGCTGCGTGTCGTGGGCTCGTTTCCCGCATGGAACAAATATTTGTATGGCCTAATACTGGTAGTAGTTCGCAGTTATTTGTGTATTTTACACATTTGTAAACATAATAAAGTAGGAATTCCTAAAGTGGGGTAAAGGGATGTTTTTGTTAGAAAAAAAATTGTTTATTCAAAAAATATTACTTTTTTCTATAATAACAACTATTAGGTATGGTTATTGGTTAGATTTCTCAACAAACTATTCTCCATAACAAACACAAACGTCAGATTGCGCGTTTCATGATGAAAAGTTAGAAAAAGCCTTTTTAGTGAAATGCAGTTTTAATCGTTGTTGTAGAGATAAACTACAATAATATGACGCGAAAAAAAAAAAACTGTCGCAAACAAATCTGAAGACGGCCTGCTACTGAAGACGATTACTTACAACTACATAAAATCTCTTTGAAATGGATGTGACTACATGTGATACACAATGTTATAGTAGTTTATCTATATGAAATTATACAAAAAAAAATTTGTAATTCAGTAGATACTTAGGTAAATATAAGAACTGCAGGTCCAAACCAAGCCAGCTAAGAGAAACATCTCTTTCCTCTCACATTCATCTCTCAGGCGGACTTGTTTATTTGGCGACTCAATTAAGAGATTCACTATCGCCTTATCACATAATCTATCTGTCCTCCCAGCGAAGGTTTTATCAAGAACTCGCGCTGAGTTACTGCAATTGTTTTCTCAACTTTTTCGTGATTCTACGGTTTCTTCTCAAGTACAATTGATGTTGGTGGCTCTAAATTAAAGTCAATATTGAAGAATTTATTTTAATAAAAATAATAATACACACATATCATCACGGCAAATATTATTTTAAAATAAAATAAGTATGGTAATTAATAAAATGTGATAAATGAACATTATATTTCATACATAAAATACTCCTGTAATCTCCGAAGGGTTAGACAGAGGTGTTTCCTTAGTACCCCCACATTTCGCCAGTTATGTTTCAGTCTCATGTAACAGGGGGCGAGCCCAATTCCATTAAAAAATACCAGCCTATTATTGTCCCACTACAGGGCAAAGGCTTCTTCTCAAACAGAGAAGGCACGAGCATTGATCACCACGCTTGTTCAAGGCAGTGGCGATTTGATTTGACTGACGATGTTTCTCTTCACCGATGTCAGTGATGTCCAAGATAAACTTAGATGGATATGAAAAAGTCACATTGGTACTTGCCCGGATTTGAAACTAACCTTAATAGTTCGCTTATAAAAAAATATTATATGTAAATGCGAAAGTAACTAAGTAAGCGAAAATAAGTAGTAAGTCTGTCGCTTACGCTTTTACGACTAAACCACTGAACCAATTTTGGTGAAATTGAGTGAGGGGTAAGTTTGAACCCCAAAAAAGAACATAGGCTACTTTTTATTCCGCGACTTCGTCTGCGTCTGTAATAATCGACATTTATGCGGACGAAGTCGCGTTTCCAATATTTTGTTTTAGCTCTTAGGTCTAGAAGTTCGGCTTCCATTCACTTTGCATACTTTTCTGATCACGCACAAACACAATTTAAAGTTTTTCCAACTCAGTTTCTGTGAGCCTATCGTCCCTATAATAAAGAGTTTCTTTAGAAAATTCTCTTTATGTAATTTTGTTTACGTTGTAGGTAGTCATAGGAACCTTTTACAAATTGCCTCTATTCAGCTAGCCGCCCTATGAATGTTAAGAGATTGTTGGCTATGTCGAGCATTTTTATTTTTAGTAAATAATGTAAGTTTCAATCAAAAGTACTTTGGAAGCCATGATTGTAGGTATTTATTATATTATATGCTTACTAATATTACTACTAATACTTACAAAATAAATGTGTTTAAACCTATAAATGTGCCTAATGCTAAACGTATAATGTTCTTGGTAAAACTATAGTATTAGTGCAGGAGCAGACTTGGGACTGGAAAATCAGTCAAGGTCAAATAGATTTTTAAGAAGCTTTCACTTTTTAAACGATAAACGTAAGCGTTGGAACATTTCGGCATTAAAAATATATTTTTAAAGCTACATGAAGTCGTTGTTTAACGTTTAACATCAAAATAATTTAATTAATATGTATTACACAGCTAGCGCAAGAGTCTGCACTGAAATAAAAAAGCTTGTCCATTTCATCGAGACAGACGTTGTCTAGGATCTAGATCAGTCTTCGACGTATACGTTCAGGTCGTTTCGACACCTTTTTCCTCTTTCTCTGCCGGCCTAGGCTGTGCTGTCCGTATTTGGGCACTGATTTTTGGCAGGTAGCTCCCTGCCTACGTCCATTAAACCTGTTTTAGAACACAGTAGGTTAGACAGAATCTAATATAAAAGTATAGCAAAGTCAAAATCAAAGCCAGAGTTCTAAATGTTTCTATAAAATTTTGAAATTAACGCTTCAATAATCGCTTTCGCTTACTTGACTTAAAAAACTCCTGTCCGCTAGCGCTCGTGACTGGCACAGGTGGTAAGTCGGCCAATTTGTAAAGGCTTCCTGTTACCGCCCTTGAGGATGACATTGAGAAGTGTGCTGTGTATCTTGAATTTAAATTGACCACCACCGACTTCTGTTTGTGTAGTCTACTTTAAATCTTGACTGTTTGAAGTTTTGTGAAGAACCTTTGTGACTTTAGGAAAAGGTTTTTAATAAAATCAGTTTTTCAGCTAAAGTAACTAACAACATTACATAATAAATCAACATAAGCTTCTGTTAACAATTTTTTTTTATGTTTCTCTGGAAGATATAAAGTTATTATTGAAACATTATTTTAACTTAGATTCCCGTGCGCTTACTTACGCACTCAACAAATAGATAACACACAAAACTCGACCTTTCTACTTAACTAAGTTTACTGAAACCAACTGAATTTTAAGTTAAAATTTCCAAAAAGCCAACACAATCTAACTGAACATGTTATTTTAAATTTAAATTCCATACAGTTCACGCATTAAGCGGCACGGGGGTTGCGCTCCGTAGCCCATTTATTTTACATTTGATGGAAAATTCCCTGAACGTGGAAAGGGTTTTAAGCGCAGCGGCGCGGCGGGATCATCACTGAAAACGCGGGGAACCCACTCCATACACTAACACATGCCCAAGTCCGACCCTGGTCGCACACACTGCCATTAACTTAATCGTGATTGGTTGGATGGAGTCGTATTTTTTGTAAGTGTGCGTACAGAACAACTGTTCCAACAGGACTGTTTTCGTGTTAAGCGAGGCGTAGACTTAATGAGAGAATTAAAATCACGATGACCTTTTCACAGCCAAAAGAAGTACATACGATGTGATTAGTGTATCCATTTTATTAAGTAATAATCATCCTATCACTAAAGCAGTATAGTTCATTGTTGTACGAACAAATATTTAAATTCTCGCCCCGCACATCCGTTAGATTTTTCATACCAAAGATTGGCAAGATGTGAATTGCAATATTAGTTGGTAAAACATGAAACTGTATTACTACATTAATAGAGTAACTATTACTTATACAAACATCTCTTCGTCGGTGTGAAACCATCTTTAGTTTCGTTCGTATTGATGTGTGTGTAATGTCTGATGCCAGGCATCGTTCCGCATCGTCATCACGACTGATTGGAACCACCTACTGCCTGTACGATGGGAACTCTAACACTATTTTCTCGCGGATTCTTTGTCCGTTGTTAGTAGAACGGTTTACTTATCGCTTTCGAAGTTTGATGTGAGAATTATGTGTATCGCTGTCGAGTGTTAAAGTAGATAGATATACCGCATAATATTATAAATGTGAAAGTTTGTGAAGATGTTTGGATGTTTGTTATTCAATCACGCGTAAACTGTTGAACAGATTTTGATAAAAATTGGCACACAGATAGACCATTTAACACATATGATACTTTTTATCCCTGTGATGATGTTGCCTTGGGATTATAATTCAACTTACTGTACGGAAAGTTGCTTTTTACGCAGGCGGAGCCGCGGGCAGAAGCTAGTTAAATATAAATTTTAAAAGATAGTGATAAACAAATACAGTTTAATTTACACAGGTACTAAAAGACACAAAAATAACTCATGTTAGTAACTGATATTATACACTATCAGCAGAGGGTTCGTGATTTCAATAAGAGATGGCGCTGCTTGACGCCACAGACCCAATATAAGTATGGTTTGTATTTAATGAGTAAAACAGTAGTGTTTCCCTAAAGACTGGTAATTATGACCGTCTTGTGTGGTCACCGGCGCGTGTACAGTAACATGGGGCTGACAACTCTGCCTAATATTTGGCTACTAGTTCACTCGATCGAATATCCATCAGGCTTGAAACCGTTTAGTTGTGTTCATAGTAAAAGAAAATGTAGGAATAGTAATGTTTATTTTCAGAGATAAATTATTATTGGGGTTTTTTTATTTCTATACTGGCAACATTCATCATTATTGTGGTTGGAATAGACTGGGTGTAACGAAATGTACCCTCAAATATTTTGAATTTCGAATTACCAAGCCGAAGCGTAGCTCGTCTTTTGTTTTTTACGGAGTAGTGTGTGCGTCGATCGCCATCTTATTCAAAGATTTTTTAGTTTTATGTGTAAGTTTTTTGTTTTAATAACAATTTTAATTAGTTATTGTGCACATTGATGTGGAATAAAGACTAGCCAGTCTTTTCACGCGGAGTTTAGAGTGTACTTTATTGTTTGTTAAGTGTGTTGGAGAAATCATGTCATTGTGAAAAACATATAGGTTAAAACAGGCTTTCAAGAGTGCCCTCGGCCATGGAGCGTTTTCGGTAAGTACTAGACTAAGATTTTTAAACGGTTTCTATTTCTAATACCTAATTCGAAAATAGATTTATAACATCTATAGCTTAATATTAAGAATTCCATACCGTTCTCCATTATGCTTGTCCGGACAAAAAACTTGAAATGAAGAAAGTTAACCAATAAAGAATATAGTGAAGGCGATCGGATCGAGTCGGAATAACTCGCATAATGCGAACTGACGGAGAGGTTTAATTAAAGAAACGCTCATGGCGTTGGCGGCCACCTGAAGCCACTGGGATTAGAAAAAGTAGAACTATTTGTATAGATTTGTTGGTTCCGCAGATATATTATTGACACATAACATCACGCCTGTAATCCCCGAAGGGTTAGGCAGAGGTGTACCCATTAGTTCATCCACATTTCGCCAGTTATGTTTTTAGTCCTATGTAATAGGGGGCGAGCCTATTGCCATCAACCGGGCACAAATACAGACTCCGAGGCTGCTACTGAGAAATTTCTGATGGAAAAACCCAATAACACTTTGCCCGACCTGGGAATCGAACCCAAGACCTCAAGCACAGCAGCCGCGCTTGCGACCACTAGACCAACGAGGCAGATATATTATTGATTTCTATAATTACTTTTACAAACATCGTAGGCGCCAATGAAAAAAAACGTTCATTGTTTTTTTTATACTTGCTGATAAATATTATATTATTATACTTATATTGTGATCATATTTTTGACGTCCATTGCTTGCCTATGTAATGATCAGCAGTAATTGTAGCTACCGACAAGGTAAGGGGAAAGCAAACTGATGCTGGTTCTTATTCCCATTTTTAGTTACTTCTAACACCCTCACAATCCCAGAATAATATCATGAAACGATCAGAATAGAGAACGTACCCACTTAAATGTTAAAATTATTCATAAAAACGAATGAGGAAACCTAAATACAAGCTCCATTTTATGGCCTTAGTATTGATTTCACGTGCGGTACCCTAAAAAGTAGGTTTTAATGGCGGTCGAAATAAATTAATGGCATTTTACGGAAGCGCCCACAAACCACTCGGGGGATGCGCTTAATTGACTTAATTTATATTTATATAGAACACCGAGGGCTGCTGTGTTTGTACGTTGAATAATATAAGGAAATAAATAAAACCAATATAGTATCTTCGAAACGAAGACTTGTCCTATCCTCCAACTTTATTAGTTTTTAATAAATATTATAACATAACATAACATCACGCCTGTAATCCCCGAAGGGTTAGGCAGAGGTGTACAGGTCAGTACACCCACATTTCGCCAGTTATGTTTTTAGTCCCATGTAATAGGGGGCGAGCCTATTGCCATCAACCGGGCACAAATCCAGACTCCGAGGCTGCTACTGAGAAATTCCTGATGGAAAAACCCAATAACACTTTGCCCGACCTGGGAATCGAACCCAAGACCTCATGCACAGCAGTCGCGCTTGCGACCACTAGACCAACGAGGCAGAAATAAATAAATATTATAATATTGTTAAAAACACTAATTATGGATAACTATTTTGGACATCCATACCTGCGCAAGCTCCCCATAATTTTGTGTCTATTCACAAAATGATTATTTTCAAAATCTCACAAAGCATGCCAAAGCCTGGCGCTAGTATTAAAAAATATATTCATTGGCAAGCGGCGACTCCCTTATTTTTTCCTTGATATCTTTTTAATGGAGTATTATAAAAGCGTTAGGCTGTACGGCCTCAGGCTTCAGAGGTTATTAGATAGTCAGTTCTACTAGTTTAGAGTAATTTTATATAAGGAGATTAATGATAATTACTTGGTTTTGAGCAATCTAATGTGCTAGATGACACCTTGACGGTTTCTATTGATTGTCCCCTAATTCTGCATGCTGATTGTGAATTTATAAGCAAGCACTATTTTTACTACCTAGTGAGATACTAGTCAACCACGACCTTACATAGCCGTTAAAAACGCATACTGCCCATCGAACGGATATTCAGTCTGAACGGTCTAAAGCGATCGAAGCCTTAATCCGTTCAGACTAAATACACCATCGAACTATGTAATATTCTATATATATTAGACCATTTACAGGGACTTTCAATGTCAAGAAATCGGTCAGTTAGCCAGAAAGTTGAAGCTAGAGGTGCTCGTTACAAAACGAAGCCACTATGGAGGAGAACTAATTAATTTAATTAATTATTAATGCATGCAAAACATTGTGTGTAACAACAGTGAAGGTCGTCTCCATTTAGAAAAATAAGTCCAGTACGTTTAGTCACAACTTATAATACAAAAAAAAGTTGGAAGTTTGGGCTTCAATATCTAACCGGGTGATTCCCTTAGTATGGTCCAAAACATATAACATGTAACTTTAAGCTTCGATATGTGTCTTATTATGCTCGTTTTAAAACGTTTGACATTTTTACAAAATTGTAATCTTCTCTCAAATTGAAACGAAACTTCAAATCTACATAATTACTTTGACAGTCCTTTTAAATTAACAAGATTCTAGAATTTAATTACAATTCTCGGAATAATTACGAATCAAAGGCTATTGCCCTTATCCCAATCAACCGAGATCAGATCAAACAGCGATTAGACCCCGACGGTGTTTGCACTCTTAATAGATCTATGACAGGCGAAACTTTTCAGAGTAAACTCCACCAATAACTAGAACCTGCCAATCGAAAACGTACTTTATTTTTTAGGGCATAGAGGTCACGATGACGGTAAATGAAGTTGTAGATGCAGCGACTATCAGGTTTGTATTACTGAGATCGGATTAAAGGAATGCTTTGATTGAGTTAGTGTATCAATATTCCTATGTCGGGTTCTAGTTATGTTTTTCAAATGGATTAGTACTAGACCGCTTACTTCGCTTACTAGTTTTCAGTTGCTGCAATCGATGACTAAGTTAGTTGCTAATTGCCGCAACTAGCAACTGTTAATATTATACCAGTTTTTAAAGATTACCTCAACTGTCAATCTCTACGCATCAGGCGATTTCACACCCTCCCTCCCTCTCTGCGTGCCCGGCAATGCCAGTGTCGCTACGGCAATGGCATACGGCAACTTTGCTGTGAAAGTTGCTCACAGATTGCCATAAAGTTGCGGCAACCGTAAACGTAATAGCAACTATTAACTTTTACAGGAAACTTTTAAAGAGTTGCCTCAAGTTGCTCCGTGTGCAAAGCGGCTAATTACTAACAGTGACTTTTTCCATAAAAAATAAAAGTGGTTTCCCAGCAATAATTTTTGCTTAAAGTTATTAAATTTGATATTCAGTTTATTACGTGGTCAACGGCTCTGTGATATGTGTTTATTACGCGGTATATTCATTTTCTGTGTGTGATGGCCCAGTGGTTAAAGCGCCCGCCTCTCATGCATGAGGTTGTGGAATCGAATCCAGGCAAGTATCAATGTGACTTTTTCAATTCATATATACTTTCTAAGTTTTTTTCTTTCTTGGGTTGGTCCGTGGATGGATGACCATCTTAACACACCGAGATTCCTCCGTGCCTCGGAAAGCACGTTAAGCCGTTGGTCCCGGCTGTCATACGTGGATCTTTGACAGTCGTTATAGGTCGTCAGAAGCCCGAAAGTCTGACAACCAGTCTTACCTAGGGGTATCATATTACTCAGTTTCTGGGTTGTGGAGGTCAGATAGGCAGTCGCTCCACGTAAAATACTGGTATTCAGCTGCATCCGGTTAGACTGGAAGCCGACCCCAACATAGTTGGGAAAAGGCTAGGCAGATGATGATGATGATATACTTTCTAAGTTTAACTTAGACATCATAGTCATGATTGCGTGCCTTGGAAAGCACGTTAAGCCGTTGGTCCCGGCTGTCATACGTGGATCTTTGACAGTCGTTACGGGTCGTCAGAAGCCCCAAAGTCTGACAACCAGTCTTACCATGGGGTTATAGTATTGCCCAGTTACTGGGTTGTGGAGGTCAGAGCGACCATGTAAAATATGGTATTACTGGAAGGTATGGTTAAACTGGAAGTCGACCCCAACATAGTCTGGAGAAGGGTCATTCATTCAATATTCATTTTCTCTTCTAGTAAGTAATAATGTCAAAATACATTCAGACAAAAACAGTCGCGGTCTCAGCTAGTCTTTCAAAAACCGCCACGACTAACTCATTACAGTTATTATATCTATGTGTTTGTAGACTGTGTGAGGGTACCATGAGCAGTGCTCTCGCATACTAATTGGTTCCTCGGTCTAGATGTACTTTATTTTCTTTTGATTAACTTTGTCTGCCTTAATATTACTTGGGAAACAAACAAAAAACCCACAATGTGTTGTGAGAGTAATAATTGAAGTTAGTTCCGCCAAAATGGCCTAATCTATAATTTCTCAATAATTATTAACATGTAACATACATAACATCACGCCTGTCATCCCCGAAGGGTTAGGCAGAGGTGGACCCATTAGTACCTCTATCCTATTCTATGCAAATATTTTTGCTTGGAAATTGAACGGTTATAGCTGGATTACACATTTCACACATTACATTAGGTACATGTTCATGGTACATGTTTTGTATTTGACTATCACGCGACTGTTGATCAATGAGGTCTTGGGTTGGTTCTCAGGTCGGGCAAAGTGTTATTGGGATTTACCATTATTAATTTCTCAGTAGCAGCCTCGGAGTCTCGATTTGTGCCCGGTTGATGGCAATAGGCTCGCCCCTTATCACATGGAGCTCAAACATAACTGGCGAATTGTGGGTGTAGTAATGAGTACACCTCTGCCTAACCCTTTGTAGATTACAGGCGTGATGTTATGTAATACATTTGAATAAGAATCATTATCCGTAGTCAGCTCATAAAGTACTTATCCAAATTTTAAAGTACTGTACAAGACCATTAATGATGCCTTAAAACTGCAACATTGAGGAAAATCGTAAAATAATAAACACATTTTTGCTTCAACTTCAAAGGGCAAAGCTTGCCTTGATTGGCGTAAGCTCCTTTGTAACCACTTCGTTAGTAAGATGCAACCTTGTTCCCATTAGCGCAAGGTTGAAGTTAAGTCGTCTTGTACAACGTTTGAGCGTGGTAAGTGGGTATTTTTTGCAAGGTGCCTTTTAAGAGGACGTGTTTCTTATCGTTGTGTGCGTACATCTTTAGAAATCATGGTTATGTTCACTCTCAGACGATATAGAAAATTATTATAATTTTTTATTTATTTTATAAGCTCTACTTTGATCTTGACACTGAGATTTTTTTTATGTTCCCCTCATGGATACCAAACAAATTCAATGAATCAAAGAAAAATCTTTTTACGGTACTCTCTGGGAGCTAGGGAAAAATCTTCAATAGTTAATTATGATTAATTTTCATTGGGCTAATTAGTTTTAAATTACTTTTTTTTTCTTTAATATGTTACGATACGGATTCAGCGGCATGGGGTGGTTACCGGGGTCGAGAGACGTCTTAACAGGACGCCGTGGCCCCGGAACGCAAAGGGCTACAGTAGGAACAGGGTGGTTTTTTAGTCAGTAAAAGTCTGACAGTCCCCTCCGCCCCACCTAGGGATCATTTGATGATTTTTACCACCCTAAAATGGGGGTGGTTACACCGACAGTGTTAATTCAAAAACCATTCAAAAATGGTAACAAGTATCCCAAATATGGAGCATAATGTGCGAACGCGCAATTTAACCACGTTTGGCGTACTATGGTGCCGATTCTCTTGTTCACTAACTACACTAAATTTAGAGAATTGACATCTCTTACTAACATACAGCGAAAGGAAAGGACGGTGACATTAGAGAACTAAGTTAGCGATTTCAAATTAGTTTTGCCTTGAACTTTTCCGTATTTTTAATCCATACGTTTTAAGATGTTAACTATAATTGTATGGATGTATCATATTGACTAAATTTGACAGCTCTTATTTACATTAGTCTCTTTCTTGTTATAATGGACAGAAAAAGATGGAAATACTCTAATTTTAGTTTAGTTTGTGACCAAGGGAATCGGCATCAATATTAAATTATCGTATTAATTAAATGAACAGCATTTATATTATCAGTTGCACTACGTAGTTAGTAACATTAATAACTCTCTTGACCCAGCCACGCTAGTCAATCTAAATAGCCTAGTAAGCACGATATATTATAGAGCACGAGTGTGTGCGCAAACACATGCACTTCCTCTTCTTTCACTCTCATAGTCCGATGGGACGGCAATTCGACATGACCGGGGAGTGATCAGTCGTAGGAACAACGGCCTAACGTGTTTTCCGAGGCATGGGGGAGTCACCCACCAACTTCCAAACTCCGAGCTGCTACTGAGAAATTCCAAATAGAAATCCCCAATAACACGTTCCGAACTGGGAATCAAAGCCCTACACTCGGCAGTCGCGCACCAACGAGACCAACAGGTTAAACATACACACGAACAAACAATCTAATAAAAATCTAGTACGTAGTCAGTAACATCCTTACTATCTTTTTGTATCAAAACAAAAAGGGAAATGCAGTTAAATGATCGTAGTTGAAACACACGGGCATCATAACAAACGAACAATTGAGCAAGTGTACAGAACTATCTTAACTCAATGTAATACATCCATACTTATATTATAAATTCGAACGTGTGTCTGTCTGTCTGTTACCTCTTCACGGTTAAACCGCTGAACCGATTTAGGTGAAATTTTAAGTAAGTATTGAGATAGTTTAAGACTTGGGGAAGGACATAGGATTGTTTTTATCCCGGATATCACCCGCTAAGGCGGTGAAAAGGGGGTTGGAAGTTTGCATGCAAGTACGATATAAACAAGTTCCACACGGACGTAGTCGCGGGCAAAAGCTAGTAGTATATATACCGTATAAATATAGTCCTCTCAGAGTTCCTCTCTAACACAAAGTATTGTCTGTGGACTCGATCTAGCGTGAAGGTGAAGATAAGTATTGTTTTCTTTTTAGATCGCTCTCCATGTAAACAAGGCACAAGGCCGCACCGGTCTCAACTCCAACATTTCAATAAAATATTATTCTACGACATGGAAACGCACTCAGTTTTTTGAATGAGAACTTTTGGTTGTTTAGTGGTAAGACCTTCTAGAACATTTATTAGAGATAGACAGTTCAACTTATTACTTAGTAGTTTCAAATTCTGTGTCTTTTAGTGTGCTCTAGTATGATTAAATGGTAATGTTAAATGATATTTAATCTGTAAATAGGTTAAAAGCTAAATGCATAAAATAAAATTTAAAAAATAAAATTAATGTAAGTCTGAATCCGCCTCGAGCAAGCGTGGTGAAAAAAAAAAAAAAAAAAAGTTTTTTATTGTCTCAAATGGTTACAATTTCACGTGTGAATGAAACGCTTGAGCAATGCTTGGTCTTTCTCTTCAGGAAAGAGGCCTTTGCCCTCAGTTTCCCAAGTTTCCTAACGGTGTTTCTTAATTTATTTAACGAAACTGTGGGCGTACTAATGGGTACACCTCTGCCTAACCCTTCGGGGATTACAGGCGTGATGTTATGTTAACGAAACACTTTAAACTTGATAGGTTTTTGAAGATGTTTTACATTTTGAAAATCTGCGATGCTTTATTACAATACAATCGTAGAGAGAAACTTCCATCAAAATTAAAATAATACCAGCCTATTACTATCCCACAGCTGGGCAAAGGCTCTTATTCTTATACAGAAAACGCATGAGCATTGATCACCACGCTTGCTGAAGGCGGATTGGTGATTCCAGACTTATATTAATTACAAGTCCATGTTTTCCATCATCGATGTCAGTTTATCAAAAGTAAAAAATAATATATAATTTTTAAATGTTATGAAGAAATTTTCGTTAAAATAATAAGAAAATAAAACCAGTACTTAACATGTACGTCCACGACCTACACTACCAGCTCCTCGCAAGACGCATTAGTCTGTTCGGTATTGGCGCGGTGAGTAATGCGCGCCGGCGCGTGTGACGAATGCGAATATTATAAACTACAACAGCTTGCTGACCGGCTGCCGACTGTGCCGCGGTCTGCGGATAATGGGCCTCTTCATTTGGAATACTAAATGATCACCTTTTTGGTGTAATTGTTGGAAGTACGACGAGTTTTCATAAATTATATTCCATAAAATTAAATACTTCATTGATTCATTTCTACTGTCTCGTTGGTGTAGTGGTCGCAAAACGCGACTGCTGAGCACGAGGTCTTGGATTCGATTTCCAGGTCAGGCAAAGTGTTATTGGGTTTTTTCCATCAGGAATTTCTCAGTAGCAGTTTCAGAGTCTGGACTAGTGCCCGATCGATGGCAATAGGCTCGCCCCTATCATGTATATGGGACTTAAACATAACTGGCGAAATGTGGGTGTGCTAATGGGTACACCTCTGCCTAACCCTTTAGGGAATATAGGCGTGATGTTATGTTAAATACTCCATATTTCCTATGTATTTAAAGGTATAAGGAAAATCCAAATACATCAAAGTAATCGATGTCTTTTCTAAAAGTAGATATATTTATTATAACTAAGTAAACATACCTGCCACGGTTCACGCCGCGTAATGATACGTCTTTGGTTACTGCTCTGCTCCCGTGTGGCGTAGCGTGATATTATATAAAAAATCTGCTTTTCCATACAAAATTGCAACAGAAAGTATCGTATTTTAGTTTACAAGGAAACATTCGTCGTAACGTCAACTATCCTCAGTTTAAAAAAAAGGAAAGTATTTTTTTAAACCTTGAATTACAAAGGTACAGCGTGTGTCATCAGACGTGTCCTCCACCAGACCTGTTAATCAACATTACCAAGTCTCAAACCGGCCATTGTCTACAACACCACCATACTACGTACCTGTCTTCCACCTCCATCATTTATAACAGTTCCCAAATCCCCTTCAACTATAGTACGAGCCCTATCAGTGTGGTGACAAGGGTCACCTGAGCTAACACCGGCTGACACTCTCGGGCACAGAGTATACAACAAACCAGAAGGCATCTTCGACAGTTGCCCTGCGGCGCGTACATTGTTCAAAAACATCGACTAAAAAAAATTAATGTCAACTCTTCCGATTCGTGTAGTATTTTAGGAGAAAAAATCGTCCAGTATTGTCGTTGATCATACGTAATGCGAATGCCAGGCTCTCGACTTATATTAGCAGGAGAAACCGTGGCGTTTTAGTCGGTATGAGTCCGACATCATCCATCCATAAAAATGGAGCAAAATATCTTATTTTTCTTACAAAACTAAAAATAGACCTCTTAAAAAAATCTATCGAATAAAACGCCAAGCTACTTACACTAGATACATGACATTGACATTTCTGTTGCCTTAATTAGGTGTTTGACACAATTAACCAACATTGACTTTGACTTTGACTTTGACAATTGCCAGTTTCTTTAAAATCAATTCAATAGTAAATCAATTGAGTAGGTAAAATAGTGAACAAACAGTTTATTATTTCCATATAAAATCTGGTGGAATCGCGTTTTGAAAGCTCATTAAACGTAAATGTCAATTGATTACTGGTGTCAAGTACGCAATTCACTCACGTCCGCGGCCTCTGGTACATTCTGTATTCTGAGTCTCCGATACCTAAACGATCGTGTTATTATCTTGATGGTTATTCGACGTTTTGTTTGAGGACTGAATATTAATTAGGTGGTCGATGAGTGATGGATTTACGTTAGTTTGTTATTATAAAGGTTTTTGGTTTTAGTTAGTTAGTAGAAGCGAGAAGCGAGAACTTTAATTTTCAAGGTTTTGGTTTTGAAGCCTGGATTAATCGAGTTAAGAGTGCTTAAGTTTTGAGAAAATTCAAAATGATTTTTGCTCGTTTTATTATCAAGGCTTTTGCCAGTATAGAAAATATAAATATACGTAACATAACATGACGCCTGTCATCTCCGAAGGGTTGGGCAAAGGTATACCCATTAGTACACCCAAGTTTCGCTAGTTATGTTTAAGTTCAATGTAATAGGGGGCGAGTCTAATGCCATGAACCGGGCACAAATTCAGACTCCGAGGCTGCTACTGAGAAATTCCTGATGGAAACACCCAATAACAGTTTGCTCGAACTGAACCCAAGACCTAAGACCTCATGCTCAGCAGCTATGCGACCTCTAGACCAACTAAGCAGTCAATGTAATTATACTTAAATAAAAAACCGCTATTCGTATTCTAACACTGCCAAAAATTCCTTCTCGCGGTTCAAAAGACCAGTCACGAACAAACCGCAAAATTCATATTTCGAACAACACTCTTTAAACACACGCAAACTTTTTGCATCGCAGAGCTGCTTAAAATGCTGAAAATAACGAGCCTCCACCGACATTTCTGGCCACAGAGAGATTAAAAACGTTTTTTGTTCATTTTGCGTCTAAACGTAGGAAATAACTGTTGCTACTTTGCTTTAATTAAAGGGCCACATGACTAGAATAATTGTTTGTTAAGATATTAAACCAAGGTTTGGTTCTGTAATCATGACTTTACTACTGGAAAGATTGGATATTCTAACCATTAAATCCATCGCAATTATACTTTTAGTAATTTTGGTAAATAAAGAAAATTAATTATGCTAATGTCAATAATGTGATGGAATATTATCAATGTGCCAAAACAAGTGACACGACACAGCAAGGTGGTTATGTGCTACGGCGTAGCAGGCGTAGCAACAATAAAATGATCACGTCAGCTACGCCGTAGCAGCTAGCAATGCAAATCTTATAATAGATTTACTTTTATCTTGTAATGTGGAATATTATAAATTAGAAATGCATACAGAATATTAAAAACAAATTTTGTACTATTTCCAAGTCCTTTCAACCGTTTCAAACTAAACTATGATACAAAACAAATACATGGAACGCATGTAGTAAATCGTTTAAGTTTAACAAGTTTAGTAGACCGCAGCACAAACACAGACAAGCCTAACAAAGTTCCATCCTTTGCTATTATTTGCACGTTTTCAGTGGTATTTGATCAGCGCTGTCCCGCTCCAAGATTGAAGATAAAAATGTTATTCCATTTTAAAAGGATCTTCCAAAGATTTGTTTCTCTTTGAAGTAGCGACGAAAAATGTTTACAAAAATATAGCTCGGTTTTAAACATTTCAGAAAAACATGACAAACACATAAATTAAAACGTTTCAGATGTTTTTATTTTTTCATTAAATTGAAAACTATATTATTATGGATAATACGTGCCTGTTAGTGTCTCACTGCGAGGCAAAGGCCTCTTGGAAGAAGGCTCAAGCATTAATCATCACCTTGTTCGAGACAGATTGGCGATTTTCTTCAAATTGAAAGCACATTTTACTCGCATTTAGAATATGTTAATTATCAGTATAGATAATATCAAGATTAATAATCTTGATAGAAAATCATGAAGGATTATTTTTTCCAGTGACTCATAAAAATGAGTCACTGGAAAAAATGTGGATGTGTTTTTTAGTCCCATGTAATAGGGGGCGAGCCTATTGCCATCAACCGGGCACAAATCCAGACTCCGAGGCTGCTACTGAGAAATTCCTGATGGAAAAACCCAATAACACTTTGCCCGACCTGGGAATCGAACCCAAGACCACATGCACAGCAGTCGCGCTTGCGACCACTGGACCAACGAGGCAGTCATAAACTTTTTCTTAAGTAGTTAATCACGGCATCAGTGGTGTTTTTAATGCCCTCTAAGGTGCAGGTGTTGGGACACTTTGGGCATGCTAATAAATGGGCCATCGTCTGGCCAAGAGAACCGCACTCGCGCTCGATGTAGGAGAGAGTTTAAGGTATTTTCTTTTAGTTTTTATAAAAAAAAGCGAACAAAGCAATTCAGGAACTTTTTACTAAGCTGTTTTCGCAATTAACAGTAATAATGTTGATGTCTGTAAACCAGAAAAGTTTGGGGAGCTGCGGTTAAAAGATACGCCGTTTTATGACTACTTCGTGCAAAGTTACCGAAAACTCCGGATAAACTCGACGAATTTCTACGTTTCAAGTATTTAGTAGTATTATTACTATCTTTCGAGCTACCTTTTTAGCTCTGTCGTGCAGTTTGTGGCAAATAAAATCCCATGGATGATTACGTGATGCTTTAGATTGAGACATACAACGATTTTCCCAGAAGTAAGTGAAGATTGAAGAAGACCCAAACGTAGGTAGCACTCAATGCAGATAAATGGTTCAGTTAACAATTTCATCTTCCCGCAAAGCACTTCCACTAACAATCTCAACCGGTAGCGGTCGTTCGTTACACAATAACAACCGCTTCGAATCCAATCCATTACGATCGGTCGTGCGCCGGTATACATGTAGGAGCTTTTGGTCATACACGTGCCGAATGCTGTGGAAATTGTACAGGGTCATGTAGCACTGTTTTGTTTTGTCTCGATTATTGTTATTGGGTAGTGTGTCAGTGACCCCGGGAGTATGAACCCGCTTCTTACTGGTCCCTAGACCCAGAGCCAATAGACCTACAAGACTGGTACTTAATTAGTGACCGGTACTAAAACACATGATTGTACTCATGATAACAAACAAATATACAAAAAAAAAATTTTTGATAAACTTATAAAGTTCATATGAGAGTCTATGTACAATATTTACAGACTTCCTAGAGTAAATAAGATATCCTTAACAAAACCAATAATAATAAAAAAGAAACTAAAACTAAATGCCATCAAAAAATCCTGTGCATCGAAATGTACCGAAAAGACTAACGGCATTGCCCTGTTGGATGGCAATGCCTTAGCCTCTGGCTATGGTAAAAGCCAGCTCTTGGATCACGGGAAGTTTTAACTAACCGTTTGGAAAGTCACATTAGTAAGTACCAATGCGACTTTTCGAACCCACAGCCTCGTGCATGAGAGGCGAACAAAAGGAGAACACGACATTAAAACTTTAATTTCCAAATAAATTATAATCAATTTGAATTCAATTGTCCGATAATTTCCTAGCCATTTCAATAGGAAATATTTCAAGACCCGTTCCGCCCGTTCCGGTATAAATATCGTTATTGAAAAGATGCTGAAGTTCTGCACGGGAATCGCATTGGCGCGGGATCGGGTGTGTTCGAGGTTGTGCCGTTTATGTCACACGGCACGAGGATGGCACGACTGATATTACACAATTCCAAGAAGAATATTTCTTTGGGTATTTTGAATGCTTTATCATTTTTTATCTTTTACTGAGATCCGGCAAGTGAAAAGCATATTTTTTAAATTTTATTTAAGCTATCCATTAATGACTTCTGATTGTAAATAAGCCGCATACTTAGTACCTTTTTATGCGACTGCGGCAAAGCCCAAAAGGAGGGCTATGCGTTTAACTTATGTTGGTCTTTGTAACTACTTAACGGCTCAACTAATTTTTGATAAATGATACGTCATTAGATTTGTCTTGATAGCGCGTGTGTCACTGGATATTAAGTACTAGGATAAAATTTATAAATATCTAATTGTCGGTTTTTTCATAAAACTATCTTGATTTATTGAACTTCGGTTTTACTGTTTTTATTCATGAAAAAAAAAACATTTGCTATTAAAAAAAGTATAAACTACTTCCTCGAGACACTCGCATGACTAACATAATAGATATACTTTCATTGAATTTTTAAACAACAACGATGATATTTTTAACCAACAATGTATAGCATTAAGAGATGCTATACATTGTTGGCAAGACCTTTTGACAAGTCCTTTCAAAAGAAATTCTACTATTCAGGACAATTTGTTTAAAATAAAATGTATGTCGTGTTGTATAAACGTAGCAGCTGGCCGGTAGGTATATCTAGCGCGAGGATTAAGTTTTAATCGGTCAACGTTGTTTGCATCGAGAGTGCAGCGCGGACTTACTGCACTTTAAACTTGCTATGCAATCCATTCACGATGTATTATGCTATCGCGGTGTTTATTTTTGACCTCAAATCGAAATCAGTGAATTTTTTGTAAATGTTGGTATAGTGTTAATTATAGTTATTTTAAAATTAAATTATTTCAATGAGACTATTAAATGGCACATGTCATTGTTTCATATATATGAAAAGCAAAAAATAATGAATCAGTTGCCTCTTTTAAATGGTAGTTTCGTGTGGAAAACAATGGGTGAGAAATTCCAAAACAACAATAAACAAAAAGAAAATGATTTGTCTTACTATAATTTGTACAAGTACATTGATTCAATAATTATATGAGAGTGAAGACAAAGTAATGTACCTAAAATGAAAATCATTTAAATTACCTATTACAATGCCAAATGCTATAAGAATATGCTATAAAAAATGGGAGCTAAACTGTTTATATTTATTGATACATAATAATTAATCATTTTGGTCGACTGTTAGATCATGCCTAAGGTATTAAGTCCGCCTTTGTACTTTTGTTGCATAAAGTTTAAATAAATTAATTAATGACTTAATTATGTAAAATATCGTTTAAATAAAAATTTAAGGCATTTGCAAAGGTATACTTTAACGTAGTCAGTATTTTTTTTATGTCCATGGAGGCAAACATATTGGAATAAGCCGTCAAATCCCGACTCAGGGCTGCCTCTGAGAATTTTCTTATGAAAAATCTAATATACGCTTCTTAGCATGTGTAGCGACGACTAGACCAACGAAGTAGGATATCAAGACCATCTGAGCGCATAATCATGCCAAGCCACTAATCATTATAAACCTGTTCGAAGTTAGAATAGGAACTTCATTGGCTTCCATTTCTCCCTGCTAGAGCTTCATATTACTATCTACGCCATTGTTGGAACTCAGACTAATTATCACAGTTCTAAGTACCCACGGGCGCCGCCAGGATTACTTTTAGGGAGGTGCATCGATCTGCATTCAAACACGAATAAATAATAATTAATACTTGTTTTGTAAATGTTAATTTATTTATTTAAACTTAATGTAACAAAAAAGTACAAAGGCGGACTTAATGCCTCAGACATTCTCAATTAAGTTTCCTGAACAGAAATCTAGACGCCTTTAGTTTTTATTCAATTAGTAACTTTATTATCATCATCATATCAGCCGTAGGAAGTCTACCGCTAAACATAGGTCAATCCTATTTAAAAAAAAAAATAACTTAATAAAAAAAGGAATCCTTTATCTTTTCTATGTATTTTCTTTACCGACTGGGGTGCACTTGCATCCTACAGCCGGCGTCCATGAGAGCACATACAGATTAGGTCCAGAAAAAAAATTAGCGTACCTTTAGATTTACAAGAGTGTAACAGATGGACGAACAAATAGACGGACATGAAAAAATTATGACGGAAACTCTTGTTCGTCTAACTTGTTGTACAGATTGGAATCTTCAACAAATTTCTTTTCCTTAAAGAGATTTTTAATATTACTTTTTTCTTTTAATTACGAAGTTTGACGTTAACAAATTCATCTGTCTACTTACCTTCAAGTTGGAATTGCATTTTTCTTACCATTGAAATTGATGTAGAATAGAAACATGGGACCATGATACCTTTGTATGTAGGGGGTCGCTGAAACCCCGGGCGTTTACAATGAACAATAATGAAGTATGTTTTTCTTCTATTTAAATTAATGACACTCTCTTTAATGCAGTATTGGAAATAGGTACAGTCCACAAAAGATATCAGTGTGCAGAGTCGTCAGATATAGTTAAGTTTAAAAAAAACCGATGGATGTTTTCAAATGTAATTTAATTTATTATAAAATGTGACTAATAATATGTAAATTTGACTGCCTCGTTGGTCCAGTGGTCGCAAGCGCGACTGTTGTGCATGAGGTCTTGGGTTCAATTCCCAGGTCGGGCAAAGTGTTATTGGGTTTTTCCATCAGGAATTTCTCAGTAGCAGCCTCGGAGTCTGGATTTGTGCCCGGTTGATGGCAATAGGCTCGCCCCAACATAACTGGCGAAATGTGGGTGTCCTAATGGGTACACCTCTGCCTAAGCCTTCGGGGATTACAGGCGTGATGTTATGTGATCTTATGATGTTAATTTAATTTAAAAAGTAGATAATTACCAGTTCATTAATTAAGTTAAGTTTCGCTACTACATTAACCGACGACACTGCCTATCTCTTTTATTGACTGTATCTACTTCTTTTTAGAAAGAACATAGTCGAACCTTACTGTTATTCATTCACTGTGTTATTCGAACAACACCTTTGGGCCACCTCGTTTTATTTGAGTCGGTTGCTATTATACTTTGTATTTTGCCACCTTTCATGATCTACCTCTGAATATTTATTGTTTACGTAAAACATTTTCATTTTAATATAAATTTACATATTTCTTACAAAACCCAGTAAGTACCCAAGCTTAGATAGCTAAGAGTCCGGGACACAAGAAAGCAAAAGAAACCATACTCCTCCCAACTAAAGCATCATCTCCAACAACGCAAATACTCGTAGGTATTACAGAGAATGTCAGAATTTGATTTTATATCAGAATGTATCGACTGTATAGAATGTAAACGAATACTTTTCGAGAATACGAACATACTGTCTTACGGGATCGTGGATAAATATTCCAAACTACACGCAATCGTTCCATCACGGAAAATAAAGTCTTATCTCATCGCAATAGGAACTATAAAGAGTGTTCAAAAAAGGCTGGCGAAGACAAAATCTTAGGAAGCTGGCGATCCATTGTAAAAAGACCTTTCTTACATTGTAATACGGGCGTTCCATTAGTGCGTATTGTTGCGAGAACCCCACGTGTCCCGATTGTAGGATATTTGTATTGATAGTTTTCAAATAAATATCTTGTTGTATCGCGCGGTTGATATTCAAGATGCGTAGAGAAGGACCGTATTTTTTATATATATTTACCTACTATAATATATTATGTTTTGTCACGTACTTCTCTAATGTGGGTTAAGGTCTCCACCCACTACCGCGACCGTGACCGAACCGTAACGTATCCGTCACTGTCTCAATTATTACGATGTGAGTTTATGGGTTCTTAAGTATTTGTATGCCGCCGTGGGACAGCGTGTGATACGTGGTTACGGAAAGCAGATCTGATGTTGGCGGTAAGTGAACGAGGTGTGCGTATAGCCTGACAGTGACATCGTTGCGTCACCGCATCTCCACTTCGCACCGTCGTATGCTTTGCTTTGCTTGTGCTGAACCGGTCTTGAGACGCAACTATGTAGTTTGCATGAATTACTAAGAATTGGCTGGGTACCAACTGGTTGTAATTCAAACAAGTATTTTTTTGCATGTGCTGATATGTCACGATCTTGTTACGAAACGGGTATAGTAGGTGAAGACCTTTAGCGGGACCGTATAAGGTGGATTTCTTGAAGCAATATCGCGTGATTGGTGGTTGCCCTGGTAACGATATGACCGCTCCATCATTTCTTGTGGCCGTCGACAGAGGTTACTACCACTAAATTTTATAGGGATAGGTGTATTGAATAATAATGAGGTTTATCGGGAAAGTCTTTTCTTCCCCAGCGTAGTCGATATTACGCCGCGCATTCATATTTTTTGTGATTACTAAACTCCACAAATTCAAATAGATATTGTAATACCAAAATAAATATTCTTTAACACTCGTACGATCTTGTCAACAAAATGAAAATCTGTAGAATTAAGGGCAGATTTTTCAATAGCCAGATTTTTTATCCAAAGAATAAATATGGCAGTTTGACATATTATTTTCTATATAAAAGCTGTCAAACCGCCATATTTATCCCTCTCTTTTGCAGTGTACCATCGTAAGTAAACTTATTTGAATCACTAAGACGTTGGAATATAATTATATTTTTAATAAAATCCTCCGCACGTATAGTCTTTCAGAATCATGTTGCCTCTCTAATATTAGCGGATAGGAGAGGTTATAAACTTTAAGAACAGCTATAAGAGGAAAAAGATAACCAAAAGCCGTATTTTTAAACAATGTATTAAGACATGGTTTAATTTTGAGAATTATTTTGACGTTAGAGTAAAACTTACATGATTATATCTTACTTTCGCCCGCGTCCAAGTTAACTAATGATCTCACAAGAACAGTACATTTTTCCTGGATAAAAAGTAGCCTTCGTGCTATTCTTGATTAGAATCTATCTCTGTGCCAAATTTGATATAGATCTGTTCAGTCGTTCCGGCGTGATTGAACAACAAACATCCATCCATACAAACTTTCGCATTATTGCAAGACGTATCACCCCCACTCAAGTTCTTCAAACTTTGTCTATTTCCTTTGTTTCCATTAAATACTAAGTATAAGGAAAACAACACTGAAGTGTAGAGAATACTGACAAATAGTTAACCTAGTCTTGAGTCAGTACTAATTACTGTTAAGTTTCTTCGACACGTTGAAACATATTTCTTCGTTTGGCTGCAACAGAGTTGGCACTGAAGTATTATTTAAATGAGCGGCTTACAAAGGGATAGCTATGTACCTACAAACGATCTTCTTAACGTATCGATAGCAAATATGTATATATAGTTAGATACTCAATATACTGACTGCCTCGTTGGTCTAGTGGTCGCAAGCGCGACTGCTGTGCATAAGGTCTTGGGTTCAATTCCCAGGTCGGGCAAAGTGTTATTGGGAGTCTGGATTTGTGCCCGGTTGATGGCAATAGGCTCGCCCCCTATTACATGGGACTATAAACATAACTGGCGAAATGTGGATGTACTAATGCGTACACCTCTGCCTAACCCTTCGGGGATTACAGGCGTGATGTTATGATGTTATGTTATACTCAATATATTTTTATTTTTGGCCAATTCAGTTACGACTACACCATTAGCTGAGGCGGAGAAAAGCGGAGCAAGATAAATGGTACGTTATACAAACAACTGATTCAAATAACGAGTATGGACACTTAATCAAAGCAAACAGTTTTTTGTTGCTTTAAATCATAAATGAGAACTATCTGGTTACGGAGATATTGATGGTTAAAGTTTTATATCTTTGTTTTTTTACTAAAATTATTTTTATTAGGTACGCAGTACTCGTAACCGACGTGCTTGTGTGACGAGACGTATGAACGTAGATGAGGCGAAAGGAGTATGTAAGGACCTTAGCAGGTGGCGTTCTGTGCTTTCTGCCTACCGCCATGGGAAAAAGACGTGAGTTTTATGTATAATTTTATTAATTGTTTCGGCTATGATCCCTGTAACGTTGCATGCATCTGAAAGTTCAACGTTTATTGGCATTTTTTTTTTTACATAACAGATCAAAGGCAAACTTTATGAAAATTAATTAGCCTAATGTTTACCAATATTATACTCGTACATTGCTATTCTGAGAATAACACAATAACAATTGAGAATGATTTAAAATATTAGAAATATGTAAACGAAATATTAGTTTTCAGAAGTAACTTTGAAAGTTACAGACTTAAAGTGCATTGAACTATTGAGATAATGTTTTATCTTAGTTTATTTGTAAAAAACTTTTGTAAAGTTTTCGATACTACGATTATACCAATCAGTTAACAAAGGGGCGAACTTTAAAATAAATAGGAGCTTATTTATTCACAACTAAGTACGTGCCTCGCGCGGGTCTATTAATGAAGCGACATGTCAAAACATTAAGATTTCTGCGCTATGTATATAACACACGCGTCAAGTTCGAGAACAGGCGCTGATAATTGGCATTGTTCATCTCATAACTGCGAACTAGAACGAGCTTCAATTTTCTGATTTACTGACCGACTCCTTGATAATTTAAAAGTGTTAATGGTCTAATTGAGGTAATGCTTTGACTTTGCCATAAAACTTCTAGAATTTTCCTAAATGAAATTCAAAATCGTTTACAAATCTATTATGTAGTTTTGATGATCAAAGCGGACAAATAGACACGAAAAGCGACGGTGATTTAAACTAAATACTGTCATATATGCCAGCGATTTTGTCCGAGTCAATATCGACTGTCTGCGGGGTCCTTATTTTAATCTTCGGAACCTTAATGCATTTTCTATATAAAAAAGCTGTTATTTTGACATTGTATTGGTAAGAGGTTGAGTGTAGTGTGATATATGTGTAGGAAGAGAGAACAATTAAACCCGCAGAAACCGAACAAGACAGAAATATTTATTTTACATGTCGCTTATAAATAACTTGTGCTGACCTACCCTATGCACAATTATCTTGCTAACCTACATACAGTTTAAATGCGTCAGCACCTACAAGATTACAAACAGACATTTCAATTTGATTTATTTTTAAGATGAAGTATATAAATCATAATTATACTGTAGGCAAAAAGCATGTCAAGCTGTTTGTCCCGGCTGTCATATGTGGATCTTTGACAGTCGTTATGAGTCGGCAGAAGCTTGAAAATCTGACAACCACCCTTACGTAGGGGTATCGTATTACCCAGTTACTGGGTTGTAGAGGTCAGATAGGCAGTCGCTCCATGTAAAATAGTATTCAGCTGCATCCGGTTAGACTGGAAGCCGACCCGAACATAGTTGGGAAAAGGCTTGGCAGATAGACTGTAGGCTGACTTCACTTGACCTAAATAAATAAATAAATAAAATGTTTATTTTTCCAATAAATACAGATACAAGGAACAACATTATTTACCTAAATGATATTATAGCTGATGCAGTATTGCCACGTCCAGCCCTTTCACTACGGGCTACTATTAGCATTTATGTTCATTCAAGCTATAGGTTAATTGTCTGCATTCAGCCCGTAACTAACCAATAACCACATTATGGTTAGCTGAGTCACGCTATTAGGTTACAATGTACTGCATTGTCTTGTTTAACACAGATAGGCGCCTTATATAATGTTAATTGGTGAGCCGACTCCATTCCAATTACGACCTTATTCAATAATGGTCATATACACTACTAGCTTTTGACCGCGACCTCATCCGCGTAAATGTCAGATCCCCGTATTATCCTCTTTGGAGGAATGAATGTTTATGCAAAATTTGAAGTAGATTGAACCAAGGAATCACGTTGTCCCATACAAACTATGACCCTCTTTTGCATCCTCTAAGGGGTAGAATTTAGAAAAGTCCTTTCATATCAGATGCCTACGTCGAGCAAAGAACACAATCAGCCGTTTAGGCTGTGCGTTGATCCGTCAGTCAGTCGTTCAGGACAAAGTATAATATTTTATATGTATGTATAAAAGAAGATTAGTTATAGAAAAAGAAACTTAACGCGGTCGAAAGTTATACGTCGTTCTCATCATTGCGATATTTTTTTATTATTTTTCTTCCTATGGTTACGGACATATGTACCTATTAAATAGTCAAAGTTTTAATTTCTTGATACATTTTTTTTCGAAAACTAGTTTTAAATGTTATTACTAAACTTGAAATACTGCCATTACTCTATATTGTAGTAAGCACTCGAAAGTACACTGTTTTGTGTGCGTTACATTGCGCGCAGAAAAACACACTGTTTATAAAATAAATAACATAACACAACTGTTGATATACATAACTGGCGAATTGTGGGGGTACTAATGGGTACACCTCTGCCTAACCCTTTGAGAATTACAGGCGTGATATTATGATGTTATATAAAATAAATAAGTAATAATTTACACAAGCATAAAAAGTCTTTATATTTTTTGGGTGAATCATAACCATTTAACCTTGTCTTAAAAAGGCATAGTACAAACCAACAAATAAATGAATACGTGTGCTTTGTATTCAATTATTTGTATAAATTCATTCATTTAATTAATTCGGATATATTTTATTAATAAGTTTTTATGAAAGGTAACGTCTGTAAAAATTCGAAATTCGAGTCCAATTTAATTGAATAGATATTTTCCTAGCTCACTAATTGGCCTCAAGTTTCAACTATAATCTCATTAATTAGATCTTCTGTGTTGGTATGTACTAAATATTTAATTAATTGCGTACCTCAAAGAGCGGAATCTTGAAAATCTTTTTTATATTTCATTACACGATCAGAAAATGGCCATTTCTTATTTAGAGGTTGTATATAATAGTTCATAATCTTTTACTGTATGTACTCATTTTAAATCTCCTAATATTATTATAATGCTTATATTATTATGAAGAATCTATTTTATTTACATAACATAAGTATATCATCACGCCCGTAATCCCCGAAGTGTTAGGTTAGCAGAGATACACATTAGTACACCCAAATTTCGCCAGTTATATTTAAGTCCTAGGAGACGAGTCTATCGCCAGAAACCGGCCACAAATTCAGACACCTAGGCTTCTTGCTACTGAGAAATTCCTGATGCATAAATCCAATAACACTTTGCCCGACTTGGGAATCGAATTCAAGACCTTGCTCAGCAGTTGCGCTTTACGACTATTAGACCAACGAGGCAGTATTATTTTATTTAGAAAGTAAAATATTATTTCTCGTGACTACAAACTTCCATCGGTCTTTTTATCTCTCTGCCAGGCCACAATAGGCCATGTTTGATAGACTGTATAACCTCTGTTATATTGTTGGCCATTCATCGTCTCAACGTATAGCCAGGGGCTGACCTGAAACGTCGGCGCTTGTCGGGAGCCTTCCTGTTCTTGATACTGAAATTTTATTTGTATTTTGGTGTGATATATTGACCTCTTTGATGATATGTTTCCCTGGTACCTTACACGTGTTAGCAGACGAAGGTTTGACAGGGTGGTATTTTTATAGTTTTTTTTACTGTTAATAGAGCCATGTCGATGTGATGTGAGGAACTACCTTACAATTTATACGAAAGCAAATAACTATAAAATTGGTCAGGCAGGAACTCTAGTCACTCCACAGTAACTAGTTCACTCTAGCAATCTACCCATAGTCTAATATTTTAAGTTTGCATATCCTGCACCAACCAAGGGTTATCCTTGGGTGCACTTGCACCCTCATCTGAAGTGACTTAGGGGGCCTCTACGAGTTAGCTTCGGCCCCATAAAACAAATTGAAAAGACCTTTTAGAGTTTTATAAATAAATAAATTAAGATTTTTTATTATAAAAATTTAAATTAATTTATTCTTCCAAAGGCCTGTCGTGACCCAAGGATTTCGAGATTTATAAAAAATATAATTTAAACTTCTCTTTCTGCATAGAAAATAGAATTCAAGTTGCTATTTAAAATGGAATGAACAAAAAGTTTTTACCTAGAAACGCAGTAATTAAAATAATAACAGAAAATTATGCAAAACTTTTCAACTGCACTAACGACGATCATTTTAAAATTACTCGCGAGAAAACTTAAAGTTAGTCAAGAAAGTGTTCCCTTAGTTAATTAGCGGCTCCGATAATTACATTAACAGCTGCAGAAGATGCTGCGTCTCGCGAGATGACGCCGTCAGTTAACTGAAGTTTAATGCATCGAGTTAACGACGCAGCTAACTGCAAGTTTATTTTTAACGTTAAAAACGACGAGGACGATATTGGAAGCGGATGGTATCGTAAAGTCAGGACTATACCTGCTAGGAACCTACACAAAAGTACAAGTAGGTATATCTAGCATGTTATTGTGACATACCCATCATTTTATGATTTCGCATATTTTCGTTAAATTTTTCAGAAAATCAGACGGCACGGAGTCACTAAAGAGGCACGAAGGTATCCAAGTATGTAACGATCACCCATCCGCGAACTGACCCCGCAAAGTGTAGCTTTATTTTTGGGGTGATAAAAATCATCAAATGGGTCCTTCCGCCTTTGTGGGGTGGATGGCACTGTGAGATTTTTACTGACTAAAAAACCACCCTGTTCCTTCTGTTGCCCTTTACGTTTCGGGGCCACGGTATCCTGTTAAGACGTCCCGCGACCCCGGCAAGTGTAGCTTAACCTGATGGTTCAACACGTGCGGTTGTTTTTACTTAGCCACGAGCTCCTCGAGCTCACCTCAAGCTCACTTTACCTCACCGAAAAAGAACCAGTAGAAGTTATTGTCTTGGAGGCACGTGACCTACCTAGTCGCAGACATTTGTACGGGTTGCCGGCAGTTGTACCCTTGGCTCTAAGTGTTTGTTAAACTTTTAAATGTTTCCTTTTGTTTTGAGATGAATGTGAAAAAAGGATAAGTTTTAAGGCATTTTTTTCTCTTGGAACAATGAACCGTTTGAGTGGGTGTTTGTATTGTTACCACAGTGTTGTGTAGAAACCCCTGAAACGATTTGAATTGAACACGTTTACCATTGTTTTAATTAGTAAGAAAAAGTAACAAAACGTTTTGTGATTACATGTTTTTGTAGAGTCTTGTAGGTTTCTTTGTGGATGTTTGGATGAAATGAGTTTTGGAGCCCGACACTATACATGTATGGTCTACAGAGTACATAAAAGAAATAAAGTTTAGGTATTGTTTCTAAGTTTACAAAATGAATATGCGAATGAGTTGTTTAGTGATTCATGTGTATCTAAGTGCCGATTTTTCTGACAGTTTGGGTAAGCGTGAGGTTCAAATCTCAGGCTGAATACCAAAGTCAAAGTCAAAACACTTATTTCAATTAGAATATTTAGTCCAGTATTATACATAAAGCGACTGCCTATCTGACGTCCAGAACCCAGTAACTAGGTAATACGATACCCCTTAGTAAGACTGATTGTCAGACTTTCGGGCTTCTGACGACCCGTAACGACTGTCAAAGATTCACGTATGACAGCTGGGACCAACGGCTTAACGTGCTTTCTGACGCACGGAACAATATCGGTAGTACACATTGATATTTGCCCGGATTCGAACCCACAACCTCATGCATGAGCGGCGGGCGCCACAACCACGGGGCCATAACGACATTCTAAAGCTGCTAAAGTTCTATACAAGTCCAAAAAAAGAAGGCACAGCCCATTTAAATGAATACATAGTCACATAAGTACGTACATGCTAGCTGTCGGCGCAGTGAACGTTTCAGATTTGCCTACATTATGCTAAGTCCGAAGGTTCGGCTTTGTGATGCTAATGCAGATTCGTCACTTTCACACTCTGTATGAAGTGCCGACAAGGTTTATTTATTTTGTATAAAATGGATTTGCGCCCTTATCCGTGTGCTCGTTTACCTAAGGCCATAGGCCACTACTGTCCCAGGCTATTGTGAACATGACTCAGAAATAATTTGGTCGACTGGTAGAGAGTGCCTGAGGCATTAAGTCAGCATTTGTACTTTCTTATTGCATAAACATTAAATAAATAATGTTAAGAAGCAAAACGCAGCTGTAATAGATAGGCGCGTGCGTTCATATCAGGGCAGTAATATCTAGGTGTCTGGTAAGTAAGTTTCCCGCTCAAATTATTTAATTTAGAACATTTACATTCTTCTCCATATGAAACTACTTTTTAAATGGGCAACTAGACTAATTTTTTTGTTTATTACGTTCAAAATGATCTTTCTGACCACAAAATTAAATATCGTATTTTTTTATTTTATCATGTTTAATTAGGTATTTATTGATTAAAATAATTATGTATACCTAGACTACTTTTGCATTGAGCTCGTGTCGGTAAAGTTTCCTTAAGTCTGTATGAGGGACTACAAAGTTCTATTCATCATTATTTATAGTGTAGTGATGTAGGAACACTTTCTATACCCACCTTTTAATGTAATTTTGCTATTTCTCTAGGTATCTTTTAATTACTAAATAAGGAACCTCAAAGTTATTTATTCTGACATTATAACATCAAGTCTGAAAGCCCGACCTTTCAAAATGTCAAAGCAAACCTTAATTCAACGGTAACATTAGGAGCCGTTTCCTACCAAACGAACGGAATTACCTTCAAATCGTCCTTCTAGCTACAAAAACAAAATTTAATACAGATCTCATCTCGAGATTGTCTCTGTCTTTCTCAAACAGCTAAGACTGATTTTGATAGAGTTCTTCGGAGGCCTTTTTAATCAGTAATTAGATTATATTACCCTCTAGCTCCTCCCCTGTCGCCAGGCCGGATAAATGTTTGAAGATTATTTATCTAATGAAAATATTTTGTAGGTATTCAAATTGTGAGGCTCTTTGACTTACCTTTTTTTAATTAGACATTCTTATGTAGTTCTTTAGTTTATTTATTATATGAAACTTCTTTGAACTGCTGGATGAGATATTATATGTGATACCTTGAAGATGTGATTCTGTACATTTTTTCGCTATTACAAACGTTTGAGATCAGAACGTGCACTTTATAATAATTTAATGTAAAAAATATATTATATCGCCTCGTTGGTCTAGTGGTTGCAGAACGCAAATGCTGAGCATGAGGTCTTGGATTCGATTTCCAGGTCGAAAAAGTTGTTAATAAGTTTTTCCATCAGGAATTTCTCAGTCGCAATCTTGGAGTCTGGATTGGTGTCTGGTTGATGGCAATAGGCTCGCCCCCTACTACTTGAGTCGGTGTACACAAATGGGTATATCATGCCTAATCCTTCGGGGATTACAGGCATGATATTATAAGATATATATGTTTACATAAAAACTTCTACAAAAGGAAGCGCAAAAAAAGATAAATGGTTTTCACAAATCGTGACTGACATAAAATATAGCTAACAGAACCTAGTTAAGTTATATTGTAGATGTTTCATAAGAAGCAAGTAACATAATGTTAACTTGAAATGAATCAGCATTGAAACAAATACATCAAGCGCAGTCGCAGACAGTATCAGTTAGTAGAAACCATTCGGAGAAAGAATCAATCCATTAGAACGAGCGAGTCGACACCGCGGTATCCGCGGACCGATCTTAATGTTCTGCTGCGGTAGTGATGGGCAACGCGCAAGTCAAACTTTTGAAGTCGTTTGGCTATGAAAATTAAGCGTTAATGGACTTAGAAATTTTAAGCGTTTTTGTTTTGCATTTTAGGTATTTTTGTACTTTCTTTTTCTTATTTTACTATTTACTATATCCGCCCCAGCTTCGCACGGGTGCGTTAAAGATACATAAACCTTCCTCTTGAATCACTCTATCTATTGGTGAAAATTGTTGCGTACTTTAAAAGATATAAGCGCACAAACGGCAATAAGCGACTTTGTTTTATGTATGTTTACAGGAAATCAGGTAATTTTTTGGCATGTGTTGGCATTTTAATAATTTTCTTGTCCAATTTTAGTGTAAACATTTCATAAATATTGACAAAATTAAATAAAAAATTCTTAATTACCTAAATTATTTTAAGTAGATAAAAAATGATTATACAATCAAAGTCGCCACGGTCCCATCACTAAAAACATTCTCCGTTCTATCGGACAAGTTCGTTTGATGACGTACGATCCCCGACCGTCCGCGAATATTGGCATTCCAAATTTAAAATTGAATTTAACGTCGCGCTCTGTTGATTGGCATCGCCATGATTAGTGTTGAACACTCGCTCGATTTTTTTTGTCGATATTTTGATTGATAGGTAAAATGGTTTATGTCTTGTTTTTGTATATTTTTAATCAATGCTGTTTCAACGGAACGTATATTATGAAACCGGTTTTTTTTTACTAGCTGAGAGCTGTTGGTAATGTCACCTCCACTTAGTTAATTATCAATCATACTCGTATTTTTTTTACATTTAATAGAACTTATAAAATAATTATAGATTCATCAAAACCCTCGAGAAGCTTTCTGTAATAGAAACATTACCTCATTATCTTTGGCTGAATAAGATGATTCAATTTCTTTAACAAATCGATAAAAGTAACAACACGTGCCTTCTCTATGCCTACTCACCTGTCACTGTCAAGTCATAAACAACTGGCTGTCAAGAAAACCTTCTCGAAATGCAACAACAATGTTTTATTAGAAAACCGAACAGAGTCGCGAACGGAGACAGAGTATCGGACTCACAGTTTGATAGGGGGGAGGGGGGAGGGGACACTTTAGTGCAGAATCACTGTGTTCAAAGAAAACGTATAAGATTCAGTTTGGTAAAATGAAAGTCGACATATTTCATGATAAGTAATTTTATTTGATAAAGCCGTTTATAAAATTACTAGTTTTTGTAAATGTCGGTTATGGCGGACGCGGACGAAGTCGCGGAATATAAAGTAACCAATGTCCTTTCTTGGGGTTCAAACAAGCTTCGTACGAAATTTCATCGAAATCCGTCCAGTAGTTTAGTCGTGAAAGCGTAACAGACAGAGAGATAGATAGAGTTACTTTCACACTTATACTAGCTTTTGGCCGCGACTACGTCCGCGTGGTATCTCTACACAAAATTTCACCTAAATCGGTTCAGCGGTTTAAGCGTGAAGAGGTAACAGACAGACAGACACACTTTCGCAGTTATAATATTAGTAGTGATTATTAGTATTTTCATTGCATTCATTATTTCACGTGTAATCCTTGGAAGTGTATCATCGTACTAAAAATGTTGTTTATAGTATGTACAAAATTTCTTAGGAACTGGGTTGCGCAGGTCAGGTAGCAGTGCTTCAAGTAAAGTAAGCATCTTGTTGAAATGGAAGCAAACATCTCAACATAAGATTACCTTGGGAACTATCTAAGAGTTTTATATTGTATATTTTTTATTTTATTTTTAACCTGACTGCCTCGTTGGTCTAGTGGTCGCAAGCGCGACTGCTGTGCATGAGGTCTTGGGTTCGATTCCCAGGTCGGGCAAAGTGTTATTGGGTTTTTCCATCATGAATTTCTCAGTAGCAGCCTCGGAGTCTGGATTTGTGCCCGGTTGATGGCAATAGGCTCGCCTCTTATTACATGGGACTAAAAACATAACTGGCGAAATGTGGGTGTACTAATGGGTACACCTCTGCCTAACCCTTCGGGGATTACAGGCGTGGTGTAATGTTATGTTATGTTATTATATACCTGTGTTATAAATTGCAGGGAAAATACTCTTTGTAATACATATGTGAAATATTAAAATAATCCTTATTTTTTTAGGTAGATAAGACAGATGTTCAAGGTACAAATAAATCATGATGACAATAGGATGATAGGATGTGATGGCAATAGGCTCGCCCCCTATTACATGGGACCTAAACATAACTGGCAAAATGTAGGTGTACTAATGGGTACATACAGCTCTGCCTAACCCTTCGGGGGATTATAGGCGTGATGTTACGTATGTAAAAATAATTGAAGTGTCTTTTTGTAATTTCAAAATAAATTTGAACGTCTACAGATCAGATAGAGGAAAAGAAAAAAAAAATGTCTGTCATTTTCTTTGTCCCGACTCATCTCCGAAACGGCTGGACCTATTTTGACAGAACTAACACGGACAGTTAGATGATGTTATATGGAGAAACGTAGGTTACTTTAATTTTAGAATTTAATTTAAGAAAAAGGATTAGAGTTAAAACAAAATGCGCAAATTAAAAAATTGCGGCCAAATTAAAAGCTACTGAATTATATTAAACAATATTTAAAAAGCTTCTTACAAAATTATTAATTAATAAACGCTATTATTCTGCGGCAGATTTCTTAGCTGATAATTCATTATAGTTAAGAATTTAATTTCAACACTTTCATGAATTTCCTAGCTTGATTAAAATATGTATAACAATAAATTTTGCACGCCTTACAGGCAGATTGTACAGGGGTTCCACAATAATCTGAATTACTCGTAGAAACATGGATGGATGAATTGTATGGTCAGACGAATAGATGTTTGTTATCGAATTAGCTAGGTATTTGGCACACATAGATAACACATTGATCTAGCTTACGCAGACGACATCTTATGGAGAAGCAAGTAGATTATATTTACCTACCCTACACTGCCCCACTGCTGGGCTAAAGCCTCCCTTAAGTCATTCCAGGAACTTTATTTGTTCGAACTTTATTTATTTCTTTTTAAATGACCTTAATAAGAGCCTTTTAATGGTCTGATTGAAATGATTTGACTTTGTCATTAAATAAAATTTTGGTAATCGAACCCAACACCCCAAGCTCAGCAGTCGTAACAACCGTTAGAGGTACACCAACGACGTAGTCAAATTTGAATATAATTATAATTTCCAACAATACCCACGCGAACAATACCTACATTAAAAATAAAAGTACCGTATACGTGGGCTTAGAAGGGGGCAGGGGGAGGGGGTGGGATGGGGAGGGGGATTCTTAGCGTAGGATTACATGATCAGACGTTACTAGAGATTTAGTTGCCTAGGAACAGCGGCGCGGAGTTTTATGGACCAAATAAATAATGTTCGCAGGTATGCAGCCAGCTTTAGTGTTATCGACGAAGCTTGAAAAGAAAGCTTTTAAATGTTTAAAGCTTCAAACATTTTACTCCAGTTGTCGTAGCTAACATTATAAAGTGAAAGGATTTGTATTTTTGTTTGTAATGGATAAACTCAAAAACTACTAAATAGAATTTAAAAATTCTTTCCACAAGTAAAAGCTACATTATCGGCCCGTTACATAGGCGATAACATATTTAGAAAAAAAAATGGGGTCTGTAAGAATATTCTCGCGTATAAAGTGGCAGGTAAAGTACTTGATAAATAAATATAAAAATATCAGTACCATTTTATTAAACACAGTCTACAAAAAGTATTAATCTTCTTCTAATTCTTTTATCCCTGTCGACCCCAGCCTAATAACAGCGTGATATAATTTTGTTGACGTAAACCACAATATGACAACCAAAACACAGAACATAATACTTGTGAACTCAATAACAAATGGAACTAGGACGGCCCGAATGTTTCGATCCCGCCGCAATATACGTAGTCGGGCGAGCTACGCGGCTGCTACGCGTGGGCGTCGCCGCTACGAGCGTAGTAGCTACGGCGTGGACGCGTAGCAACGTTGTTATTGTATATTTTGACGGCGTCTGGCAATCAGCTGATGCGTTCGTAGCATAGTAAATTACAAATACAAATGTGTGTATTTGTATTTTCGTATACGTAACATCACGCTTTTTCTGAAAGGTGGTCAGTAGTTCAGTATTAGTTTCTTGAAGTGTCTCGGCAAAATGTTTACAACATTAATTGCATACTAAAATATTAACAATAATGTTGTTACATAGGATTTACTTTTAACTGTAGTGAATCTCAATATTCCAACTATATTATATTATTATTTATATTTTTTATTTTATAGTAAATGAGGAAAACTTAATAAAAAATAAATTCGACGATAACCAAGCTTTAACAGTAATTCTTAAGTACACAAAGATTATGAATACAGAGAAATGCTACTTAGATTCCAAGGAGCACTTCCAAATTCTCTTTAATCTTTGACAAATAAAAAAAAAAGTACGTAGTAGGTACTAAAAATGTAACAAATGTAAATAATGTGGTAAGTTCACCGTAACGCTTGGTATAGACAGCTGGCGTCAAAGACATTAATCAAGATAATGCGGGTAGGAAGATCAATCACATGGCGGAGTAGTTCTTTGACATTGTTCAAGGTCAAACGGGGATTGTAGTCGGCAGGAGGTGGGTTAGGGTCGATATGTGTACTTCAGTAGCAGGTACGAAGGCAATGGAACTAAATGCAAAAATATCTCGAATTCGGGACTTTCATTGGAGTAAAAAGTTCAAGTCATCTTTTTAATATTTTTATTTTATGCGATTTTGCCTGCGACTTTGTCCGTGTAAGTGTCTGAAGAGGCAGATGAAGTCACAGAATAAAAAAAAAATTACCACCAAGTTGAGAAACTCCTCTTTTAAGAAGTCGGTAAAAAAGACAAAGGCTACTTGCCTTTGTCTTTTTTTGGAGGACAAACTTGCTGCGTTTCTTTCATTAAAATCGTTTCAATAGTTCCGTTGTGAAAGCGTTAAAGACAAACAAAGTTACCCATTTGTGCATGTATACTATTCAATATTAGTATGGATTTAAAATGAATGATCAACTACTGTGTATTAAATATTATTTTATAGCCATTAACGCCCACACAACAAAAAAAAAACCTCTACAAAAACCGAAAAGTGAAAACAACTTTTTTTTTCGACACAATATTGACGCTAATGGCTGCGGTGGAATAAACAAACAAATACTTGTAAAAGCTCTTTAAATACCACTCAAAAAACACACGAAATCAGTTCACTCACGAACTGACAAAATAAATACTACGCCACTGAATAAAAGCAAGCAATTGCTATAATACTGAATAATATGGTACATTTGTCTAGCTCGCGCCGGTGCACGGTGGCGTGCTTGCGGGAATTGAGCGAGGGATCTCTCTCCTTTGATACCGCGGTAACTGTTAGATAGTCATAAATATTTGAGACCTGAATCACTGCCTAGTTGCCTCATCGCACGTATCGAAGGATGAGGGATGTGTTATCTCTTGGGATGCAAACCGAGTAATGTGTTTCTTATTGTTGACTGCCTCGTTGGTCGGGCGACTGCTGAGCATGAAGTCTTGGGTTCGATTCTAAGGTCGGGCAGAGTTGGGTTTTTCCATCATGATTTTCTCAGTACCAGCCTCGGAGTTTGGATTTGTGTATGGTTGATGGCTAATAATCTCGACCCCTATTACATGAGACTTAAACATAACTGGTGAAATGTAGGTGTACTAATAGGTACACCTCTACCTAACCCTTCGGGGATTACAGGTGTGATGTTATGACTACTCATGTCCTTTCTTATAATGGGTGTAAAAAGACGCTTACCGTTACCAAAACTTACAGTTGTTCCCATCATTACAAGGTGTTTTTTGGTTTTTGACCATACCTGGGAACCTTCTGGTTACGGAGATATTCAAAGATAAAGTTCAAATTTTTTGATACGTTTTTTTTACGAAGACCGGTTTTAAATGTTATGATGAAACTTTAAAGAGTGATTTAAAAACAATAAAAGTAATTTCCCAGCAATAATTTCTGCTCCAAATTGCTTAAGAAGAAGTTTGATAAGTAGTATGTGTGTGTGTTTTTTTTAATGTAGGTTATACAAAACTCCCCTATGTGCGAAACAGCGTATTTTTAAACAAAAAAGCGTTACACATAAATTCCTAAAACGCGAATCATATGAACATTTAAATTGGGACACGAGCCATTTCCAAATCCACAGTTGAATAAAACGACCGAATCATTTCGTTAGGCGTTTAAAAAGGAATCAATGTTATCTATTCACACATCGATGGTGATGACATGATACGTTATGTGTTGCCATGTCCAAACCCGTAGGCTAATGTTTTATGTAATTATCTATGGTACGTTTTACTTTGGCGGGCAAAAATCGATGACATAAAGGCGGAGATCCGGGTTAGGTGCTGGTAGGCTATATGTAAAATATAAGAATAAAGCTTTTAAATGCCATTTGCATGAACGGTTCTGTACAACTGTATAGTATTCAGCACTACATTCAAAAATATATGTTATTTGTACGTAATGAAGTTGAAAATTAAAGCCCTTTAAGTTATCAACTTAATTTTATTTTTATTATTTATTGTTATAGCATCCTTAGAAATACGCTATATTTTATCAGTATCTTCTCTTTTATAATACTCAGTGTCTATTTATTACGGTTCAAAAGATACAGTTCTGTAACAGACTAAATGACAGTTTAGTCTTAGTAATAGGTCCCGTATGTCACTGCTATGGAACCAAAAAAAAAATAACCCGGTTTTAAGAAAATTTTCACGCAGCTAAGTGAGCTTGAATTTTCGTTTATCCTATTGAAAAAACACGTCCATATTTTTTATTTTATTATCGCCCCACAAAACCTTTGTTGTACTGTATATTTTCCTGTCATCTTCAGGCAACCGGAGCAATATTCATATCAGACAGTAAATTGATTTACATCCATGAATACATTATCTGTTTTGAAATAAACAAATAATTCTCAAAGAGGACACTGAAAAGTTTCATCGTTAATATTCAATGAATAAAACTAACTTTTAGATACTTAATGCTAAACTTAGTTTGATTTTGTGTAAAATACTTGAAAGGGAATGTAAATAAAGACATTTTTAACTGGCAAAAAAAGAAAACAATTTTCCGTCAAATGTCATGTTAATGTTTAGATAGATGGTTTTTAAATGTCCGTGATAAATATCGAATTTATCTCAGACATTTAATAGCACCATTAAAATAAATAAACTCAGCAAAGTTAAAAGTAATATCAAAGAAGCATTAAAGTGCCTCTCAGCAAGGAAAACTCTATCCAGGCAACAATAATAAAACAATATTTTCACAAACATAACGCGAGCAAATCGTTAAAAACACAACCGTCAGCCGTCAAGCGAATTCCAAGGAGGCATAAATCCTTTTCCGTCGGACTTTTTTAATAAGCATCAAGGTGTGGCGAGGTGCGGGGGAGGGGGTCGCGGGGCCGGTCTGTGCCCAGACGCCCGCCTACGCGCGTCGCTGCGGACGTCTCCACGTCCCGCCTCCGCCACAGTTCGCCAGCGGTGGGCCGCGTGCCCGCCGCGCCGCCGCGACCACACTATACCAACACTTTACGTATTTTCTACCTATTTGTATTTTAATATTTAAGTTAAAGGTGAGTGTTTGAATGATAAAATTTAAGTTTTGAGTGTTTTTTCCTATACATCGTGTTTTTTTGCTGTTGTGTTATTTTTTGTTGCTTCATGTTTTATTTATTTTTGTGGTTCATTTTTAGTGTTATATCTTTTGGGTGTTTATTGTGAATAAAATGCTGGATAAGCTAAATAAAATCGTCGAATATTTCGTGCTTCTTACATCTGCCGCCGATGAAATTGTCATTAGCATTGAATTACTGAATATTATCATTAAATTCTTGACAGAAAACGTTGACGTCTCCTTTCATTAAATATTTTTAATTGTACCATGTTCTATTTAAATTACAAGTGGACAGTTTTAAGCATATCTTAATTAATTTAAATCAATTATCGTGATCTTAAAAGCTCAAGTTCTCGAGTAAAAATTATGGTCCTTTTCTGGGACCTCGAGGAGGTTTTTAAATTGTCAAAATGATCCTAATGTAATATAAAAAAAAAATAACAATTATGACGCGTATTTTTAAAATGTTTAAAGAAAATTACAACAGCTTGGTTACGTTAGTATAGAGGATACGATGCGTGCGTTGGTTTTCATCCCGCGCTTTTCCATTTCAATTGGCTTTCACTTTACACTAACGGTAGTAACAACTACGTGGCTTTTATTGACGTTTGTAGTAACTTTGTGTTCTGTAGCTTTTAGGCAGCCTTTTTTTTGGTCCTTCGAGACACACGAGACCGTGGATTGAAGGTGGGAATTAAATGTGTTGTTTCACGTTATTAGTACTCAATGGGCTACAAAGTAGTTTAAAACCATAAAGACAATGTCAACTAATCATAATTCATCTTTTATAAGTACAGCGTTTACCATTTCGTTTGAAAACCATTTTAATTTTGGCTGTTCATTGGTCTTTGGTTCATGGTAAACAGAAGACTTTTTAACGCATATAATATGATGATGAGCTGGTCCAAATGGAGGGCTTAGGCCTTCCTTTTAAGTTATGGTAAAATACATTTTCCCAAATGATATTACGTAAAATAAAGCTGCCCAAATGATTTCAGGGCTCATCGAATTTATACTTCATAGTTTCGAGAAATAGATATTTTAAATACAAACATTTCTCGACCCAAACATTCTAAAATAGACTTTTGAACAATAGCCGCGTATGTTGTAGTCAAATAGACTACAATACAATAGTGAGTATACTCCTATTGAGCACAAGCTGCGGGTATAAACGAGCGCTTTAATTAATATGCTACGAGCCGAGTTAGTAACTTGTCACTTCGTACTATAACGTACCCACTTGAACTACCTACCTACAATATGTGCGTACACATTATATATTAAGCCTTAACAATTTATAATCCTTTGGTAAAGTAAGACATCTGTAGCTATAGGTATTATGTCTGTATTGTAGTCTATGATCAAAGGATATTATAGATAATTTGTCTTAGGAGGCATTACAGATAAATTCGCTTTTGTTTAATAAAATACTATTCGTGATAGACTATTAAAATTTTAGCTTAGTTAAGCTTGATTGAGCTAATTGACAATCTCTCCAGTTCAATTAAATACGTCACAATAATTCAATATGCGAAATGACTTACATTAATATCCAGCAAAGTCGTAAATGCTTAGGATAGATTAATTCAAATTAATTAGTAATAAATATCCAAAGACGGTCGTCTCTCATGCACGAGGTTGCGGGTTCCCAACCGGGGTTGGGCAAGTGGCTTTTTCTATTTCATATGTACTGTCTTTTATCTTGGACATCATTGACATTGGTAAAGGAAAACATTGGGAGGAAACCTAGACTATAATTAATATAAGTCTGGATTCGCTAATCCGCCTTCAGCAAGCGTAGTGATTAATGCTCATGTCGTCCCTGAGGAGAGGCCTCTGCCCTGCAGTAGAATAATAATAGGCTGGTATTATCATTATTTAAATATCCAAAATCATTAAACAATAATTTCAAAAAAATTCAAAAACTTAAAGACGTTGATTTGTTTTGGCAGAATTAAACCCATTTTCAGGGATGTTTGGTCCTTTGGAACAAAACAGGATTGTTTAACCTATGTCTTGCCTACTATGCCTTTAGTAAAACAATATCTTCTCAACAATTTCTTTGATAATATTATGGTACATTTATAATGAAAAATAAACGTTGACGCACTCTAGAAATTTCTCTTGTATCGTGGGTGCGTTTACAAACATAAATTCTCATACACGAACAGCCAGACCTGGAAAAACTATCTGTTGGTCATACAAATATTTGTTCCGTTCGGGAATCGAACTCGCGACTCGCAGTGCAGCAGCCAATCGCTCAGCCGCCACGTCAGTCTTAACCATTTATGGTGAGGAAAACAACTTACATCTTATTGTTTCCTAAAAGGGCATGGAATAAATATAAAAAAGCCAGTATTAAGCATTGTTCAAAGCTTGAACACAGTCAACTCTTGGGGCAATAAAATACCGATACATACTCTGTCTCATGAAATACCGCTGCCGGCCATTTTAGAAGGCAATTTAATATCGTGACCGTGGCCCGGGTAGCCCTTGCTGCTGGCACATATAGCACACATGCGCCTAATGAACGGACGACGGCCATTTGCATTTTTTCCTACGTTTTGGCCAAAATAATGTGGAGATTATTTTTAATACGCTGAGCAATAGAATGTGTTTTAGATTAAACTAGATTACGCCTGGGCAAGGCGGCAAGTAGGGCAAGCAAAAATCGCCAATTATTACCTTTAAAAACCAACCAATCAACAACAACCATTCAACCATTTTATAGTGTTGAATTTAATTAGAGATTTTATGAAAATGTATGACAATTTTTCAAAAATATTTTATGATAATTTACGAAGGGGCGCAATTATGATGCGTGTCCTAGACACCTTCTTCTATTGGCACGTCCCTGCGCCTGGTTCAAACGAATGTCGGTAATAACGCGGGTTTTTTTTTATTATATATATTATTCTTATTCTTTTTCTTAATAAAAGTAGCCTAAGTTACTCATTATAATAACAGCTCGAGCTAGCCGGAACAAACAAACAGACTGTTCAATTTTCAAAAATGTTTTATTTTCGTGTATTTGACATTAGAAACAGACGACTTACATTTTGTTTTATTTGTAAAGATAAGACTTTGTCAGAAAATAGCGACTAAAATCTTACTACTATTATAAATGCAAAAGTTGTATTATATGTTACTTAATTAAGCCGGAGCGGCTAAACGGATCTCGATGAAATTTAAAACAGAAATAGTTTAGAATAAGGAGGGATAATAGGTTTTTTTTTTATTCCGGAAAAAGGCACGGTTTCCATGGGATAATATATTAATTTTGATGCGGACCAAGTCGCAAGCGGAAGCTAGTATTATTTAATATAAGTTCTATGATGACTACAAAACTGCTTCATAGTTAATTCTGTACGGTCACCGAATAAAAATTTCATTTGGTGTTTGCCACATCCATACCGCAACACAGGTTCATGTTAGAGTTAAAGTTTTAAAATTATGAAACTGTGGTTCACTTAACCAACAAAGACTTATGCTTATGCGCAGGAAAGTTTCAATGCTACTGCACATGTGGACAACATATTAGTTAACTTTATCTAAACCTGTACTTATCTAAACCTGTATTTCAAGCATAATATGAAATTTCGGATCTGAATATGGATACAGATTTATGATTTGTATACCGATTTCAGAAACGGTTACGAATATGAAATTATTTCGGATTATCCAATAGTTTCGGATAGTTTCAGTTATGGTTATTACATTTCTAGGGAATTGTAAAGAAATACAAAATAAAGGCTGACTGGCTAATATGGCTAGGCAATAGAAGTCATCATCCGGGCACAAGTCCGGACTCTGAGGCTGCTATTAAGAAAAACCTTATGGAAAAAACCTGGCCAGCGAATCGAAGTTATGACATCATAATCAGCAGTCGCGCTCTGCGACCAATGGACCAACAACGGTGCAATCAAATAATAAAAACTTAAAAAAAAATGCAAAGAATGCACGCGGCTATTGTGGTAAACCTGTCTCAACATGTCTCATTTAAACTCCGCCACTATTCGAAATTATCTGAAACATTATATCAAAGTCGGCTACAGTTTCGAATAGATTCTTAATTCGGATATCCGATACTTTCGCTTATGGTAGCGGATGTCCATAACATCCCTGATTTCAATCAATGGTGGTTTCTGAACTCTAACATTTCAACTTCATCCTTCCCTCCCACAAATTAAAGTTTATATTAAATGTCAATTGTATAAAGGATCAAATAGGACTTTCTTATATAAATATTCAATTCAAAGAAGCAGAATATTGGATACGAATGTAAACAGTTAGTTCGTAAAGGTTAAGAAACTCGGATGACCTTTAACAAATTTTGGGCTTATGTAAACCAGATTATAGGTACAAATACCATTTTCAAGGGTACAGCCGTACCTTTCGCTTACCTCAATAATGTCGTAGGTTGAGAAGTAGCTATTAAATAAGTACAATATCTGTAAAACACAATACTGTCACCTTTATACATTTTCCAGACCGAATTTCGGTCACAACGCAGTCTACTGCCAGGGTTGCGGATTTTGTTCGAAAAAGTTACCGCGGCCCTGGAATACGCTAGTTAGTAAGAGCCTGACACTCTCTTCTGCTTCTCCTAGAATGGTAGAATTTGTTTGATGGTTTTCCATCCCATTTTCCATCAAAAGAAAAAATTGCGACCAATCTTAAAAAGACTAGCCAAGTACGCAGAAAACATTATGATGCGCAAACGCAGGAGCACTCACTCTGACAGGACGGCAATCCGAGCGGGGAGAGATCAGGCGCAGGACTAATAGCTTCGTGCTTTCCCGCAGTGTCACCCTAAAGAGGTATTTATCGTCTGGCTTACCTGAGCAGCCTTACTCCCAAAGGGTTTCCTAAAATCGCAACAGCCAAAGTATGTCAAAGTGTACGGCAAATTAAAAAAATATCGTTATCAAGGAACTTAGTAGATACAGTCAACAAAAGAGATAGATATGCAGCGTCGTCACATATAGTTGAAGTTTTTTTAAAAACCGATGGATGTTTTCAAATGTGATTAAATTTAAAAAGTACATAATAAACAGTTCATTTATTAAGGTAAGTTTTAATTGAAGACATCAATTGGTTTCTAAGTAAACTTCAAATATATCTGATGGCCGTGCATACCTACCTATCTTTTTTGTTGACTATACTTGCCAAATACAAAGTTGGACAAGTAACGAAATGTGTCCAAAGTTTGAATTTTAGAAGAAAATTAATCTTAAACTCTGTCAGAAGTCGATGAGCGATACAATAACATTAAATCGATTACTCGTTGTAATTATAGTACTCTGGTCGTAATTAAGGAAGAAGTTTTTGTTAATTGTTTGGAGTAAAATCAGAACTTATTGTTTTTGATTCCCATTGTGCAAGTATCAGTGTAGGGTTTCGTCAGTTTTGACCGTCTTCTATGTTGTTCAGTGGATTCGGGTTGATGAACCAATCCAATATTTTTTGATGTGATCTACTGTAATCATGATTTGACTACCTAATAAGATAGAGATCATTGAGTATTGATCACAAACTCCAGGATATCTAAATATTATTTTTAACAGAAAAGAATATAAGTAACTTCTGTAGCACCAAATTCATGTCACAAAGGACCAAACACAATGCCCGCAGTAAGTCTTCCCAAAAAACAAATTCCTCGCAATCTTCCCCCTTCGTCCCTCACGTCACTAATCGCTCACACTCCTGAGCCCTTCACTTCCTTCTCTTTCTTCCCCACACAAGTGAGGGGGAAAGCACAACTAGAGTAGAGCCCGACCCCCGAACGTCTTATTTGAGTCAAGTTCACCCACCATCTGGGCCGTTTAGTGCCAACTTTGACAATAAATATCGACTTCTTAAGAATTATTAAGTAGACAAAGGTATTAGTGTTATGGGCATAGTGTAGCTATACAAAAGATAGTTTTAACAAGCTTCGATATGTTTCGATACATAAAATTGATACTTATCTAAAATCAGATTCAGACTATTTTTGGGTGTCCTGTTTTGTTTGATATTTGATTATCTCTAGTTTTTTACACGAGTCGGCTACTGAGTACCTTTTCTATTTTTATCGTAAAATGTTCTAGAAGGTAATAACTGTCTTCAACTATACATATGTGGGTAAAAAAATCTCAGTTTGTAGCTTTTGTAATGATTAAAATAATAATTACAACCTCGATTGCAAACCCAACAATACGGAAGCATTCTGATTAGATAAATGAAGAAAAAGGGAAAAAAGCCACCGGAAAACGTATAAAAAACTGTTGATACAGTGAAAAGAATCCCATCAATTTGTCGCTGAAGACATATCGCTGTCGCCGTGTCCCCTCACAAAGTGACCGGTGGTCACTTTAGTACCTCCATGAAAAATAAACCGGTTGGTTCACTTGTTTTTTTGGTCTCAGCAAAAAGTAATAAAAGTTTGTTCGAGCAGAAATCTCAATTTGCCCAAAGTTTAAAGACGCTCACAGTTTATCATCTCTCTAACATTATAATTGGTTTATCGTGAATTGTGATTCTAAGATAAAAAGAGACTTATTTGGTAGATACCTACTGATGTCTTTAGAATTTTACTCGTAGATTTTGGAGATTTTATAAGTCCATTGTTTGCTGAAACTATTTAAACTTTGTTTATTACGTTTGTAATAAATTCTTCAGGATGATGAGTAGGTATCTGTTTCCATGGAACCTACAAAGTAAGAATATAGTTGGAAGGGATCTAGCTAGTTTTACTTCAAAGATAAACAAAAGCTTTCAAGATACTGAATTTAATCCTAGCTACACTTGGCGTTGAGGTGACCAAGCCTGTAAACCATTCAGTAAATTCTTTACTAGCCGCGTTTTATACATAAAGTACAGTCAATAGTAAAAATATATGTCCGTATTCATCGTTTGGCAATATATCAGAGTTACCAGCACCTGTATTGTTTGCGATACCGCTCGTAAATTTGTTTTATTGCTTTCGATATCAATTTTCGTTGCAAACTGTACAACTGTGCTTTTTGTGGCTTAAAATTGGCAGCTGTTTGTTTTGTTGCTATTTGTCGGATAAATTAATTCGTAGCATATTTTTGCTCTCATTTTGCGATTCATTGAAGGGATTCCTTTGCGAACATACCCTTGCCATCTCCAGTTTTCTAATTAATATACTTTTGCAATCGTGATGGCCCTGTTGTTGAGGATCCCGCCTCTCATGCTCGAGGCTGTGGATTCACAACCAATTTTACTTTTTCTATTTCATGATATACTTTCTAAAAATACTATCTATATCTATCTATTCTTTTCTATAGGTACATAGAGTACCTACTTTACAAATATGGTGGAAAAAAAATGTGGATGTGATACGTATAAGTCTGCAATCGCCAATCCGCCTTGAGCAAGCGTGGTGATTAATACTAGTGCCTTCTCTGTATGGGTACGCATTTACCCTGTTGTGGGACAATATTAGGCGGCTAGTATTATTATTGAAACCTTTCAAAATATTATTTATCGTAAAAAGAACGAAATAAACATTTAATTTATAGACTGGAAATATAGAAACTATATTATTCCGCCATTGCGGTCTATCGAGATATCGACGCGAACAGTTGAATAAGTCCACTTATTCAAAGTCGTTCAAAGAGCGTCGGAACAAGAAACAGAAAATTATTCTGCAAGTTTATCCGGAGAGAAATTGACGTTACAATCTCATATAGTAGTTTAGTAGAATAATAGTTTTAGCAATATAGCAGTCTGCCCCACTGTAAGGCTGAAGCTTCTTCCACGTACAGAAGGAACGTATAATACATTGTGATGGCAATTTATCCTATGAACTTCTCCCGTTAGTCGTAGTGTGATGTTATATACCTCATGAATCGGGCTGAAAATCTTCAAAAAAACAAAAAGATTTTCAGCCCGATTAGCAGTTCTAGATATTTCTACGTATAGCTGTAATTTGTATGAATACATTATGATATACACGAGCATAATTGCTTAGAGTAATACATAGGTACCTATTGAAGGTAATAACCATACTAATATAATATAACTTTGTCTATTTGAGCTACTAAACCGATTTGATGAAATTTGATGCGGGGTAAGTTTAAACCCAAATAAAGAACATTAGCTACATTTTATTCTACAACTTCGTCTGCGTCGAAGATAATCGATATTTACGTGGACAAAGTCGCGGTTAAAGGTAGTCATCAATATATTGTTGACTAACGGACCGATATTACGTGTGTTAGTTACTGAGCGTTTGACTGGTTATCACGTTTCCACACCAATAGTACCTATTTGCCTATCTTTGTCGGCTCACTGGCGGCACAGAAGCCAACGGAGATATTGAAGTTAGGCCACATGTTCCATTAAACGTGAATAATACAAACATACAAATTCAACATCGATGAAGTCGAAAACCCAATCAAGTATATCAATGCCACGCGTCTTCATCTGCTTTAATGTTAGTATTTTATCCCAGGGGAACAGTAGACTTTTCCGGGATAAAAAGTAGCCTATGTGCATCAGCTCTGTAGTAAAAATATATTCAAATAATTAGAAAAGAAATCACCATCAAAACATTCATTATTTCGAGGTCACTTTCGGATTTCATTCAATCTGCCATTTTTTATTCAAAAATTAAAAACACCTTATAAATTGTATGTACTATCAAGATAAAATCAAGTAAATAACCGTTAAAATTAAAATTGTTATTAAACATGTTAATCTCTGAAACACAATCATGCTCCGATTCTGAAAATCTTTCGCTTTCAGGAAGCTACGTTATCCATGAGTTACATAGAATATTTTTCATTTTAAACACAATAGAGATCCGTTAGAAAACTTACGCGGACGAAGCCGCAACTAAAAAGCTAGCGTACGGATTAGGAGACAGTAATCATCACGTAACTTTAAGGAAAGTTTATAAGAAGGAACATCGAAACATTAATAATATTATTTTTAACTTAATTCAATTAAATTAAGGTTATTTATAGATTTTTAACAGCACCTATTGTTATTGGAAGAGTTCCAAGAAATATAATATTCGCATGTTTTATGATCTTAACTTTATTCAAAAGCAATTGTTTTTAGTTAACAGCTACCTTCAGTTACTTTCTTATGTTAGGTTTTGTTTAGGCATTCATCTGTCTAGGTAACTGAAACGAGACAGAAGTTCCAACAATATAAAGATCAAGTTACTCCTGAATAGATATACTAATATTACAAGTGTAGCTATAAGTAGGTACTCTATTTTCATCGAGGCAAAATCCAACTCAGTTTTTGGTAGAGATGTCTCGAATAGTAATGGCGAATTATTGATTAGAGATTACTGCTAGATTAGAATTATTAAAATTTATTTTTATTGTTTGCTCGATTAGGTACGAATGTTTGCAAGTAATCATACTTATATTCTTTTTTTTTTCAATTCTTTCAGTATGTAAACCAGCCAATTATTCCCATTATCGAAAAAGAATACCAGCCTATTATTGTTTCACCACAGGATAAAGGCCTCTTCTCATACAGAGAAGGCGGATTGTCGATTTCAGACTTATATTCATTATAAGTCCAGATTTCCTCATTATGTTTTCCTTGACCGACGTCAGCGATGTCCAAGATACACTTTGAAAGTACGATCAAATAGTACCCAATCATTATTCGCTATTCGACTAATAAAATAATATTGAGGAATATCTTATACTGGGAGGAATTCATAATAATTTTGTAATTATCTGTGGAGGCTTGTAATTAGCAATTGTTTATATTATTTTTATTATAATGTCATTAGTCTGTAAGCTTTCCCAAAATACAATAAATAAATAAATGGCGAATGATGTCGAATACCGAATAGCGACTAATGGCGGCAACTCTTGTTTCTAGAACAGTCGAGAAGGTTCGACCGCAAATTCCAAACTATCTAATGTTTTGAGACAACGTTTTATTCAGTTGTTATTACACAAATGTTTGGTAGTTTAATCATATAAGTTGCTAGCTAGGTATACCACGCGGTTTGCTCCGCTTTGGGTTAAGTCTTTGTTTAATGCTGCCGTGGTTCGTAACGTAATGTACCTTTCTCAATATATATTTTTAATCATACCAGTAGTTTCTGATAATAGTACAGTCAAACAAACAAATAAACTCTTCAGCTTAATAATATTATTCGGTTGCGGTTGGGGTTATGGCAAACGGAAAGTGTCTGGCAATAACGAATAATCTAAATTTATACTAATGTTGTAAATAGGTAAAGCGTTTTATATTTATTTGTTTGTAAAAGGTAATCTCTGGAAGTCCTGGTCCTATCATAAAAAGTCCCTCACTGATAGAAGGCTACACTATTGCCGAGTACCATAGGGTAGAAGTCGCGGGATGAATCAAGCGGTTTGTCACTTGTAAAGAAAAACATATAATGACATAATATAAGCCATCACTAGAATGTAGGAAAGTGTGTAAGTTACCTGTCTGAAAAAGTAGGTAGGACCTGCATTAATACTAGTAAATACCCATAATATTCTTCTAATATTCTCAAAAAGCCAAAAACATTTCTCTCGTTTATAAAAAAACAAATGACAACATTACATATAGAGACAGGTAGCTATTCTTTATTAACAAATGACTGCGGATACGCGGTAAGGATTGCAATCCCGCAAAGTGGTTACCCGCAGCGCTGTGGGACTTATTCAAAGGAAAAAACATTTATGTTAACATAAGTTCTAACCACGACCGTGATTAGCAAATTATTATACAACTTTTTTTTTACAAAAAGCGTTTCCCTTCTCTTATATTTTATTCCCGCATCGTGGGTACGTTTACAAATGTATAAACTCACATTTACAAAGGACCAGGCTCAGAACCTTTTGAATATATAAATATTTGTTGAGTGTAGGAATCAAACTCGCGTCACACAGCGCAGCAGTCAATCACTCAACCACCGCGCCAATCGTGTCGTCAATTGATTATTTTCAATGTTATGTTCGAAGTTTCAATGTTTCCATAATGTTTGTTGATTATTGTTCTAACTAAGAAACAAAGGTTACACTTTTATAAAATCGTTGTTTAAAGCTTTAAACTCGCTAAATAAGACTTAGATAGTAGTATACTTATTTGTAAAGAAATCACTTCCAGTAAACATACAAAAGTTTAAATGTAATAAACGATTCCTTTATCATATTTCCGATCACGCTCGAAGGACCGCGGACCCGGCCGAATCCCGCCGGCTTTCAACCCAGCTGGCAACACAAATGAACTTCCAATAACATGCTCCGCATGAAATTAATCAAGACATACACAATAATATAAATTGTATTGTGGATTAGGTCGGATTGTTGTATCGGGGAATGTTAGTAGTGCCCCCGTTACAACGTTGTAATGAGCGTAAGCCGATTTGGGAAGATTGTGGGGAGACATTCATGTGTAATTTGTGTTCTACTAATGTTAAATAGGTGTTGGTTTTCTGTGTGAGTTACTATTTTGTTTAATCATTGAGCTGATTCAATATTGATAATTTCTCAGTCACACACGACACCATAAACCATTATTTATGACGATTTATTGTCGACATGGTTGGCGCAGTGGCTGAGAGACTGCACTTCACTGCTGCGCTGCGTGTCGCCGTTTCGATATCCACACGCAACAAATATTTGTATAGCCTACAGATAGTTATTCTTGGTCTGACTGTTTGTAAAATGTACCCATGTGATGTTTGTAAATACACCCACGATATAGTAGAATTTCGTAGTGAGGATAAAATGAAAATAAAACTACATTCTGACAGGTCTCCGGCCAGGAAAATGTTTTAAGAAATGAAACAAAACTGTTTTATAGTTCCCAAAATATAAAAGCCGTTTTGTTTTGTTAATTTCCAACCAATTCCCTGAATTTTCGTTACTATTTTAAAACATAAATAGCATTGCTAAGTAAATTCAACATAATTAACTACAAAGGGATTTTATTAAACTCATCAGTGGTTATAATCCATTCAAAGCCCATTATACTGTTTCTTTGTTATTGCAGTATTATGTTTGTCACATTTTATTGAATTCGCATCGGATTTCGCGGAACACAGGACCAAATTCTTTGTTCCTTTTAAAGTTTTGTTTGTTGTTTGCATTGGCTGAACCGATCTAGATAGAATTTGGCACTGAGATAGATTGTAGTCTAGAATAACACATAGGCTACTTTTTATTTCGGAAAAAAATACGGTTTACGCGGAATAATATATCAACTTTGGCACGAATAAAGTAGCGCGGGCACAAGCTAGTATACATATGTTTTTGAAATACCTGAAAGCAGCCAGACATATGTATATTATGTTCCAAAAATACTTGCTTTAAAATTCCAGTTCTATTTTGGTCTTTCAAGCGAAGTACTCACATGTGCCTTTATCAGCGCTAAGTAGACATGTATGTAGAACCCTTGCGTGTGGGGTAGATCAAATTAATGTTTAATTAAGAAAGGGCCCGTCTTGTTCGTGTTTTAATTACATTTAATTAAACATGTGACGTACGGATTATTTTCAGACGGTTAACACAGGGAGGCAGAGGGCAATGCTTTTTGGACGGGGGACTTTTTAAGAAATGCAAAAAAGTGGTTAAATGATCGGCGATTGATTTATTTATGAATGTAGTTGTAAATTAATTTTGCACATCGTTAAAAGGTTGACACATGTAGCAGTATGCAACATTATAACACCTTTGTGAATATCCATATGAACATGTTCATGACTAACAAATACTCCATTAATAAATGATCTACAATGAAAGCCTCCAAGGACCAAAAATCATAATTCTTGGTTTACAGTTTATAGATCAGTCAACAGAATACATAACATCGTCACTCAAACGAAAAGGTAATAACAAAATAATATTGTCATTTAAAGAATCCATCCGATTCCATCGCGGCGCGCTATGAAACACGTCGGCAGGAAATGAATCGCGCGCCACCGAGCAAACATGCTACATTTTGCTTTATACCCAGGAATTTCATATTTTTAGGCCATTTTTATAGTCAGATTTATTCGTTTTGTGTTTTTTTGTGGTTTCTAGTCAAAGTACTTAATTAATAACAATATCTTGATCAAGTCGGTGTTGTTTTAGATAGATATTTACTTAACTGAATAGTTATAAACTATTTCCTAGAAGCTTTATTTTCTACAAATGGTTGGAGTTTGAGTTAAGGCGCCCACCTCTCATACATGAGGTTGTGGGTTCTAATCCGGGCAAGTACCAATTTGAATTTTTCAATTCACATAATTAGGTATGTACTTTCTTGAGAGAGCTTGAATACTAGCTTTTCCTCGCCATTTCGGCCGCAGTTTGAACCCCAAGAAAGGACATAGACCACTTTTTATTACGCAAGCTATATTTACGCGAACGAAGTTGCAGCCAAAAGCTAGTTCTGATTAATATTTACTATTATTTTTATCTCATTCAAAAATACTCAAACTGATTTTATCATAGCATTTGAATAGAAACTAAACAAACTTCTCAATCCGTTTCATATTCTTCTACTTTTTTATATTCTTCTTTGACGGAAGTTACTGACAGCGGTGAACTGAACAAAAGACCGGCGGGTCACTTCTGTGAACCAAATTATATTACATTTATTAAAGCGCGATTTTGCAACGAGAAATATGTTTTATGCCATTGTAATGTTCAAAATGATGGCTGTGGAAATATCTGCTTAAATATCCGTTTTAATTTGACTGTATCGTGATATTGTTTTGACAAGGCATCCTATTATGAAAGTATGATTGTATTTATTCCGTTTATTATTTCTTTAGTGAATAGAACAGAAAGAAAGAGTCGAAGAGATGTCTTTATCTCTTTCCTTCTTTCTGTAATTTTCACCAGGTTTATCATTTATCAGTCGTTCATTCTTGTCGTCGTGACCTAGTGGTTAAGTCGCCTGCATCTCATGCATGAGGTTACGAGTTTGATACGGGCAAGTAGCAATGCGATATTTTATATTCATAAACTATCAGTACTTTATGAATATAAAATATCGATGTCCAAGTTTTCTCACGATATTTTCCTTCACCGATGCTGACATCGGTGAAGGAAAATATCGTGAGAAAACTTGGACTTAAGAATAAGTCGAAAATCGTCAATCCGCTTGGCGATCAATGCTTGTGCCTTCTCGCATGAGACACAGGCTGATAATAATTAGAAAAGTATTTGAAGAAAAAAAAAACAATTGAAATTCAAAAAGCAAATTTTTTTAAAAGAAATACGCCAGTTACCTACAGGTAATGTAAAAAGTTTTATTCGAATATCTCACACCATGAAGGTTTAATGTCAAGCCAAAGTATTACTATAAAGCGGCAATTTCAAACTTTAACTCATATTAATATCATTTCTCGTTGGTCTGTTTATTTGAGTGTACAGCAGTGTTACAAACCATTTGTTTGCGTGTATCAGACACTCCTTCGTGTTGCCAGGCAGTAAGCAATATATCTCAGCTGGCACACACGACTTAGAGGGTACGGGTCCCTACGGCCCCTCGGGTGGAACGAGCTAGATCGCCAGCGGCGCGGCTCTTTGACTATCTTCCTTTTGAAGCGTGTCATAGGTTTTTTACTGTTGTTTACAAATCCAAAAAAGATATTGTGTAATAGGATAGAACTCGAATGAAATTCATTTTGCTTTCTCATATACTTGCATAAATTACTTTTCAATACACTTGCTCAAAAGTAAAGTGACTCTTATATGCACCGCTTTTAGGGTCACAATGCGGTGTAATACACACGCGTGCTTTTACTCACTTTACTTTCATCACAATTTCCAAGTTTGAAAGTAGCATTATTACAGTTAAAAAACTTAGAAAAACGAAAATTAAAGGAAGAAACCTCTATGTAAAGTTGGCAGAACACTAATTTTTCCTTGACCAAAGCCTGTCACGTTTATAAAAACATGCTGATTTATTTACTCCCGAATTCTCAAACTGCACTTAACTTTAAGACGTTTTTAAATGTATCTCTGTCGCTACAGTACACCTACAAGTGACAGAGTTAGCATAGACTTTAAGGCGACTGGAAATTGAATTGCGTTCGAGAATTTGACCTATAGACTGTTAGTTTTACCGTAACATTGTTTCGGGAAAATACTGACCAATAAACCAATCTCTTCGTAATTCAATAAGTAGTAATATTCAAATAAGTAATATATAGAGTGTATTCACATGTTTTTTTTTTGTATTGCAGGTAATCGCAACGCAAAAACCAGCAAGTTCCGCGGGACATAGTCGTGAAGAGAGGCAGCGGACCTGATAGATGAGAACTGAACACGAGGTCGCGTGCACACAATATGGCGTCTTTCAAAGGTACGTGAAACTACTATTTACTATTGTACGCCTATAAAGCTTGACATGGTTGATCTAATTATGTACTTGAATAACTTGCAAGCTACCAACTTATGTTCCTACTTATGTTTCCACAAATAAACAATCTTGTACAAGGTCTTAGCCGAGACGAATAATAACTTAAATCATTATTATAACTTCACAGTAATAACGTCTTAAGGTTTCTGAAAAAGATCAGACCATTTTTCAATAGCTTTTAATTTTTTATTCTTTATAAAGAATCGATAAACAAAAGAGAACTTAACAAAGGAATCGATTCCAATTAAAAATATGTAAGTAATTAGTTGTTCTTCCCTTTACCCCTTCATAAACTTGTAATGCCTTTTAAGATTAGATTCTAATTTCAAGTCTTAATCCCCGTGTCCTTTAATCTTAATTGATACAAATTCAAATAATTTGTTCAAAGATTTATAAGTCCATGAATCAAATTCTAAATTAACCTAAAAATAGGTTCCTATTACAGGAAATTCCCTAGTACCTATTGGTACAATATCGCTGTTGTTCAAAGTCGCTATAATTCGCTGAAATTTTGAAAATAAGTAGAGGAATATGTAATTAAGACGGTATTCGTACGCTCAAGTTCCGACCTTTAAAGGTCATAGCTCATTACATCCACCCAGCAACCGACCAGCACCTCCTCGTCGCTCGGTGTCCTCTCGTTGTGGATAGGTGATCCACGGTTGAATGCCGCATGTCAACCAGTGAACATCGCGTTGTCAATGAGTGGACATTGCGTTGTCGGCAAATATATGAATAGTTTGTCAGGGATCATCACTATGCATCCATTCGGAAAAACCAGCCGTCACACATGAACCTTTTACCCAATACCAGAAAATTGGTAGGTACAGTATTAAAGCTTACAAGTACCTACACACACCTTCCTAACTAGTATACACATATTTCTCGATCTATTCTCTAAATTTCAGTCATGTTAAAATGACATACATAGGTCTAGCGACTGTGGCGTCTCAGTACATATCGAATATTCGTCCATTACCCACCTCCTGATTATAATTACGAGTAATAAGCCGATATTGGGCTCCCGGCTCGTGTCGACAGAACTCCTTATCAGTTGCCGCCACTTGCCTGCAGATGTACACGTATTAACTTAGGTAGCTTTATGATAATGATAGGTATGTTGTACCTATGATAAAGTACAAAGGATACATTTATGAAACGAACTGCTTTGTGTACAAACATTCTTGTACTGTACTTGTATTTCTAAGTCAATGTTCAAATGGTCGAAAATTTAATGTTTATTCTGGTCTTGAGATTTTCTGTGAAATTATGGATAAATACATTATAATTTTTTCATTATTAAAAAATAAAGTAAAATCCAAAAAAAATGGTATCAAGCACTAACAAAAGCACTAATAATTCCGATCGTAAAAGTAGGTCTTAGAAATAAATTCAAAAGAAAATTATAGAGGTTTTTCATAAGCCAATATTGTTGTTTATTTTGATACATGAAGAAAATGGTACTGGTGATTAAATTTCCAGCGCATCTCATCATCACTGGCAATAAATTCACTCTGAGTGAGTACAGAATAATACGTTCCCTTTGCTGAACAGCAAACTATCATGTCGACTAGGTACTTATCGCATTGAAACCTACTTATTAGTTCTCACATCGAAGCCTTTGACCAATGCATACGTAAACTTTGGGAACCGTTCCACATTTCATATTCAAAACTTGGTCCCCAGAAAGACCAGGTCCTCACTAGTCCCCAACTCAATCAAAGCGCTCTGTTTGAGCTTGTTGAGCTATGTTGAGCTTGTGTTGAGCTATGTCAGTATACGAGCGCAATTAAGCGCTCGTAATGGCCGTCCCGCGTCAACTTGCTCAACTCGAAAACTTTCAGTTGTCGTGCTGTTGACTTTTATAAAGTCTCGGTTTATGAGGTTCTTGACTTGCGCTGGGTAGTTCTCGTGCTGTGTTTGTGTTTTGTTTTGCTGGTAGCAGAAGGTATGAGATTCATGCAGCTTTTGTTAAAGCCTACAATAAAAAAATTAAGGCCAGAAGAAGTAATGATCTGAAGTTAAAAAAAAAAACAAAAATAAATGGGATTGGATTTTAAAAACAATTACGAAAAAAAACGGTTTTGATGTAGGTTGGATCGTGTACTCCACCTAAAAAACCTGTCACTTTCTCTTAAAAATGAGGTGCTACTGTGAACTTCCATTACAATCAACGTTTTGTTGCATTTTCTAATTAATTTTCAGTTACGAGTAACATGGAATGGCGTCCAGCATAAAGTTTTTAGAAAATGTCACGTAACAACACAGAATAAATACACACCGTTGTAATTAATATGAGTAAATACACATGCCTAAGAATAATATTATAGAATATGTAAGCACACTGCTCCACGTTTTCACTTGAATCCTTTTCCTATCGTCATCAAATCTCTTCGCGCTTGGTTTGTTACGCACATCCTCTTAACTCGTTAACACAAAATATATTCACCTCTAATTCCTTCAAACACACCTGTATACACACTTGTATTTAAGAGAATTTAGCTAAATATACAAAATAAACCGTTACCCGCGAGTTCTGAGACAATATCGTTTTAACAATTTTGTAATGAACACCGTCTTGCGACCGTGTTGTATTTCTCTTAGGTAAACACTGGGGACCCTTTTTGAAAGAGGAATACTTGTTATTGTAGTATAATCATCAAATTAAGTAGGTAAATTACGGTAAACATAATTGCAGGGAAACGATTTTTATTATTTGTGTTGTAAAAAATCACGGTTTATGCTAAATATTGCACTTTCAAGTGCATGTAACAGCGCAATTAAATTTAACAATTTAATAAAATGTAACAAAATGATGTAACATTTACTTTTAATATCACCGTAACGGAAAGATTTTCAGGTATAGTCCAGAAAAAATATGACTGTAGTGATGGGAAGACTGTAGTGGGGCTGCCTCGTTGGTATAGTGGTCGCAAGCGCGACTGATGTGCATGAGGTCTTTGGTTCGATTCCCAGGTCGGGCAAGTGTCAGAATCAGGAATTTCTCAGTAGCGGCCTCGGAGTCTGGATTTGTGCCCGGTTGATGGCAATAGGCTCGCCCCCTATTACATGGAACTAAAAACATAACTGGCAAAATGTGGGTGTACTAATGGGTACACCTCTGCCTAACCCTTCGGGGATTACAGGCGTGATGTTATATTGATGGGAAGAAAATGCAAGTTTGGTTTTGTTCAGTATCGCTTTACCTTACATCCGCTATAAAAATCGATTGGTCAGCAAGTAAAAAGCATTCCGCTTCAGCTATTAATCAAATAACAGCATACCTAACTTGTGAACAACAAGTTAACAGTCGTCGTTTACAAGTTGCGGTCATACTTGAACAACTAAAGTAAAGGACATTGTTTTGTAGTGGTTGTAAGAAACGAGCCCGAAACCCTTCGCTATTTATGTTAATTGTTGTTACTACAAACTTAGTTTTGATGAGCCGACCTCCTGGTTAGTACTTTCTGGAAGGGGACAGGACGTTATTCTCTAATTACTTGTGTTTTGCATCTTTTCTCAGTTTTCATGATTAGTTTGTAGTCATCTTACTACTACTGTAAATGCGACAGTTTGAGTGGATGGACTTTTGTTACTCAATCTCGCTAGAATAGCCGAAAGGATCTGAATGTAATTCGACACAGATATAGATTAATGTCTGGAATAGCGTAAAGGCTACTTACTATTATTGCGACAAAATGAACGGTTCTCGTGGGGTTATTTATCAATTTTGTCGTAGACGAAGCCGCGGGTTAAAACCAGTTGTATCTTAGTATTTTTTAAGTATATGATATTTCAGTACCAAAAAAAAAACAAATGCAAAAAAAACATACACATTTGATCTAGAACAAAAAAATATAGCAATGGTGGAGGGAACATGTAACTTTCGTTAGTGTACAATATTAATAATAAGCCCAAAGTCAAAGTCAAAGTCAAAGTCAAATCATTTATTTCAATTAGGCCAATAAGGCACTTTTGAACGTCAAACACAAAAAACAAAATAGAATTGAATCTAGTTGCCCCTTCCAAAAGGTAGTTTAGTATGGAGAAGAATGGGCAAGAAACTCCATACGTACTCTTTTAAAATCAATGTTTACAATATTTGTTTACAGAATCATACACGACATGGCACGTGAAAGCAATGTATGTACCCTATAAAAAAAAAACTAATTAATCATAACAATATAAAGGCACAAATTAAGAATTTAAAAGTTAAAATATGTTCAAATATACATAGTTTTCACGTGTTTACAAATATTGGAACTACAGACGACCACTCATAACATCTCAACCAACATGAAATAGTGTGTGAGTCCGCGCAATCTATAACACACTTCAAAATCAATAATCAAAAATAAAACAAAATTAAAACAAAATTAAGTATTAAGAAAAATGAAAAACAAAAAAAAACAATAATAACCAGTTTGATTTTGTCTAGAATGTATCATTGTCCTATGGAGCAGGACCAGCATGTTTCCAAGCATTCTTATCTTGATTGTAATCCTCTAATTTGTAATATGCTTGTTTGCAAAGTGTACTTTTAATGTGTGTCTTAAATTTCCTTTCATTTAATTTTAATATATCAGAAGGAATTTTATTGTAACATTTAACACAGTACCCCATAAAAGATGTATTTACTTTAGACAACCTAAAATATGGTTGAGCTATTTTATCTTTATTTCTAGTATTAATATTATGTCTATCACTTATTTTATTAAAAAGATTTAGATTTTTTCTCACATACATAATATTTTCATAAATAAATTGGCAAGGTACTGTCATAATATTAATCCTTTTAAATAATTCCCTTAGAGATTCGCGACGAGGTAGATTATAAATGGCTCTGACAGCTCTCTTCTGTAAAATAAAAATGGATTCAATGTCAGCAGCCCGACCCCACAGTAGAATGCCATACGACATAATGCTATGAAAGTAACTGAAGTAGACCAGTCGCGCAGTTTCTATATCTGACAACTGTCTTATCTTTCTAACAGCATAAGCTGCTGAGCTTAACCGTCCCGCAATTGATGTTATGTGAGGTCCCCATTGTAATTTCTCGTCTAGCGTGATTCCTAGGAAAACCGTTTGATTAATAAATTCCAGTTTTTGTCCATTCAATATGATGTCACATTTGCTACTTCTAACGTTTGGTAAACTGAATCTAATACATTTGGTTTTTTTTTCATTTAATACCAAATTATTTACTGTAAACCAATTTTGAACCTGAAGAATAGAGCCCGTCTTTCTTTCTTTATTGTGTCAGCAGTAAGGTCTTACGACCCCACACACCCTAGTGTCAGAGTTTCTAAACCACCTCAAGGGCCTCTGACACGGCTGGAGTGGAACAGTAAGTCCAGGTTTCCTCACGGTGTTTTCCTTCACCGATGCCAGTGATGTCCAAGACAAACTTTCGAAAGTACATATGAATTGAAAAATTCACATTGGTACTTGCCCGTATTTGAACCCACAATCTCATACATGAGAGGCGGGCGCCTTAACCACTGGGCCATCACGACATTATAATCCGCTAATAAGCCCGTTATTAGATATGTATAATATACGTGTTCATCTATGTTTAGAAACTAATTAAACATCTAAGTATAAATTCACCCTCAACGTTATATTATTAGGACTAAACGCAATTAGCAAGAGACACAATAGAATTGATTACACTAATAACTAGGCATTTGCGTAGCATTTAGTAGCGCGGTGCACAGCTTGCACCACAGTGTACGCTGCAAATGTCTCGAAGCACACAGCTTGCATAAATTGAAGATAATCGTATTTATACTGCACATACAATGTAGTGGCGAGACAACTATGTAAAGAAAATACAGATGGATTTACTAGGTGTAATTTAGAAAGCATCTTAATTATTAACATCTATTTCTATTTTCACTGCTGCGTTAGTCTAGAGGCTACAAAGCGCGACTGCTGAGCACGAGATCTTGGGTTCGATTCCTAGGTCAGGCAAAGTGTTATTAGGTTTTTCCATCTGAAATTTCTCAGTAGTAGCTTCGAAGTCTGGATTTGTACCCGGTTGATGGCAATAGGCTCGCCCCTTTTACATGGGACTTAAATATAACTGGTGAAATGTAAGTGTACTAATGGGGACACCTCTGCCTAACCCTTTGAGTATTACAGGCGTGATGTCATGTATGTATTTATTATATATTTGGCTTTAACAACGAATATCATAGGAAAATATTTGTGAGGAGTAAACTTACTGCGTCTATGACGGTGTTGTAACACGCTCAAACTGTGGCCCTTAGTGTGACATACAGTGCAATAACTTTAGTTCTAACTGTATAACGTGGGAGGTTAGTTATCGTGTCCTCTACTGTTTATAACGAGACTAACTACGCGTTGTTTATTTTACCTACGTTAAGTTATGTCTTTGGTTACTGCTCCGCTCTCGTGGGTCTTGATATTATGATGTTATATAACCTATGTATACTATTCCTTATAAATCTGGCTATCATATATACTCGTATATCACAACAACAATTTTTTTTAAGCCTGATTTCTGTTTCATAAATTAGTGCGTTTTGCGTTTTTTACAAACAAACGTAGAAGCTTCAGCTTTATTATATTACTAGCTTTTGTCCGCGGCTTCATACATGTCAAATACTTGTGTCCTTTCTTGGAGTTCAAATTCACCCCGTGCCCGGTTCTATCCTACGTTATCGCGAATAAACCTCTTATTCGTGATAGCGCAACATTCTGAAAGATAGAGTTACTTCGCATTTATAATATTAGTATGGATAAGTATAGATTGTATGGAACAAACAGTAATTAGATACCTACTTGTGTTATTGTTTATATCAAAAAATGATAAATGATTATTGTCAGATATAAGAGAATTAGCTTCTAAGCTTAATGTTGAATAGAATTCAATGTACCAAAAAAGCTGGTATAGTTTTTATTCAACAAAGATAAAACCTCTTCGTAAAATGTTGACAGCTTTACCTCTTTCAATTAGACAGAATATTTGTTAACGAATTTAATAATAATTGACCCATTACTACCCTTGTACCCTAATACTTAGTAAAAGCAATAAAATAAGTTTGAGCAAAACAAAATTTTACCTAAATTAATTATTTTGAAATACCCTTGAGTGGCAATCTATACTCGAAACAAGTGCCACGTACCTAAACACACTACATACATACAATATATAGATAATATATTATATAAATACCATTATTTTATATACAAATAAAGGCAACCATTACGGACTGAAAGATCTATTTACGCACAGGTCAAACCACTGAATGGATTTCGCTTGGCACGCAGATAGTTATAACATAGGCATGCACTAAGAAAGGATTTTCCAAAATTCACCCCCTTAGTGGGTGGAACGGGGGTCCAAAGTTTATATGAAGAGTTTTATATACTGTACTACGTTACCCCGACTTTATCGCGAGCGAAACTGCGGGCAAAATCTAGTAATAACAACAAAAATTAAACACTCGTAACACTCCAGCCTATTGTCCACAAGTTTCAATTAGACGGACTATTATTAATGAATTATTTCCAAACTATTGATTACAATGCCAATACCTTTGTGTGGCCACACAACTGAACTATTTCGAGAGCAAGTTCTGTTGAATCCGTACAATGTGGCGAAACAGAAATAGTTGTCGATGAACAAGTAAGGTCGGGAGGGGTTAAATATAAAGTACATACCTACTCTGTTGTTATACAATTACAGTCCATTTTTAATCGTAAATAAGTAGTTTTAATTGAGCTTGAACATGTTCGCGTGAATGCTCGAATGTCGAAAAATCTGCTGTTCCCTGTAAAAATGCTTTACAATACGATTATGATGTACGGAACAGACTTTTTTAACGTTTTCGTAATAACGAATAAAATGCCTCTTTTTAGGTTTTTGGTCAACTGACAATCGTCCTGTAAATATCCTTTTGATTCAATCTGTACTGTCCCACTGCTGGACAAAGGTCTTCTTCATGGCTTTCCTTAGTTCCTATGTGTTGCCAGCTCTGGCTAAGCCCTCGTAAGTCATCATGCCAGCATCGATATTAAAAGTAAGAAATACATGTCATATAATTGAAGCACAAGCGAGTATTGCTAACTAAAAACACTAATAAAAAAAAAATACCACTGTGACGACATATGTCTTAAGAACTGTCCGGTGCAAATTTCGCCTCTTGTGTATCACGCTACGAGTACCCGTCACCCGTACAATACAAGTGAGGACACAATAATGCGATATAGGTAGCTATCCTAACTCTTGACTTTGACTTTGACTTTGACTTTGACTTTGCAGGTTCCTGCTAACGTTTGTTTGTTCCATGTGTCCATTTGGTTTCCTTCCTCGAATACTACTATCCTAGAGTGAGATAGTGAATGTAAACCTACATGTGTCAGGCAGAGACGGAATGTCAAGGTGGAGTACACGAAGGGTTCGAACACGAAGATTGCTATAAAGAGACAGAACAGACAGTGTACGGTCAGCATAGATGTTGCTTCCTATATTTTATGATTACCCCTGTTGTTTGAAGTAGTGGGCAGATCTAATTGAGCACGTTATTTTACGAGCGCAATCTAGCATTAGTGACCATAGAGCAATATAAAAATGTTCGAGCATATAAATGTGATTTACTAATAACACATTATCGTATACGATTAAAACTATATTTATTGAATATTTCAAAATAACTATCTACAAAGTTTTGACATGTAAGATTTATTATAATGCATACAAATAATATTTTAACTAGAAATATTACTACACGAATTAAATGGATGCAAACTTAAATTGAAAAATTGTTAATACTGTTTGCATGATTTATAAAAATAACAAGCTTCTGCCCGCGGCCTCGACTCCGTCAAAGTTAATATATTATCACACGGAAACGAAACATTTTGCCGGGATAAAAAGTAGCCTATGTGCTATTCCAGACTATAATCTAATCTTTGTGCAAAATTTCATTCAGATCGTTCGAACCGTTCAGCGGTTCTGGAGTAATTGAGTTACAAATATCTACCTAATTATAGTAGTAGTCAAGATTTCAGGTATACTAGGCCAATTGTATTGAAATTAATAACAAACAAAATACTACCCACATTTTGGTGCAGTCTTGTAAAAAGAGAGTACAAAAAAAATCACTCAAGAGTTAAAAACCCCAACGTGTGAGGTATCTCATTGTTTCTGCTGTCTGTACACAAACCACTTACGTTCATAGAATGTAGTCATGTGTTTCTATTTCTTTCGAGTTTATCTTTTAACGCTTTTCAGTCTTTTGTACATTATGTCTCTTTGTATGTTCTCTATATGTTTGGACTTGTCTGTGATCTACTAGTTTAGAAAGATATTAAGCATAGGTGATAGACTATTTTGTGACTGTATCAATGCTGCATTGCTTGGTAACGACGAATTTTCGAACTGTCAGCCGAAGCGGGTGAAAAAAGACGAAGTTGCGGGCAGCACCTAGTCAGTTATAAAACACTTTGGGTATACCTGTAAATTACATCCATTACTTACATTTAAAGCCTCGTATTCATAGTAAACATTTGTTTAGCAACATGGTTGCATAAACATGTTGCCGAGTTACTGTCAACATATTGCAGGCAACACTTGTGTTGCGGAGTTGATCATGCCATGTTGCAGAATTGACGCTCGGCGAGCAAAAACATTTGTTTATCAACAAATGTTGTTGTGGACGACCTATATTGATCTAAACAAAGCTACCAGCAGCATTCTCGTCGTTCACCAACAACGTTGATCAACTGTTGCAAAACAAAAATGTTTACCATACCACACAAAATCATCTGTCACTTGTTATTCTATTTCATATTGTACTTAGATAGGCAAAACAAGAGCTTAACAAACAGAAATTTTCCACCCCTTTACGTACAAGGATAATATGTAACCCATTACATCTTCATAAATATGTAAAGGAATCGTTTTATTAAATCATTCCGTCGGCGTCGTGATGAAACATTCATACTTCGGAGATCGGGAGCAGGGATCGATCGGAGTAACTCGGAATATCGGGTGCTATAGGTAATACCTAGCAATAACAGAGTTTGCCCTCTCTAATTGTCCAAGTTACACTGACATAGGCAATGGTAGGGCTGGCACGCGCTGAACACTGATTGAAAACTAAATAAATAAAAACTAGGTGTTGATTTGAGAATTATTTGCAGCAAATTGAAGAATATTGAAATTGTTGAGGCCTATGTACAGAAGTCATTCGGCTTTATGATGGGCCATAATAAGCTAGATTTTGGGGAAATCTAAAATATATTTGATGTTTCAATAAAAACTAATTAAAAATATATTTTTAAAAACAAGCTTTTATTTGTTATTATTACAATATTGAGTATTAGACATTGTATTGTCATCAGAACTAAAGGTGTATGCAAAATTTCAGCTCAATCCCACCACAAATGGTACCAAATGATACCCACAAATGGTCAAAAATTGGCTTGCAAATTTTGAAAGAACAACTTACATACATACATGCGGACAGTGCTTGTAAAAATGTGCTCGATTGGCCAAGAAATCGACTCCGATACGAATACTGCAAAAAAAAACCTTGTTTTAATATCTGCTGAGATGTATTCTTACTTTATCGAATACAATAAAAACATTGTAAAAATAAATAAGGGATTGTAGTAACAAGTTTCGTGGCAGCCCTAAAATCTCCGATTTGGATTTATTACTGCCATGAACCACTGCTGGTATTATTGAGATTGAATTTAAATGGAATTACTCTCTTACTAAGCAAGTTCAATTTGACGAAGTATTCAAAAGACTCTCTTACAAACTTTTACGTAGGTACCTATTGTTAAATTACACGTACGATCTCATTAGTTGAACAGTAGCGAGCGCGGTAGGTAAGCCTGTTGTTCGGGGTTCGAGATTCCGAGTTCAAGGTTGGATAAGAAATAGGTACATAGGCTGTTTAGGTAATTGTCGTAAGTAGTATTAGGGATGATTCTCATTAGAACGTGCCGTGCCCGGGACGGGGCCCGGACGGGGCACGGACGGGGCACGGTTTTAAATCTGTTACATATATTTTGTATGAATCAGTTTATATTACTCAGTGCATTATCCGTGTCCCGTCCGGGCCCTCTCGACGCACTTCAATACCACGTCGGCTCGTCCACGCCCCGGCCCGTGCACGGCACGTTCTAATGAGAATCATCCCTTAGGCTCGTGAGCCTGTAAAGATAACTAGAAGTAATAGAAGTATAGAATACTGAACATTACTTCTAGTTATCTTTCGGATAAGTCAATAATCTCTAGCGTCATACTCTTACATTTTTCCTAACTTATTTGCATGATTACTATTTGCATGTCCTCTTTTACTACTATACCTATACTATACACTACATAACCATCGTCTTTGTTATTTGAATATAATCATAATTAGGCGTATAAAAAGACATATCACATATCCACTACTGCCCATAAAACTAAGCAACATTGAGTAAAACACATTCCTAGAAAACGATTTTTATTTTCGGTGTTAAAATCACTGTTTACGGTATGCGCAAAACATTTGCAACAATTGTATCCAACAGTACCTGCATTTATTTAAAACATGGTGAAAAAAACATCGTTAAAGAAGTTGTAACTTGGAAGTTCGACCTTCAATATCTCCGCCCCCGCAGGTTCCCAGGTATGCTCAAGCTCAAAACTGATCGCACTTACGGGAAGCACATGAATTTTCGGCTTCGGTTTAGACCCTTTGCGTGCATTTACCACAATTTTTGCAACGTTTCCCCAATTCAACACCTCGCACGTCGCGTCAGCGTCAGACTAACCATGTTCCACACTGTGTGTATGCAATTTACGCCGCATCGTGTATTCTCCGGTGACGCTCGTCGGTGTGGCTCAATCTAATAACTCTCAGGCATCCCGTGTGTATGTGGTTATCGTGGCCAGCCACTACACTATTATTACATTTTTGTCAGCAGTATCTACTTGGTATATAGTTCCCTGTATCCGTTACAAAGAATGATTATTTTCGATTTTTCAATATGTGTTTATTAGACAGAGCATGGACTACGCTGTCTAAACATTCTCCTACAGTTAACTAATCCCCTTATATTTAAACGTCTTTTTTTTTGCTAACCATTACTGTTCAACTCCTGAGCAAAGGCATCCCCCCAATCCTTCCACTTCACTGTGTTGCTATCAAAGTCGCTCTCGCACTCTTTGGTCAATTAACAGGATAAAACACATAAAAAAAAGAAAAAATGTTTTTTAAAAATTACAGGAATACTTATATGACAATTTGAACTTGCCATTCTTTCACATTTTGTGTGCTAGTAAACATAGCAATCAAACGAGAATCAAAGCCATCGAAACACAGGCCCACTTAATAAGCTCTTACGGTACAATAGTAAGGGTCAGGTTTACAATAGACATCCATACAAAACAGCTTGAACCCATCGCCGACAGCCCTATTATTTCCTCCAACTCAGATTTATTAGCATCATGAAGCTTTTATTGAGATATTCAGCATTTCCCTCCGGACCACGTCTCAATATTCATCCGCTTAAAGCTTCGTATTCAGCCGGTACTTTGGAAAGTGAGCCCTAGAATACAGGTTAATGTATTAGGATGTATGTATGTATGTACCTATAGAATAGTACGGTCAGCAACGAAATCCGATTAGCAGTTCTGATTTTTTTTGTATCCTAATTCTTTATCAGAAGTATCTCAAATACTGAAACGCATGCAGTGCGTTACAAGTACGTGCGGTACGTTTAGAAAAACAAAAAATATCTCCTGTATCGTGTGTGAGTTTAAAAACATATATAAGCTCATAAACACAAATAGCCAGACCCCGAATCAATATCTGTAGGCCATACAAATATTTGTTAAATGCGGGAGTCGAACCAGCGACACACGGCGCAGCAGCCATTCGCTCAGTTACTGCGCTAACTGTGCCTTTAAATTGTGTGTTTTAATTATATGAAAAACTAACAGTGGTAACTCGAGAAGCAGATTAAACGCTTCCGGAGCCCAAGATGTATTTTCGGATATGGTCGACGCCGTTTCTTCGGCCTCCATGATCTGCACTGAGGACTGTCTGTGATATCTATGGTGTTAGTGTAGCATGTGTACACTAAACTAAACTGTTCTTCAATCCTATACTTAAAACAGATGACTCTTACCCCTTTGTTAAACAACAAAAGCATGACGGACGTTCAGCAGAGTTACCTCAGACCTTCAGCGCCAGGTAATAGGTAGCGCACATAACTCATCGCTTTGCATAAATCAGCCGAGATTCGATTAAAGTCGGGTCTCAACCGACCACGTTATATCCTCCATTTTAACAGCTTTGCTATATTAGTTCCATTATTAAATTAAAGGGTAATATGTTAAGATTTGAGATAATAGGTTATTTATTAGGAATATATTATAATTTTTAATCATAATATTTAATTTCTTATCTGACGCAGATTTTGGTTTTAGTATTGCGTCTATGTAGCTGTCGGACATTTTGAGTTTAATCCGTAATGAAACATCTAAGGGTTGTTTCGCAAAAAAAACTACATTAGAAATAATATTCGAACTAAACTATTTATAGGTAGAACCATTTCCTAGTTATTTCAAAGTTATTACGTTCGTTGCTATAATGAGCTAATTATAGGAGCTAATGCTCTTAATGTATGAGAACTAATTTTGCGATTTTTATAATAATTAGTTTTATTATCCACCGCAACTGGTTACGAGACGTATGAAAAATAACCAATTAATCTATCGACATGGAAATCCAATAAGTTAAAGATTCGAAACGTACCTAAACATTGTCCACAAAAGCATCACACAATTTAGTAGATACATTTTTATCAAGAAGAAGTACCTAACACAATAACAATTCCGAGAAAACACAATAACAATAATATTGTTTGTAAGTTCAATACAAATAATATCTTCTTTTCTCCACCAACACTCCGTCGTACAAGTATCACTCAACCACCTCTTAAGGTTCTCTGAAATACAAAACGCTTTTAAATAAGATCTTATGTAGTTAACCAAGGTAAAGGTTAGAACTCTTAGTTAAATGTTACGCCCAATTAACGAGATGTTGTTAGCGAAGCAAATTATTCAATTTATTTCGTTTCGTTGCTTTTCGAAAGGTCAGCATTTGAATGGAGTTTTAGGGCAGAAAGTAACTTCAATTTTGAAGCACTCTTCACTTGCGTATTGAAGAGTACACTTCATATCGTGGACTGTTGATTCTAAGTGGATTTATGTTTCTATTCTATTGTTTTAGGATTTATTATTGGATGCTCTAAAGCCTTTCCATAACTACTCAAATAAACTGTTATTTGTGGCCCTTATAATGTCATCTATGTCAGTGCAGGCGATATAGTGTTAGGTTACAACCGCAGTTAGTGTGTGATGGAGCTGATACATGTTTCTTTTTAATTTTGTGTGATAAACCTAGACTTTAGGACTCCCTAGAGCGTAGTAGACCAATAAACCTACTAGAGCGTTTTAAATATTATAGGTAAGTAACATCTGGTATAGGCAGGTCTCTAGGGTGTCTGCTTTTAAAAAAATCTCCATCTAAAATGAAATCGGCCTCGTCCCAGAGTTCAAAAGTAAATAGTAGGTCCTCTATTAGACTGTCACTGTAGTATATACCTACTTAATACAAATACAATATCTAATATCCGTTATCCCTTTTTTCCCCTTTATATTTTCTTATTCTTATTGCTTCTAGGTATTATGTAGATATTCATAATATATTACAATATTTCTTCAAGTCATATTGCGAATCATTATTTACTTGTATTTATAAATTATATTAGACTAGGGAACTCTCGATTGTATGGGATATTGGTTGTTGTATGAACTTACTTGTTTATCGTATAAAATCATAGTGATATTTTATTTGATTATGTCAAACTATTGGCTCTCTGTTGACTTATTTTTCTTTTGGAATGAACTACTTAATATAATCATATTCTCAATTACTATTCAGAATGCTTTGTTTTGGCTATTAAATGTAATCACAAGCACATGAGACATTTCAGATGTGTCTCTGCGCTAGCCACGCATATGCAAAAGGTGGTCACTTAAAATCAGAAAACCGATTCCCAAAATGGTCAAAATCTAGTCGCATCTCATTTCAGCAACAATCTACGTCGAAAATGAAAACAATTAATAAGTTTTTTTAAGCATTGCCGATAACTGACATCAGACGAAGTCGCGTGCGCACCATAGTTATAAGTCCAGGTTTCCTCACCGATGTCAATGCCGCTACCTAAATGCGTTAAATAAAAGGCGGGCCTTTATTTACATCAACGATATACCAAAAAAAATACCATCAATAGAATGAATTTGATAGACACAAGTATCATAAACAGATTGCTATTATTACTCACTCCGGGCTAGCACCAGTCGGGGATCGCGGAAGGCGAGTACGTTCCCATGATTCCCGGCGTAAGTGTAGGAAGGAAACACCGAGGTGATTTCTAGTCAGCAAGAGTTTGACAGATCCCTTCACCCTCCACGGCACGGTGGACATCCATAAGGATTTTCTACCCCGTGAAAAAAAAGAGGATAGAACTATCAAGTCACCAAAATTTGGAATATTCTCACACCTATATTAAGAGATGTCGACTCGAATTGACACGTAACTGTACACGCACAGTATCTTGTTGACTCGATCCCTGAAGACGCGAATGAAATAAGTGCGAGTGTATGAACTATTACGGAAAACGTCTCCGGAGACGGTTCAATCTACCCTCTTCAAATATCTGACGTTTGGATTCTGCATAATATGATATGAGAATCTCATACGTTGCTGACGTAATGTATGAAAATATACAAATGTTTGAGTAAACTAGAAGGATTTATGACTTCTTTCTGAAATGATATGTGAGAATGAGCTTGTGATATTAAATGTATCGTTTTATTTTTTTAGTTATTGGGCCTGCACATCCTGTATTTATCTTCAGCTGAGCTAAATAAATCAATAGAAATTATTGTCCCATTGCAAGAGAAAGGCATCTTTTTATACAGAGAAGGCATGGACGCTTTGCCGGTTCAAACAAACAAACAGACCAAAAATAAAAAAATATTTTTTCGTTTAAGTAGGTACCGTGTGAAAATTAATATTTATATATCTTGTAAAAAGTGGTTTATTGCCTTTACAAACACGATTTTTTTTTCGAATACACGATCATTTGTTTGTCAATTTGATACGAATTTATGTGTACATGGTTCACTACTGGTACAATTTGTTCTACTTACTATATTTAGTTGCGTTACCCTTGAAACCCGTAAGACAGCGGTGAGTGTGGCGCTCTTGGGTCAAAGGCAAGTTATTATGTTTGTTGGCGAGCGGCCAACACCTCTCACTTTGTGTAGCTCTAGTGGCGCCATCTGGGAACTTCACAAGCTTTTATTATAGTTTGTAGATGCTACGTACTTAAGTACCTAATTATTTTTATAATTGTTTTTTAACTCGTCAAAAAACCATCTGTAAGGAATTGATAATAATTCTACTATGAATTTAATATATAAAAGCGTGGATAAATCTGTTTCATTACTTTCTCCTTAATCTTACTTATTTAATAAAAAAGCTCTTATCTTATTATTTTCTACGAATTCTCAGTAGCAGCCTCGGAGCCTGGATTTGTGCCCGGTTGATGGCAATAGGCTCGTCCCCTGTTACATGGAACTCAACATAACTAGCGAAACGTAGGTGTATTATACCTCTGCTTAACCCTTCGGGCATTACAGGCGTGATGGTATGTGTTACTCTTAGCCAAATCTCGCTCATGGCAAATTTATTCTTTAAAAGTATACCAAAAGCATAATATTTTACATGTATAACATATTGGATTACAGCGGGTATAACCACTGTTTGTAGTAAGTAAATGTTGACTATGATCGGCCGCAACACTGCGTTCAACGTTCGCTCGGTAAACTCGCTGGACGAGCGTTGTACTCGTCCAGATCGGAACATCACAATTCTGTGAAAAACACCCTCGGTAGAGTAAACTTGAACTGAAAATAGCCAGCTTTGGGTAAGACGAATACACGCTCCAAAATTCATAAACAAAACATAACATTACGCCTGTAATCCCCGAAGGGTTAGTCAGAGGTGTACCCATTAGTGCACCCACATTTCGCCAGTTACAAACAAAACGATAAACGAAACAAAGAACACATTATCTTAAATAACAACTATAATTAAAAAATTAAAAAACACGACTGCCAAAATTGCACATATTTGTACTTTGTTTACTCGGTAGTTTTTTTACGTTTTTTATTTACAGAGTTATATATTTTTTAAATCTACTTGTCAAATTCTAGACGATAAACATAGACACGGCCAGATTCATTAAAAAAAATAATTGAGGCTGGTATAAATTTACGTTTTAAAGTGACCACACAGGATTCTTTTTATTTTTAACTAGCCTATGTTACTCGGAACGATGCAAGGATTGTAACGATACCCCATACATCTAAATCGGTTCAGGCGTTCAAAAGTTATGGTGGAATAAAGAACATCACATACATACATACATACATACATTAACCCTGAACACATAACACTCCTTTTTTTGGGGCAGTCGTGTAATAATAATCGAATCGAAAAGAAGAAGAAGAAGACCAAAATTCATTTTGAGAGATTTTTACAGATGTACTATAACATAACAGGCTACAACCGTAATCGTCATCGCAAGTTTGTGAAATTGTAGCATAATCATCTTCCCGATGATCCTTTTCCTTGAGCTACAAGACACCTATATTCAGCCATACACTCACTAGTTTAATACGAACCCATATCACTTTTCACCATACATATTCAAATATCTATAGCCCATGATTCGGGAACTTATCCACGCGCGTTCCTGTCAACGTATGTATAGTCAAGCATTATTGCATTTCTGCGAACAGCGATCAGGCTCAACTTATAAACATACCAGCGTATTTACAATAGCAGTATAAATCCGAGCAGTGTGGCGGGTTTGTGCCTTCTCAACCCTTTTCATAGCAGCGGAGTTATGCGGCGTCACGCGAGATATGTATTCGCGCGAGCATTGCAAATATTCACGGAATGCTTTTGTGATTATATTGTGTTAACGCCTTTATCTATTTAGAGGGATGTTGTTTTAGTTGGCGTGAGTTGGTTGAGCGCCGGGAAGTGGGTGGGTAGCTTGTTTTGAGATACACAAAGTTTATACCCAAAGAAGAACGCAATTTTTTTTTAAGTTTAATGATGTTTTTTTCACAAAACTGACTCTCTAGGCAATAGTTTAGCAGCGTACAGCACTCTTCGTAACAGAAACTTACTGACTACAAAATAACGCTCCTAATATCCGATACCTCTTTTGTTGAAATACCAAGAGTAGTTTAGAAGATATTAAGGAAATATCTGAACGTAAATACCATACCCTAAATTCATAACCCTCCTCTGGGCTCCACCGTAGGGTAAAAGTAAAAATATTATCAAAAGGGATCCGATTCAATTGTTCTATTAATTACAAACAAGAAACATAATAAAACACTCTAATTGTAAAACAAAAACAAAGAATAACAATGTATTGTCAGTCGGAGTCCCTTTGTAAAGGTTCCACGAGTAGAAGTACTCCAAGTTTAAAAAGAAATTGTGGGGATGTTGGCAACCACTGTTACGTTAATAATGAATTACTTCGCAGAACAATTTGTTTTCGGAGTCAAAAGTAAATATTTTTTTGTTTAGATTGAAAATAAACAAAATATTGTATTAAGGAAATTATGTTTGCGTGTACAAGGCTCCAGTCCTTTATTGTTCTAGAGGACATCTTAAGTCTTGTATTATGACACAGTGTATATTATAACAAAATATTGATTACTTTTTACCATCAAGATCTTCATTTACATGGTTATTTTAATACTAGCTTCTGCTCGCGACAACCTCCGAGTGGTTTTTTTACCCGCGTCAGGTTACGTCTTGGTTGTTGCTCCGCTCCACTGGGTTATAGCGTGATGTTAACTTATCCTATTCCTTTATGAATCTAGCTATCATATACAAATATTTTCTCAATTGGACTGGCAGTTCCAGAGATAACCGCGTTTAAATTAACAAAAAAACTTTTCATTTTATTCTGCATTCCTTTTTTTTTAAAGTGGTAAAAATCATCAAATAACTCCTTCCGCCCTGGGTGGGGCGGAAGGGACTGTCAGACTTGTACTGACTAGAAAACCACCCCGTTCCTTCTGTTGCCCTTTACGTTCCGGGGCCACGGTATCCTGTTAAGACGGTCCGCAACCCCGGCAGGGCCCGTAACCCCGGCTGGATTTTGTATTCCTTAAAGGGAAACATACAACGTATATAGTGTCATTGTAACCGGTTTAGAATATATTCTGAAGTCATCATCAGAAAAAGAAGGAACTAGGAGTTACTAAGCGAAGCAGGCATAAGGTTAAGGAAAACTATAAATCAACGCAGATTCTTTTATTAGGTTTGTTACTAAGGATAGTTTTCCGAGAACGGGCGGAAATGTCTTTCTAGGAATGTTATATTGTTAAGCGTATTATAATGTAACCGAATTATTCCAGGAAGAGGTGTCGCCTAAGAAAGTGTATATTCCTATAATATTTTTTATTAGATTTTTACTAACAGCCTTCCTTACTATTAAAAGGTTCAATTAAATGTAACTCTATCAAAAAAACAAAGCAAGCTGATGTGATAACGTGATACGACACAATGAGGAAAAACGTGCGGTCGAGAGACCCCCGTCTGAGACAAAGTTACAGAAAGAGAGAAAGGTCACCTGGAAGAGGCATAACGCTTTTTCCTTACGTGACGACTTCTGCCAGTTAACTCTTCCCGCAAGCCACGTTAAGGAATCTTGTTCCAACAAGAAAAGAAGAATTCCATATACTTCTTTACGAACACAATTAATTAATTAAAGATCAAGAAACTAAAAATTACCTCTAAATTAATGTAACCTTCAAAACTGTACCTACATCAGCCTTTTGACTAGAAAACTCCTTTATTAAAATTCCCCAAATGATCCGACATATACTGGAGTATAATTTGAAAGAAGCTCTTTGTGATCGAGAGCCTTCATCCCATTAGCCGTGTTTAATTCAATTACCGGGAAGCTATCAGCGAAGGGACTGTCCCTGATCGGAGTACAAAGTATTACAGATACTTTTTCGTTAGATTTGCGATGCGTACAGTCACGAGCAAAAACAAGTATACACTTCGCAATATTACGAAGCGATTTTCTTTGAATATATTGATTGAAATGTCATGTTTTTAGGAATATAATATCTTGAATTCATTACTACTATGAAATAGGTCTTATATCAAAGTTACAGTCATTATTTCACAAGAAAATCGCTTTTGAATTTTGCTAGGTGTATGCTTGTTTTTGCTCGTGACTGTACATCTAACAATCACGAGAGACGTAGGGAGGAATGTTCTGAAAATCCGACGTTGTGTGTACTTTGACTTAAAAACAAAAATAAATGACATAAATTGTACTCGTAGGAAAGTTCGCTATCTAATGTCAGACTCAATCTGACAAAAATGCCTGTAATTTATCTGTAGTTTTTAACATCAATTGTCGCTGTGATGAGATTGCAACTTTTTGAGCGTTTTCAATTAATAGAATTGGTCTTCCTAATTCTTTGAAAATCAATAATTTGAAATTTTGTTTAAAAAAATCATGCGTATTCTATGTAGTGTGTGTACTATCTAGTGTAACATCACTTGCACCTAAAGGTCATCATTGTAGCACCTAAAATAGTTGTTATTATGTGTTTATTATTTTCACAGCTTAATTGTCTCGACCAAAGAGTGTTTGCCGTTTAGTGATAAGCCGCTCAAGATAATGTCAGATTACGTCTGAGTGAACCGAACGCTCAATAAAAAATATCTCAATAAATCTGCTAATATACGGCCTTCTCCGATTCTCAATGTTCGATATCTACTTATCCACTTCTTCTGAAGTGTAAATCTTTCGTTTATTTATTTTACTAAGTAAATGGTTAAATGGTATTTATTCGATTTGTTTAAATACTCATCTAAAGTGATAGTACTCCTATTTAAACATGATTTTAATGGCAATCATTCATAAGCTTACTTCCATTAAAATGGTTATGTTTCGTGGCGAATGGTATTAACGATGTTATGCCAAAGAAATGTTCCATTATAATAAACTAACTTCAACCCGTGACTTCGTCACTCGTTTAAAGTTACGTCTTTGGCTACTGCCCCGCTCCCGTGCGTAAGGTTTTTAAAGCTTATGCTATTCCTTATAAATCTTGCTATCATATACAAATAGAATTTTTCCTATCCGACTGATAGTTTCAGAGATTAGCGCGTTTAAACATAAAAAATGTGGTTGTTTTTTTTCTGTAAGTATTAATCTTAATTCAATCTGTCTAGCTTTTTCCCAACTATGTTAGCGTCGGCTTTCAGCCTAAACGGATGCAGCTACTAGTATTTTACATGGATCTACTGCCTATTTGATCTCCACAGCCCAGTAACTGGGTAATACGATATCCCAAACATAGCCTAATTACTGTATCTGAATGGCTTAAAAAATCTCAGTCATCCCTACTAACTAAACCACTATATTATCCTGAATATCCAGTACAAAAAGCCGTTGTGCCGCAGTATTCCAAACAAGGGGGCGTCAGGAACAGCTAGTTATCTCCGTCCATTCAAACTACGTGTGCTTCCAATGATTTATAATCCAGTTCCTATAAACTTTTTTTACTGCCAATATTCAGAAGTTCTTTCACAGGCTTTTTATTTAACGGTGGACTTTTAAAAATTTTGAATAGGTAGGTGAACTTGTTTTTTTTTTCAAATTTATGGTAGTAGGTATTTTTATTTGTCTTTTATCGCTTTGTAAGTACATCTCGAGGCTTGTGCTGCGAATGGTTTTGCCACAGTCCTTAGGCTCACTTTGAGCATTTATGAAAACGGCGAATTTATTTATATGTCCTCAATCGGTAGTGTGGTCTTCTAAAAAATTTCCACTAACATAAATAAATGGCACAAAATAGTATTTGATTGGCGATGTGACTATTTGTGTACCATTACCCATTTGCACACTCGCACCGTTCTGTCTCCTGCTTGTTTGAAGGGAAGTGGAAATTATATTTCTTCTGAATGAGTTCTTTGAAGTAGTTCTTTGAAGGATCTAAGCTTCATGACTTCGACGCTTTTCTGGCAGTCGTCAATGTTGATTCTGACTTTCAAGAGTTACAGTAGTTGGGAATAGTGTGGCGGGCTTGTCGAACTGCACAATATTTAGTCGACTTATATTTATTTACTACTTATAACGTTCAAAATCATTTGTTTATGTATAGACTCCCACTTTGTTTCTGTACTACCCACGTTCCGAGGTACTCGTATTAAGTACTTATTTATAGAAGACCAAAGTATTTTAGGCAGAGCTCCAACTTTTATTTAACTCTTAGATTTTCAGGGAGAAGCTATAAATAGACTATCGATCGACCCTAGTTTGTACTCGGTAACTAATTTATTCGATCCATCCGCCGATATTACTTTTAGTTACACTCTGATCCGTCTAAATCTAACACCGATAATAAACTGAGTTTATAGACTCATCGCTTTTATTCAGAGAGAAAAGTGATCTTAACAAATAAATAAAATTGAAGTGTCTGTCTGTACCTAATGTCAAAATAACAGCTTTTTGTATGAATGTTTACCAAGAACTCATTTTTTAGAATTCTTGTCTGTCTGTCTGTTTGTTGTTTCGGCTAATCTCCGAAACGGCTGAACCGTTTTTGACGGGATCTACACTGGCATATAGCTGATATTATAAGGAGTAACTAAAGCTACTTTTTATATTAGGAATATAAATAGGGTCAAAAAAAAATTAAAACCTTGCAGGCAACAAGGCCGGAGTCGCAGGCACTAGCCATAAATATGATAACAGTATAATTTTATTTACAGATTGGCTAACAGTGACGTGGGCGCAGGGCGGCATGCAGCTGCAAGGAGACGGCTCCGCAGACGACGACGACTCCGTGAAAGGACGGTGAGTGGAACAGCCTCTCAAAAACATACCTATCATAGTCACTTACCTATATTTTCTGAAGGTTTACTCAGGAATGTACTCATTAGTAATTAATATACTCAAGATCAAATTTCGGTCACAACGGGGACAATGTTAATGGAGACAGTAGAGGGCGCAGGAAATATTATAGTGCACAAGTGTGTGTGCAAACATAGGTGCATTCACTTTTCCTACTCTCATAGTCTGATAGGATGGCAACCCGACACGACCGGATAGAAGTTAGCACGTTACAGTAGATGTAAGGGCTATTTATCAAGCAGTTGTTTTCTGATTGAAAAACAAAAAAATATGTTTAAATATCATTCACATTTACACAGCTTATCCAGCTGGCCGCCCACAATCCTTGCTACTCGAATCTACAAACACCCTTATGTAAAAGAGAGAGAGGGTAGGTCGCCTGTCATAACGCTTTTTCCTAACGTGACCATTTCTGCCTGTTAACTCCTACCGTAAGCCGCGTCAAGAAATTTCGTTCCAAAAATATTTTTCGTTGGAACTCGATAAGTAAATATTGAAACAGTGAGAATTCGAAAAAACAAACGTATATTAGGAGATTTGACGACATCTCCAACAAAACTGTAACTCAACAATAATGTAGTAAGTGATCTCGTGAGTTTACTTAGTAAGTCGCGACCCGTTTCCAAGCGCCGTTGTACCGCCGCGCCGCCCGCGCCGCGACTCCGGGACGCGCTTATTGAGAAAACTTTAGTCTTGTGTTTTAATTAAACGGATTTGTTCGCAACTTGAGGTTTATTGGTGTTGTTTGAATTAATTATTAATTTTAAGAATAACGTTGCGAGATTTTTGCTGTGGTTGTTGTGAGATTTAATATCTGGAGGCCAATTCTGCTCATTTGAAACGTTCAAAATCTTGTCTCATCTTAGCGACAATCAATATCAATAAAAGATATACGTATTTAAAGGCATTTTGGCCAAAGTTGCGAGCAAAAGTTAGTACTATTATAAAGCTGTAGAAATCGTTTGTTTGTTTTTTTATTTAACGTAGTAATTTCCGGAGCTGCTGAAACAGAAACTACGTTTCCCATAAGTGTATACAGACTATAGGCTTCATTCTATTTAAAAAGTTCGTAAAAAAGTTATGTACATAATATATTATATATAGCTCTATATATAAAGAGCTATAAAGTCGCTTTAAACGAGTTGCATCATCGTTTGCCGTGCAAACTAATAAAGCAAGTCTGTGCCAAGTTTCCAGCAGACTGGACTGTCGCCCGCAGGCATCGCCTCTGCAAGACCTACTGATTACCACTTTATTGCGAGTCTGATAAGAATACTATAGATGGAAGAAATATGTAAGATCAAAGTATCAATTTTATTTTTTTGTATATACATGAAGTATAGATTCTATCGATACGTTCGTATAACAAAAAACCTAAACATAAAACCTTAAAGTAAATGTAAAATAAATACAATTTCCTAAAAAAAGGCAGAAAGGAGAAACCTCATAGGGCATTAAAAAATTCGTCCGCGTCGCTGTCAATGGGGCAAGTAACCAAAAGGCTGTTAAATATATAATATCAAATATGTAAAATATAAATATCAAAGTTAAATAATTTAGTTCAGTTTAGGCCATTACAACTACTTCTGAAAGTAAGTAATTAAAACAAGGAATTATTGTAGTTTCCAAAAATTTTAGTATCAAAATGTAGTTTCCTATGAAGAAAATATTAGCCAAGGAATTCTTAAGTCAATTAATACTATTATAAATGTGAAAGTTTGAATGGATTATTAATTTAACTCAATCACGTTAGAACGGCTGAACAAATTTGAATGAAATTTGGCACAGAGATAGATTGTAGTGACACATAGGCTACTTTTTATCCTGGAAAATATAGGTTCCCGTGGGATAATATATCAAATTTGACGCGGGTAAAGCCACTGGCAGAAGCTAGTATCTAGTTAATATTAAAAAATAACAATCTGAAATAGCAGATCTGTGTAGGTATTAGTAATACAAATTATTGATTGGTTTGGGTAACAAAAATCTAATAACCAAGGATAAAAAAATAAGTCTTTAAAAATAAAATAAATCGAATGGTCACAATATTCTTAATGGACAATGCTACCCTCAGAATGTCTAAAAATAGAATGATGCCAAAAATATCCTTTGCATTGTATCACGAGTAAAATTGATAGCATTTTATATCGCCCACGCTTGCTTCGCTGACTGTGTATTTGATTTTACGATGTAAGATTATTTAGTATTGTACATCGTTTTTTTATAAACGCTCAGAAATAAATATTGGCGATGTTTATCAGCAATTTCTATCATATTTTTTACACTAGTTATTGCCAGCGTCTCCTGCTAGAATTTTTTTATTGATAAAAAAAAAAACTTTTCATCTTTATAATACCAGTAACTATAGTATATAATATAGTACAGTGAAGACTCGATTTAATGTATTACTTCCCCAATAATACGACATTTTTGACTAAGTACAATCCCAAAGGCTTTTTAAGTACTTAGGTAAATACTAAATTACTGGGTAAATCTAGATTCTAGTACAGTCCCTATAGAAAAAAAAGGTCTCCCGGCTGTTTTCTCGGGAGGATACATAGTACGCCTTGGAATGTCAGGACTGAGTAAATCCTGCGAAGGACTTTGTAAACATTGCATACCATCATAAAAAATTAATATCAGAAAAAGAAATTAATTTTTTCTTTGTTTTTTGTCATAACATAACATCACGCCTGTAATCCCCGAAGGGTTAGGCAGAGGTGTACCCATTAGTACACCCACATTTCGCCAGTTATGTTTTGTTAGTCCCACGTAATAGGGGGCGAGCCTATTGCCATCAACCGGGCACAAATCCAGACTCCGAGGCTGCTACTGAGAAATTCCTGATGGAAAAACCCAATAACACTTCGCCCGACCTGGGAATCGAACCCAAGACCTCATGCACAGCAGTCGCGCTTGCGACCACTAGACCAACGAGGCAGTTGTTTTTTGTCGGATTTGTTTATTTCAACTTAACGAGTATGCTACACAAAGGTACAGTAGCTAAGTTAATGCCTCAGGCATTCTCCACCAGCCAACCAAAAGTGGAGAAGATATAGCATGACAGGTGCTAGCATTCCGCTAGTAAAACAGCAAAATTAGAGTTTAAAAATCTCAAAGTAATAATATAAATAAATTAAAATGTATAAAATGTACACAAGTGAAACATAATTAAAATTGTACATATGTATAATTTACTATATACTCGTAAAATACCGAACATAAAATATACATTTAGGTAACACATAGGTATATGTAACTTTAATATAAAGGTACATATATGAACAGAAATAAGGTACGTATATCAACGGTTGTCAATAAAATAGATACAATTTCTCTAACTTAACATTCTTCTCCGGTCGCTTCAGAACAGCAGCCACAAGACGTCAAAGAATATCATATTAGAGAGAGCTATTGAAAACTAGTTTCATAACTTTCTCATAAATTAAAGAGCGGAGTCTACTAATACAGGCACTATTTGCTTTAAAAGGAGCTTCAAACACGTCTCAATGTTATGATATGCTAAATGTGACAATACATTATTTTATATGAAGAAACATTCTTTGAAATCTTAAAATTTTTGACTTTCGATACTTTTCATTCTGAAGGCCAATAAAATTCTACTAAAACGTTCAAAATTTTATCTTAGTGACAATCAATGTCAAATAATGTGGGTAAATTAGAGGTATTTTTGACAGATTAAAACTGAGATTAGATCGCGATCGTTCTTAAAGTAACCTTTCAGAGCCATTAGGTAGGTAATTCTACTAACATAGAATTGCCTCCATAATATATACATTGTCTCAAGATACACGGGTATACTTTAACATTTCTTTTTTGTTTTCAGCTAAGTTCTGCTTATTATGACTCGATATTTTACACTTTTCGAATAACTCAATCTTCTTATCCCATAGCCCCATGTTCATGTCGAAATTATAGCTCTCAAAACCCACCCACCATACCCGTACAGCAAAAAATTGCTTGATGAATATACCAACACTTTTGACTCATCAAACTGTAACAAAAGTAAACTATATAAAACCAGAACAAATATTGTGTTTCCCAACAAAATCTGCATTCGTGGTCCATTCATGATTAAAAGTAAACAAAATATTTGCGGTGATTTATCAACAAGTGACGATCGGCGAGTGGAATGCTCGCGAGTTTAATGTGCGCCCACCCTAACCGACTAACGAGTTTGTTTGCGAACACAGATGATAAATAAACAGATATTTTTCTATCGAATTCTCGAAAAGACGAGATTTAATGTTGGTTTCACGACATTGTGTGAAAAGGGCGTATTTTCTTGTAAGTATTCTTGTAAGTACTTAGGTACTAGACTAGACTTATTAAAGCTTTTAAAAATCTACAACAATGTTAGACTTTTGTTGTTGTTGTATATTACGTTAGAAAATGAGACCTCATTAGGACAGCTATGTTACAAAATAGGAAAATTTATCCAAGACTCGTTTCTGCCCGCAACTTCTTCCACGTCAAAGTTAATGTATTATTCCACGTAAATTTTACATTTTCCGAGACAAAGAGTATGCTATGTGCTATTCCAGACTATAATCTTTATCTATGTCAAATTTCATCTATACCCGTTTAGCTGTTTTGGCGTGATTGAGTTACAAACGTCAATCCATCCAAACTTTCGCATTTATATTAATAGTAATAATAAGATCCATAAAGGTACTAGAGTCGACTTTTTGTAAATCCAGAACAATTCCAGACTTTTGTAGTAGTTCTTGTATCAATCTTGTTCTTCAATCTTGTTACAATATAGGAATATTTATTGAAGTTTCCTAATAGCGTACAAAGAGCGAATCACGAATCGTCCAAACAAGCTAGTAGTAAACCTGATGAACACCCAAAAAGTCGATAGAAGCCTAAATAGAAGGATTCCTTAAGCCCCTCCTCCTTTGTGGTGGTTCAATTGGTGTCAGAATAAACAGAGAAGTCAGTGGAGTGCTTCTGTACAAACCTGTTTATAATATCAAAATATTACTGATTATCTGTAAGAATGACAGATGGCGAAATGTGGGTGTACCAATGGGTACACCTCTGCCAAACCCTTCGAGAACTACAGGCGTGATGTTACGATTTTTTGTTATGACAGATTGCAATAAAAATTAAATCATTAAAAAACCTTCCTCTCCCTTCTTATTTAAAAAAATTATAACTTTTATCAAACGAGTTAATAGAAGTATTTTGAAGTAGGCATTGTTTAAAATCGAAACCTAAAACCTTAAGTACTCTCACCGTATACCCTTTGTGCGGAACTATTTTCACATTTATCACTAACCTAACCATTTAAAACACAAAGTCTATTCAGAAACCAAACATTATGTCAATGGTTGTCGAGTAAAAACTGATTTAATACAATAGGCGGGACATTAGCGTGTAATCTGCGCCACCTGGCAACACTGATGTAACGATAGACAGACAGGACAGGACAGTCGACGTTTATGGATCGTAATTACTTTTCGTTTTTTTTTTTACTTTTGTCACTTTGTTGACACGCTACCGGTCAGGATAGTAATCAAACTTTTAGTTACCTATCTATTTTCTATATAAATGAAAGAAATGTTTTGCTATGCATTAAACTCGAGAACGAGTAGACCGATTTGTGTAAATCTTTTTTTGTTGTGTTCATAATTTCTCGGGTAAGGTTTATAATATGAAATAATATTTTTGGAAAATCTACTAGAATAGTCTGAAATTTAGGCTCGTGAAAAGTCGGGGCGGCTCGCTAATTAACATAATATATATTATATATATAAGTCACCCATTACTGCCTGACTGATTTATCAACACACAGCTCAAACCTCTGAACGGCGTGCGTTAAAATTTAGGCACGCAAATAGTTATTATGACGTTGGCGTGCGCTAAGAATTTCTCAAAATTCACAAGATTTCAAAATCTTGTGAATTTTGAGAAATTCTTAACGGACGAAGTCGCGGGAAACCGCTAATAATAAATATAGATGTTAGGTCTCAGTCGTAGAATAAATCTTTCTCTTGTTAATGCTAAAATGAAGAAATGAGATATTGCTACGGCGTAGCAGCTACGTACGCTACGCCGTAGCAAACAACAGAAATACGCTACGTGGTTTTGTTAGTCTTTGTTGAGCACCGAACATATTGTATGTTGTTGATTAACTTGATGCAAATAAGTGTGTGACGACCCGCAACTGTGTATGTACATTTGTTGCGACGCGGCCAAAAGCTCGTAATACGGTTGAAGTTTTGTGTTATTACTCATTGTTGCTTGTTGACTGACTGCAATACAGACTGTATTACCGCATAGTTAGCGAGTAAAGTTGTGTATTTGATGAAATTAAATTCAGCAGAACTAACAGACAAGTGCGCTTGTCTTGAACGTGTGTATACAACCAGTAAATGTGAAAAAATACACTTCAACCAAAATATATCTTGCAATTTTATGACGTAGTAAATTTATATTCTTGTCTGTCGAAATCGATGGATTTACAAGTCGACCCGTGAGTATAACATCTCGTCTATAGCGAACAAACTTCAGCTCAAAGGAAATTAAAAAAGCTGGTACAAGTACGTACTTGGAAAGTATTCCGGGAAAACTCATAGAACATTTCTTTCCAAACTTTTTTCCCGAATTCCAAGATTAATAACAAAACTTTTTGATCTCGATCTGTTAGCAAAGTTTAAATTGAATGTTTTGATAGGTAAACGATGGAATAAATTGCTGATAGGATAAATGAGTTTTAATAGTTAAAAGCCTTTTACTGATGAAGTTAACGATAACGCTTTAATTGAAAGTTGAGGTCAGGGTTGGGTTACCGTGCCGGTTGGTTGCTATGCGGGGTTTGTTTTTCCTATTTTGTTGTGATTGTTATTATAATATACTAACTGCCTTTATTTACTTTTGTTGTAGTATTGAAAAATTTTCACGATATGGATTCCCATAGAAAAACAGTATTTTATAAAATCTTCTCTTTTTTCTTCTTTCTTAAAAAAACCTTTGCTGCACACTACGAATTTCACCATAATACTATAATCTCGTCTTTAAAAATAAAATTATTAGATATTAAATGGTGCCTTTTTATAAATCTGTTTCTGTGAATCACTCAATAAGAATTTTTTTATTTTTCAATTTGCAAGCCATCAAAGACTGGTATGATTGTTTAGCCTAGTGTTAAACAATTATACCAGCCTTCCGTCCTCCGGACTTTGATACCCAAAGAATGTCTTGAAAAAAAATCAAGGAAAAATTTCAAAGAAAATGTAACATAACGCTTTCTCTAAAACATTCAAGCCTCCAAAATTCCAGGCAGGTATAAACAATTGTAACATAACCTCTAAACAACAATTAATCACGAGTCCTTTGTCGCTTGTATGTGACAAATTTGTCTCATTTAGTCACATCGTACTACTCAGCCTGTACCGAGATATTAGCCTGAGAGTACCCTTCTTACCTGGGTACACTCAACGACCAACAAACATAAAGGGACAAATCTAGACTAATATAATAAAACTGAAAAGTTTTTTGTTTGTATAAACGCGCTAATCTCTCGAACTACCAGGCGGATTTGAAAAATATTTTTGTACAAATGTCACACGCTACGACTCACGAGAACGGAGCAGAAATCAGACTTAACGGGTGAAACCGCGGGGTAAAGCTACCTAGGGAAAGGAGGGAAGGGCGGTCATTGTTCTACCTACATATTATCAGATACTATCATATTCTATTCGTATATTCGCATTTAAAATAAAAATAGAACTAAAATCCATTGAAATATTCAATCAACAACCAGTCATTGTCGTCAACATATTTATTTTACGAATGAAAAACGATATCCAGATATTTTGTGGTTCAGATTTTTGCAAAGATATATTTCAGGACGGGCAACGGTACTGTTGCCGATATTAGACACCGTCTATTGAAAATGAAACTTTCATTGAATAAAGTTCTTGTCAGAAACACCCCAGGAGAACAATTCTCGTATCCTTTTGAAACGTTCGCATCTATCTCAATCTGTCAAAAAATTGACCAACATTTTTGACATTGATTGTCACTGAGATGACATTGCGACAAGGTTTTGAACGTTTTTAATTATGAGAATTGGCCTTCTTTGTAGTCATAGAGGTGTAGAAGATATATTTTTTGTTCTCGTCATTTTAATCAATTTCAACTGTTTGTAAGTTGCTATATTATGACGCTGACTGTACATACGTAGAGCGGTCTCATCAATCAACAGCGGGACGTTTAGGGGTATTGCTGCGTTCCTAGAGGAGCCTATAGGCGGGACGATAAAGATGAGATGTGTCTTAGGAGCAATCGATAGTGCTAGGTATCTGTTAAGTTTTTTTATTAACCGGGTTTATCTTAAAGCTACTTCTTTGGTTCAGTTTATCGACTTGAATACTTTATTAATAACTTCATACATTCTGTAGTGCAATTAGGCCGATCTCTGTTGATATTAACGTAATTTTCGCCTTCTGTGATACTTGCAATAAGAGATAATATGACAGAATATGGGCCTGATTCCCTAAGCTCATAAGCTCTGTTTAAATTACTATGCAGATTATTTCATACAAATTCTATTCCATATTTAAAAATCTCATCTCAGCAACAATCGATGTCAGAAAATGTAGATAAATTATAGAGGTATTTTTGACAGATGATTAGAATACGATCATTTCTAAAAGTTAGTAGGGCTTCTACTGTGAAATGTCAAAACAGACTGTAAATTTAATACTGTTTTTAGTAAGGAATCAGTGTATAAAACCAACTTTTCCATCTGAACCTTAATCGTCAGTTCAACGTGACTGTTATGTGGAACCGAGCAACTACTTCAAATTGAAAGTAATCACAAACACATTTCCCTGATGTGGGTCCCAAAAATGTTCCTCTGTAAAGGTAGGTACGCGCTCATTCCATTAGCGGGCAAGCAGTTGGAACTGCTCCAAGTCATTTACAACAATATTTGTTGATATTAAATTTACATAAGCCCCTGTGCAACTTACGCAGTGATTTTAACTTGAACGATATGAACCATCTACAACAAAAATATAGACAGTCATTTAGTATTCGGGTAATACAGTAATTAGCAGGTTAAACATAGGTTATATAAGGTTATAGTGTTGTTTACCAGTGTGCCACGAACTAGGTAGTTAGTCCGTATCCTGAGGCTTGTAGTACGATTCCCAGAATAGAGATAATACAGCTGAAATAAAAATAAATATCAAATATGGATGGAGTATCTTCCTATGGCTACCAAAACAATTTCACTTTTATCGCCTTATCGAAATAAAAATAAAATAAAGAATTAAAAAGCGGACACAACAGACGTTTGTGGTGAACCGAGGCTTTAAAATTATAGTCGTTCCAACCGTAAAATACAATGTTCGATCTGAACTGCTCATGAAACAAACAAAGAACGTTTTGATCAATTTCACAACAGCGGCCATCTTTTTTCAAAGCAACCACGAAACCGCAAAAAAAAGAATTGAATTTGTTCGGAATTCTGTACAATTATCATCAGATAGGTACATTCGCGATGTCGCCAACATGTCCTCGCCAACATGCTTCGGTTTGAACACGATTAATCACACCAATTTGCGAGACCGTTAAGTTTGCCAACTGTGGGGGGGCGCTCCCCCCATATCTCCGTCTTGCGGTACACGCAAATTTAATTTTCTTAATTGTTTCCCTTCAAGTGTCTTGCTCAAACTTCGTACCTAGCGAGGTAGTGAAATTCGTAATTGGTGAAGAAAAATGGTTCTCCGAAATAGACTACAAGTCTTGAGTTGGGATGTTGTTATAAAACAATACAATTCTGTAATATTATATAATTACCTACTATTTTTACTTGCTAATGTTCGGGTATGTCATACAAACTTTAACACTTTTGAAATCAACTTCGATTAGTATGTTACATTATGGATACTACTTTCGAGTTGTGGTTCGGCTATAATCTAATTAAAAAAACAAAGAAAATTTTATGAAGAAATAAATATAAAAATTTAATACCTTTTTGTATTTTATTTATTTACCAGCCTATTATTGTCCCACTGCAGGGGCCTCTCTCATACAGAGCTACTTAACCATCACGACATACGAAGAGATACAATTTAGCAATAAATAGTTACTCTTTTATGGCAGTAAACATAAAAGAAGTATTTTTCTTTTCTTATACGAGTACCACATATCTGGGCAACAAAACGTAAGCACACACTCACAAATAAGTAGTATCCATCTCATTACGCATTCATAATCCGCGCAAGGTTTATGTCATCGTTTCTTAGCATCATCGTCTGTGACGTCACGTCCATGACGTTGTTTAGATTAATAAACTGTCAAATGAAGGGGGAGAGGGGGGAAATTGGGGTGGCTTGTTAGAGGGCTAAGGTCAGGACAGGCTTGAGAAATTGATGTCGTTCGCTATAATGCTGTATTCAAGCTATATAGGAGCGAGGTTTGCGGCGGCGGACGCGACTAATTCGAGTGTATTTATGTGCAATTAGTGCAATATTGGTTCGGAAAGCCGTAGCCGCTAACTGGAAGGAACTAATCAATCAGTTGCTAAGCTTGGATGGAACAGAACTGAGCTAGAAATGATGCCACCACACAAGTGCCCATAAAAAGAAGTTACAGGAATCGTCAACTTTTTATAACGATAAAATCTGTTACTACTGCAGCTGCTATTGAGTCTATCACAAAGCAGTGCTTTCGTTCTTAGTTCTAATGATAAGACGATGTCAATCTCTCAAGTTACCTAGTTAAAATTCTTTGGGAACAGTATAAAATGTCAACTAATATTAATGTTTTAACATCAATAGCTTTAAGTGACTTGATATTACAATTCGTGACAATAAGTGACAAGTATACTGCAATCATTTTCATGTTAATGCTTCTCCGATCCCCAAGATATAGGTATGCACCTATTTTGGGGATCTGCTTATTTTAAATAGATGTATTTCACTTAGTAAGTTCGTGTAAACTACTTGTATTAGCCCAAAAAAATAAAATAAAAAATATTTCTATTCTTTTTTTTATTCTTATATTTCATCAACTTCAAACTATTATTATTTTAAGTGTATCGGTGGATAAGTCGTTGGAAAGTTTTAAATAGGTACATTTAAAAATATGGGTACATTCTGTAGAATTTTTCCAAAACATAGAAAACACAACTCACGAAATTGTTGTAAAACCAACAGAATCGATTGAATCAAGCCGCTCAGTGGGGCCGATGGCGGTAGAATCAAAGCGGCGGCATTCGATTCATTACGAGCATGTAATCAGCAGCTCCCATTACTCGCTCCATTTACTGCCGTAATGGATGGAACAGAACATTCTCGAGTTTTCAAGGGATTTCTATGTGGTTTTTGCTATGGTTTTTAGGTGTAAACAAACATTTAAGTTAGAATGGTTTGTGGTCGGTATGTAGTTTGTTAGCATTAAAATCATTGGATACTGACCGTAATGGCTAAACTTAGTGGTTTGAAGATCCAACAGCTACCTTCGTGTACCTGCACGATACCTACAGGCCCAGCACAGAATTGCGCTGACACATCTTAGGTTACTAATTAAGGCAAGTTTTGTGTTCGTAGTCAAACACACATATTCAGACATTGGACGTATGACAATCACGCCAACTTCATCTACGACCTAAAGGTACTGCTAATTACCAGCTAATTATCATTAGATTGCCAGTAGACCTTCACCACTGCATCACTTATCGGTCAATCATGAAACACAAACTAATAACAGCCAATTATTGTACATACAGAGATAGGAAGTGACGAGCAATGATCACCATGCCTGCTCAGTGCGGATTGGCTATTTTAGACTTACATTAGTTAAGTATAAGTCAAGATTTCCTTACGGAATCTTCCTTCTCAGATGTCAGTGATGTCCAAGATAAACTTGGAAAGTACATTATTATGATGTTGGGTTTTGGAACTGTGCAAGTTTACATAGTTCTCGAAATATCCGTAAACTGAAATCTGTGCTTGCTACACTCATTAGAGAAGAGAATTATTAAGTGGTTTCTCATTAAGTTGAAGACGCAAGAGTTAGTAAAGTGGTGGAACAGCCACTTGGCGCCACTTCACTAGCTTTAGATTTAACAAATTAACGATTTGCTCGTAACAGTTTGCTTTTGATTTATTTGCTCGTAAACTTTGCAGAGGAGTTAAACTGTTGCCACCGAAATACAAAATTAATTGGAATTAACACTGTTGCATAACAAAAACAGAGAATTATTCTCTATGGTTTTTAGAATTTCTCGTTACAACATAAAACAAATAATGAGATACATAATTACAAAGAAATATGTACGAGATTTCAAGTTTTTCCATTTATTATAAACCGAGTGTATTTCATTCAAAATGTACTCTTTCAATTCGTTTTATTCAAGTTAACTCTGATATTCGTTTTTAACTTCTACGTTCCATAAAGCTTACATAGTAATTACAATTCCTTTATGTGTGAAATTAAAATTTAATTTAAAAAAGAAAGAGTTCAGAAAGGGAACGAGTTCTGGGTAGTCGTTAAACTTTTTTTTGTACTTTTTACTTTCTGGGCAGAACATTCAGGGTAAAACACATATTACTATAATTCATGATGGGTTTAATTAAAATCCACACTCAAAGCTTACATGAATAAATACCAAACTGATAAATAAAACACAATTAAACACCACAGCAAATCATAGAAGGTTGACATTCATATATTCATGGCAACGAATACAACCGCATCGTATTCAGGAGCAAACGCATCCAATCAGAGTGAAACATGTTCATTAACGCGTTGCGTGCCTGACAGACACGTCCGGTCCGGCTGGCGAGCCATTCATTAACCGGAACTGTGATAACCGGGTGACATCAACGACTATACCTGTTTGTCTAAATGTGTATCTAGATCTAGTACCTGAGGGGATTTTGTTATTGTTTTCATTATATGTACAGTCAACACAAGATAGGTATGGTTTAAGTTTTCTTAGATACCGATGGATGTTTTCTATATATATATATTTTGACTGCCTCGTTGGCCTAGTGGTCGCAAAGCGCGACTGCTGAGCACGAAATCTTGGGTTCGATTCCCATTTCGGGCAAAGTGTTATTGGGTTTTTCCATCAGAAATTTCTCAGTAGCAGCCTCGGAGTCTGGATTTTTGCCCGGTTGATGGCAATAGGCTCGCCCCCTATTACGTGGGACTTAAACATAACTGGCGAAATGTGGGTGTGCTAATGGGTACACCTCTGCCTAACCCTTCGGGGATAACAGGTGTGATGTTATGTTATTTTTTTGATAAACTGTTTTACAGTCAAACTCGACCGAATTAGAGAACCGAATTAAAACAGAGATTTCCAATTATCTTTTTTTAAATTTGACATTTCAAAAATATTCTCAATTACCTTTTTAGACCTATGTATACTGCTTATGTGTACTAATGAATGCTAGTCATATAAATTATTCAACTCAGCCTTTTCAAAACATCCAACAATTGTATTGCCGGATCACAAGTTTTACAGGTCATTAATGAACACACATATAACTCATGCGCTGCTCAGGCCGGATGAGCCGACTGTCCGTAGAATTGCACTGCCCTACATACCATTCAGTGCCGGACGTGTAATCGCCGGGACGCGTGGCAGGAACCGTTCGCTTCCGTGTTTGTACAAGCCCACTCCATGTTAACTTAGCTACGACTGGAATTGAATCGTAAACAAAGGTATTTGATGACGGCTTGCAATGATAGCTGGTTTCGTTTGGAATGCGGTGGATATTATTGGTTGTTTTTTGTTGTTTAATTACTGTAAACCTGCAGTATAGAAAACATAATTATTGAATATGTACAGTATATCCACAGAACTTAAACTTGTTTTTTTTTGTGAATTTTTATCAGAACTAGCATCTGCCTGCAATTTTGTCCGTGTTATAATTTCACCCGCGTCAAGTTACGTCTTTATTTATTTATTTAATGCACAAGATTGCTTTGATTGCTGCTCCGCTTCCATAGATCGTGGCGTGATGTCCCTTATGGATCTGGCTATCATATGCCAAGGATTGTAGCTCCAATCCGACTGGTAGTATCAGAAATTTGGTGTCGCAACAATAAAACTCTGCACCATTATTATCCATACTAGTATTATAAATGGTTTATTCCCACTAGTTCTACTGAACAGTTCTACGGTAGAACTGAGTTACGCTTTTACGACTAAACCACTAAAGATATTTGGTACGAGGTATGAACACCAAGAAAGGACATAGGCACAATTACGTTGTACACAATTACGTGGACGAAGTCACGTGCAGAAGCTAGTATTATAATAGACGTGGTGAGTGGTGAGTTTACGAATTAGTCAAATATCTGCTAGGTTTAATGTCACCTTAATCATGTGTCCTCATTTAGTAAAGAATTTATTAAGACACCCGTAGACAGACAGGAGACACATAGTACATCTTCAGAGATTTGAAGATACATAATTATATGTATCTCTATGTGCGACAGCCTCAATCCAGAAGGCTATACATTCGTTAACTGGTCCCGCTGAATCAATACCCATCGGTATGAGCGGCTGAACGTCAGACGTGACAATTGGACAATGAATTCTATTCATCAGCCGGAGCTGCACTCGTCGGCTGGTGTCTGCCGATAGATTTGGCAATGGCATTCCTGTGGTACAATTCTAGTGGAGGTTTGAATTTAGAATTGGTGTAGGAATGTTGATTGGAAATAATATCCGTATGTGGTAGATGTAAATGATGGAGGAAAAATATAGAAAAGCACGAAATTACTTACATATGACACAAAACCTGTTTCGGGTTGCACTATTAGTTTTTAGTAATTTTGTAATACAAACCACGTTCTTCTATAAGCCGAATTAACGTAATTTTCCTTTATCTGCCTCGTCTGAAATCAACTGATATTTATTATAATTGGTAGTTAATCATATTTATGCATAAACTGCTGCCTCGTTGGTCTAGTGGTCGCTAGCGCGACTGCTGTGCATGAGGTCTTGGGTTCGATTTCCAGGTCGGGCAAAGTGTTGTTGGGTTTTTCCATCAGGAATTTCTCAGTAGCGGCCTCGGAGTCTGGATTTGTGCCCGGTTGATGGCATTAGGCTCGCCCCCTGTTACATGGGTCTAAAAACATAACTGGCGAATTGTGGGTGTACTAATGGGTATACCTCTGCCTAACCCTTCGGGGATTACAGGCGTGATGTTATGTATGATGTTATGTTATGCATAAACTAATATTTTCCTTTTCTCCAGGTGCGGTCGCGCTGGCAGCCTCGCAGCGACTCCAGGAGAGAAGCTCCTAGAACTACTTCGACCGAGTGTGGGCACCCCTCGGCGGCACTCTACGGCGGCGTGCGCGCCAGCGCAGCCGCAGAGACCAGCAGGCTTCGTGTACTGCCCCTCTGACGCGCTGCCATACTGCCCACCTTCGAGAATTGCGCCGCCGAGGCCTATCATGAAAGTAAGTTGTAGAACTGATACTACAATTATGTATCTATAATTTTGTGAATGGTAACTTTGCTCATTTTGTGGTAACAGCTCCAGCCACCACCGCAACAGATTCAGCCAGTCCAGCCACAGCCGCCGCCCGTGCCCCAGCGCAGCACCGCTACAGTCGCGCCCACGCCCCTCCCGGTGCCGCCACCTGCACCGCCGCGCCGTGCCTCCCCGCAGCCTCCGCGGCGGGTCCCACCTCCCACGCCGCCGAGGCCACCCACCACAACACCACAAACAGACCCCAACGGAAACAGAAGAACCGTAGCCCCGGTGCAACCACAACCACGACTCGACTGCAACAGAAATCCTGCCCACACGCAGTCCCTGTCCGCCAGAAGAGCGCCTCCCGCAAGAATCCCTGACTCTACACCGTTCCCTGCTCCGTTACCTCCTCAGAATACTGTCCAGCCGATGAAACGGTCTCCGAGTTCAGGGTCAAATATAAGCGTCCGACAGGACTCGAACGTGTCTTCAGACTCGTTCAGCCAGACGTCCTCACCGTCGTACACGACGAAGACGATGGAAGCTCCCCTGCTTCCTCACCAACACGTGAACAAGAGCCTTAATGCTAAGATAGCTCGAGGTCTACTCCTGAAGGAGCAACAAGACAGGGACTCGGGCAATGGCTCCATTACCAAGAGTATGTCCACACCGGCGTCGCTACAGACGATCGTCAGGTTCCAGAATGGCAGCAACATGTCACTGCATCATCGGGTGAGTACAGTCTTTTGAAATTCTATCTTTATAAATGTGTTTAAATACCATGGCAGTTAAATAATATACATGGACAACTTTTGAATTAGATCGCGCTTTTTAAAATGACCGACTACAATACCATTTAGACATTAAAAGCTGTTCGTTGGTACACTTAATACCGTCAGTCAGTTTGTATTTTCCACTTCACATTCCGCGCTCCACGATCCGCAAACGGTAACAAAAGCGTCGTTTACAGAAACATTTTTATAGCTGCAAATGCTGCAAAAATCCCCGCGTTCAACAAAATACTGTAAAAGTAAGTAGTAACCGTATTTTTCCGCACAAGTGTATGACACATATGGCCACTGTGAAATTAAGTGTCGCTCGCAAACGCTGCGTCGTAATTAAAATATTGCGCCGCATTAAGCGTTTGCTGTGTTTACTGTAAAAGCGTCGGGTGCCAGTTGAGCCCCAAGGTATTAGAGGTAGCGAGTATTTGCGATTTAAATTAGAGAAAATACTGTGAGACTTTTAATAATTATGCCTATATGTATACATAATTCGGGATGATTTTAAATAAACAAAATGTTTAGTCATTCCAAGCATTACACAAAATGCAAAGTTATCGAATTGATGTGAGCAAAATCGAAATATTCTACCACAAACATTTTTAGTTGAACTTTTCTCAAAACCTTCATCACGTCGCTACCGCTTCTTACTTGTTCCTTCCAATCGAATGCGGCTGCACTTCACCGAGTCGCGTCTCGAATTCACGAGAATTGTATCGAAAAGTTTCGATCTAAAGATTAGGTTTGCAGCGTATTGTGTGTCGAATTGAAATAGTTGAAACTATTATGTTTTTGTCAGTATCGCAGAATATGTTGTATTGTGAATTTGTAGCTTTATAAAACTTAGGTTTATCCTTAAAATAGGTAGGTTCATTAATACTTTTAACACGATCGTACTAATTGTATTTCTCAATCGAATACAATGATAAAATAACTACTAGAACAAAAAAAATAAAAAACAGAAAATTTAATCGATTTCCAATCATTGGTAGGCTTTACAATTCTTATCGGATTATATCAAATAAATTGAGACAACATTGCGAGACCGAGAGGCCCGAGCCACTCGACGTAGACCGATTGTTTGTTAGGAAATCAACCGCTTGTCTCGATGAAAATTCACTCAAGAAATTCCTTGGTGTACCTACTTATATTTGAGCGGATGTTTACTTCTTTTAAGCATAAAAATTGCCCGAGTAAAGTTACAGGTTAGTTTTAGCTCAGATACCAACTATATCTCTGTTATATATCTACACTAATATTATAAAGAGGAAAAAATTGTATTTTTGTTTGTAATGGATAAAATCAAAAACTACTAGACTGATTTTAAAAATTCTTTCACTATTAGAAAGCTACATTATCTGCGAGAACATAGGGTATTTTTATTTTATTTTTGCGTGAGACGAAGTCGCGGGCTAGCTAGTTACCTAATAAAACTTTAAGCGACAGCACACAAGTTTCCTACCATTCACAGTAACGACGAACTTCTAATGAAATCCTGCGAACATCCTCCTATACAAGCGAAAACTTATTTGATCTTCTTTAATAAAATCTTAAAGTCCGTCCTTTTAAGTTTTTCCACACACAATCTCAAAGTTTCTAATCAGCGTTCGCGTTCGCCACATACGTATCTGAGCGCGGGGCGGGGCAGGGGGGGGGGGAGTGAGCAGCCCCGGGCCACGTATTACTGTTTACATGAGTCAAGATTGCGTGCCGTCCTACGTGTTACTCGGGGAGTAATCCGTATTGTATTGCGAAAGAGTTTAGTTGGTCCATCGTTTCTTGTAGCCTTATGTCAGTCTCTTTTAGTGAGTTCATAGTTTTGGGCCGTAATCAAATATAAGCCCAGAGATAGCAGCTTTCATAACGCTTACACGATATCTATCGCTTCTTGGTCAGATGTATATTGCATATTAGGTACCTGCCGAATGTAGGTCAGTCTCCGATCGTGGTTGTCATGTTAATATTCCACCTTCAACGTTTATTGAAGCTATAATCAATTGAATCGCACAGGCGTTCATATTTGTATGAACACCATTATACTATTGCACTAATACGGAGGTGTTCACACTCTTGCATATCAATGCAGTTCTGTTTAAGAAAGTATTTTTTAAATCCATTTTTTATATAATATTTGTATTAAAAAAATATATATATCCCTATTTAAATGGGACCCTCATTGCTCAAAGTTAAACTTGAAAAAAATACCTAAATCCCGCACCAAAAACAAGAAATTGTTTCAAATGTTAGTCCCTGAATAGAGATTACGTAACAATAATATCTCAGTGGAATCCACAAGGCAGGGTACCGTATTGAATGTGAAACAATTGCGAGTACGCGCTGCCGCCCGGCCCCGGGGCCCGCTCATGACGTTACTGCAACTCGAGATAAATCCTTTTTGGTAGACTGGCTAACAAGCCATTCATGGACGCTGATAGAGCTTCATGAGGAAATAGTCCTTTTGTTTCAAGTTTGTTTAGATGACCTAGATGTAGCCTGAATTGTGGAAAGTTCGGGGACAAATGAGTTACTTGTCGTCTCTTTTGTATAGTTAATTGTGTTGGAAGCAGTTTGTTTATTGCCATTTGCGCTTAAGTACTAAAACAAAATATTCAAAGATATTCTTGGACTAATCAATTAAGCTAATGTGTGCAAATTAAATTCAGGACGTCTCATACAGTGTGAAATATATATTTTTTTTTACTAGTGCGTACTTATGACATTTTGCAATGTTTGATATTTCCCACCAGATGCTCCGCGACATGCGAGGCGCCAGCACAGACGCCAACCCTCATAAGTTCAGACTGATGCAGCTCGCGCTGAATGCAGTGGCGCTGCTGGCCATCACAGGAGCGCTGTTCGCGTACTTCAGAGCGAATCCAGCGGTACAGGTGAGCCACCATCAGCCAGCCACTCTACAAGTACCAATAATGTTCCCACTGTTGTAACTCAGGTTTCTGTGAGCGGGAATGCGTAGCAATCTATACAAGCCGGGTCCGCGAAGCCAAGTTTTATGTTTCTAAACTGCAAATAAAATGCTTTAGTTGCCAGAATACCACCACAATGTCAATGGTAAAAGACACATAAGGTGTGATAATATAGATTTTATGTTACAAGGTTTTCATTTTTTTGCACTGAATCTCATTTTTTTAAGTAGCCAGCCATTAGCTATCTTCCAGTGAAAATCCTGTCAAAATCAGTCCAGCTATTTTTGTGATTTATCGGAACAAACAGACAAATCGACAGAGAAATAAAACAAAATTAAATTGTTTTTGTTTCTTGTTTAAAGTGTCGTGCAAACATTCGTATTTAATTTGAAAGTGTTTTTTTTTTAGTGTTATTTTGACATTACAAAAAGATACTTCAATTTTATTTGTTTGTATGTATATAACTGCGCCTTTTAACAGATTGTTGTAATTAACAGAAAAAAATGTACCTCCGCGCTAACAATGACGATGAATTAACAAACACGGCCTTTCACAGTCACTAGTATTGTATAGCAGCAACACGAAGCACGACAATTAGTTGGCATTCTTGAAAATTACAAACACTGCTACGTAACGAAACTTTTGCTTTTATTTGCTCCCCCATCAGAAAAAGCGCGCAATTTCTCACTGTATAAAAATCAACAAAATGAAACAACTCAATTACTGAACCACTTGCCTACAGCTGGAAGCCATTCCGCCCACAAAAACGTTGGAAAGGCAAAGCTTTGCTAACAAAACAATTATTGTGCTCGTTGCTCAAAGTCGGTCTTCAGGCTTTCGGCAACAATTCCGTCTTACCTGGCCGTCTTTGTCTGTTTTGTGAGAGTTACAACAATGGGCACATTGTGAAGGACGCGTTGTTGTGGATACATATTGGTTTTTGGGCTGCAGCAATTTTGTAAAGGATTTTCTTGAAGTAGTTTGTACAGTCTTGAAAGTTTAAAAGCTGTTTTGCGGAACATGAAAGCAGCAATCTTTTGTAAAGTTAATTAAATTGGTAAAAACACTAGTCAATCGAGTATTAGGATAATTTTCTATTGGTGTTTAATTTCATCCAAAAGCTGTCCTCTGTGAGTTTACTTCGGCTCAGCGGTACGGGAAATTAAGAACCCGATTTACAACAAAAACATTTACTTTTTACAAGAGTCGCTTAAAATGATTCCTACCAACTCAAATGTTATCATTTTTTTACAAATGAAAATACCCACCTAACCTAAACATATAAAAAACATCATAATATTGTACCATCACAATGAGATCGTAACACTAAACCCACCTCCTTGTCCGCAGTACGTGTCACAAGTAGTGAACAGGTCCACCGTGGTGACGTGGCCGGCGCCCACGGACGCGCCGGGAGCGAGGAACCCTGCGCCAGGCGTGTGCCTGCCCGTCATCGTCAACTTCTGCCAGCAGCACAGGGTACCATACAACTTCACCGTGTTCCCCAACTACATCGGGCATTTTGGCCAGAGGGATGCACAGCAGGTACGTTATTTTCTGTAATATTTCAGTAAAACACTGTTTACTGATAAGTAAAGGTCAATTGTCCTACTAATTAAAAACGTTTCAAATCTAGTCGTCGTCTCATCTCAAAAACAATCATACTTAACTAACTAAATCTTTCACTCAAAACATAGAAGGCACAACAAAACACGTGTAAAAACGCATATCGAAGCATTAATATTTAGTCAGTAAAACAAACTCAGCAACTCAATAGAGGAGTTACTCTATCTAAGGGATTCCCAAAAACGGGCTGTTTGCTTAGTTTTGGGAACCCCACAAATTGATACGCGATCCTCTGGACTTGTTTTCAAGTCAAATACAGCAAGTCAAACGCTTCGATACGTCAAGTTTCAAATTGGATGAGTTTCGTTTGCTAGTCATATTAGTTTAATTGCCGTACGAACAAACAGAGCCGGGAAATTGAGTTTGCTAAGTGATAAGTGATTCTCTGTTTATAGGTAAATACTCTGTTTTTAATTATCGCTGGAGACAGATCCCGACTGTAATTTTGTTAGTTTATTTGTTTGTTGAAAGATTACGAAATAAATATCGTACCTGTACCGACATAATTTTATTACAATTTGCAGTGTAAATACAGTGAAGAATCTTAAATTAAGAAATAAGTACCAACATAATGTCAATCAACAAAATCGGCCTAAAGTTCTAACTAAAACCACGGTAGAATCAACAAATTATAATAAGTTACACTGCTTAAATACAATAATAAAGAGTACCCGGGAGAAACAATGCTCAATTACGAGGGATCTGAGGAGTACAAAGGTTTAAAGACGTTGCCCGTCTATTGCTGGGCAATAAGTTTAATTGCCCGAATCCAAGGTGAATCGTTAAAATGCCATTAACAGGCTTTAACAGACACTTGGCAGGACCCGGGGGTCGTTAATTAGGCGACCTGTAATGTATTTAAGTTTAGTTAAAATTTGGCGAGATTTAAATTTTTTGTTGAGTCACAAAACGCGATATTTTTGCTTATGTTGTAGTAGGTATTTTACTTAAGTTCCATTTTACCATGAGATCGGAAAAGAGAAAAGCATTATCAATAGGTATGTATGAACTACATTCCATTGCAATTGCTTGTCTATCTGACAGAACCTATTCCAACGAGGAATGATGAAGTGGATGAACACAATATTATTTTTCAATCTCACTACACAAATCCAAACAGTCGCGTCTCGCTATCAACTCGATGTTTGTTTCCCCCGAGCTTTAGTCCCCACAACAATACGTATCTAAGTCTATGCAGCGAAGTCTCTTCAAAATCCTCTTAGCGAAAATTAATTGATCGAAAACCTACTAGGCGCAGATCAAAGGGCTTATAGGGCAATTAATTTGTGTGCTCGTCGCTCGCCGTCCGCTAATCTCTCCGCCAAGTGTCAGGGCACGCCTCTCTCGGAGACTGTAACTGTATCATACGAATATCGGGAGATTTTTCTGGAGGAACTGGTATTGTGCTAATTGGAAATGATGGTTCTCCTTGCATGTTATGGATGCTTGTTTGGGTGTACGTACTCATGCATGAAGTCCGCTGGTGATTGTTCTTTATGATGATCTCTATCAAATGAAAGTCAGCAGCAATTATACTAGTGGTAAGTAAGCAGTTAGTAGCAATTGCCCTGTGCCAAGGGCCCTGACATGGTTACTCCGGGTCTGTCAGCGGCCATGAGATGGTTAAAAACCACGATAAGGTATCTATTTGTCGTCAGCGGATTAACGTTAAATGAACGATCAATGTATTTTTTTAAATACCTTTGAATTTATCGGATTTGCATTACCGCAAACAAAGAATGATACACGAACATTTCCATTCACAGTATATTACCCACAGCGCGACCACAACAGCGGATGACGCGGCGACATCAATAACCATTAGCTGAACCCTTTCGCGCGCGAATCAATCATTGTCGCGGAAACAATGCGCGCCCGACAAGTAAAATATCAGCGTTAGACTCTAAAGCGCGTTTTTAACGAGCAATGTTTATTAAAACGTGGCATTGTGTCGTCCTTGGGTTGTGCGATATCGTTTACTTATAACGGGGGAATGAATAGTTAAGTTTTGTCTAATCTGAAAGAGAGGTAGAGAGGAATGTATGGAGTGAAGCCAGCGATCAGAATATTTTTACGTTAACAAGATTCTTCACTGAGGATATATGAAATAAGTTGTTGACAAAAAATTAAAGCGTTCACAAACTACAAAAAACCAAACAATATTTTCGAGATCACGTTTCAATGAACTTTTTGTTTCTGTTGTCCGCATTTATCCAAGTAAAGAAATCTTTTCGTTACCAGAATCCTGTTTAAAAATGCCGTACATATCCAGATAGCGTTTGTCTATAAGAATGGGAAGAGATCGAGGGATCATGTCCCTAGGCGGTGTATTTTATCTCACAGTATTACCAAAAGCTTCAGCGTAGGAACAGACGCCTACGACTAGATATACCTAATGTCTATTGTTATGAAAGAAGGGCAATTCCCGTAAGATTAACAACAACCGCAATCTAATATCAGTCTTGATCTGTCAAAAATAACTCTAAATTGCCTACATTGATTGTATCCGAGATGAGAATTTAGCCTCCCAATATTTTTACTAAAAAACGTTTTAAATCTAGGCATATTCTCAGAAATATCAGGGGGACAATTCTACTAACTTTAAGAAACACGTTAAAGTAAGGTTAGGTTGCCCTCCTAATCTTTATGACACAGCACTATTTTCTGACAATATAGCTGTCTTACTTCGATTTTAAGACTAGAGTTTAATTAATTAAGTACTCATTACGAGATACTTATCAACTTATTTATATATCTTTTCATTTCAAGGTTCCGATATTTCGTTTACCAGCACAAAATGTTTGAGTAAGAGGGTGGGTATTTCGTTTTATCCACTCGTAAACACCCGCTCACAAGTACAAATGAACAAATGCTATAAATCTTTTTCATATCTATTCTTTTGTTCTCAGGACTTGGAAGTATACGAGGCAGTAGTAGACGTCCGTTGTTACGATCTAACAGCACTGTTCCTGTGCTCACTGTTTGTGCCCAAGTGTGGGCCCCTGGGGCACATGGTGCGGCCGTGCAGGAGTTTGTGTCATGGTACGAAACATTAATGCTTGCCCATCTCTTGATTGCTGAGGGATTAGTTGTTGCGCTGCGTATCACGGCTTCGATTCTTGGACGGAACATACTACGGAGACATGCGGGAGAAATTCCTAGTAAGGTGCAACGTTTTTTATAGTGAACTATATGGAATTATTTGCTACACAGAAACGATGCGACGCTGCGGATTCTTCCTAGAAGTGTTCGGCCTGACGATGCCAGACTACCTTCAATGCGACATATTCCCGGAGTCCATGGACACAGACGTATGTCTCGGCAATCGTGAAGTCGCCGACGCGCGCTTCCGAGACGCCATGCCAGGTAATACGGAAATAGAGCAAGAATTTGTACATATTTTAAGGGAACATCTAGAATGTCTTTATTTGAATATTATATAGGTACAGACAACAAAAGAGATGTGTAAACAGGGCAGCCCGATATAGTTGAAGTTTTCTTAGAAATCAATGAATGTCTTCGATTAAAACTTAATTTAATTAATGAACTGTTTATATCTACTTCTTAAAATTAAATGACATTTGAAGACATCCGTCGGTTTCTAAGTAAACTTCAACTATGTATATCAGACGATCCTGGTTACTTATCTCTTTTGTTGACAATACCTAATGCTGTTTACACTCTTCGTGTACAGTACAATAACGCATTCCGGGCCATGTTTGACTAGCCCTGGCGGTGTATTGCGACTGACGTGTACGCTGAAAATAGAGTTCTCGGCTCCTTCGGCTCAGGGCATCTTCTATAAGTACTCGACTGGATGCAACTAATAATAGACTTGTTCCTGTTACCTTTCAATGTGTGTATTTGTTCAGGGAGTTAAATAAAATGTACCTACCTATTGAGGTGCATTTGTTTTGGCTCCCTGTAACAGGAAGGGCGGGGATTAAGTCATTGTTTCATTATAATTTAACGGTTCTTTCTCATTTTATTTTTTTATATTAGTAGTAAGTAAAATTTTTGTGATTCTATGGGGGCTAATGCCTGAAATAAACAATAATTATTATAATTATGTCTAGCACTAGTTTTGAAATGTTATAATGAAACAATTTCGTTATCACAAATAATTAGTTATCACTAACAATTGTTAGGATTCAATTAAAGTCAAAGCTAATGTATAACCCTTGTTCTAACACTGCTAATACTGACTGATGTTGTGCTAGCTTGTTTTGGTATCGCACTAATTATGTAATCCACGATGAAGTTTCCAGTCTCAATATTTGTTGAATAGTTCTCTAGATACGTGTGGTAAGTATAACGTTAACATTAACAGATCACATAATTATCTATACGTTATCTAACATACCTACTTAACCGCCTAGCCGCCTGTAATCCTCGAAGGGTTAGGCAGAGGTGTACCGATTAGTACACCCGCATTTCGTCAGTTATGTTTAAGTCCCATTTAATAAGGGGCGAGCCTATTGCCTCTATACTCTACTGGGCACAAATCCCGACTCTGAGGTTGCTACTGAGAAATTCCTGGTGGAAAAACCCAATAACACTTTGCCCGACCTGAGAACATGACAGACTTGAGAAAATAACTACGCGAACAAAGTCGCGGGTGTATCTTAGTTATGAATATTATCTTAAACGAATTATGTACTACCAAATTAGAGAATGAATCTCATTACAGATTAATATTTGCATAAATGTGTGTGCTACTGTAATGTCAAATGTCACCTCCATTATTTTCCGGGTATTACACACATACTTAATTTACTCAAGTCATGTTTGAGATAAATGGTTTTTGTCAGAATTCCTCGACTAAAATAATAACACGTTTCCATTTTATTGAAGGATCTTTTGCATGTCGTGTATTATTTTACAATCATTTTATTGTTGGGGTTTATGTTATTTTTGAACATTGACCTGTTTTTTATCGCGCAGAAATCTTTAGTGATACTGGAGTTCTACTACTACTATATGTTCTTCTTTGAGTCATGGATACTTGAATACGTATTCGAGTGTCCATGACTGAAAAAATACTAAGTCAAATTTACGACTACGTTATTTATTTAAACTTTATGCAATAAAAATACAAAGGCGGACTTAATGCCGAATGCTTAGTAAGCAATATACACTAAACAAACAAACATAACCGTGGATCACCGCGACAACCCATGCTAGATGACTCAGCAGTGAACCATGTAGGACATATACTTGAACTTTCTTCATAAAAATAATGAATATTCTGCAAGAACAGCTACTAAACCCATCTCTCTCCTCAGTATGCCCCACCGGCTTCCAATGCGACGTCCGGCGCTGCATCCCGCACGACTGGCGCTGCGACGGCCACGTGGACTGCGCCGACCGCTCCGACGAGCTCAACTGTCGTGTGTGCAAGCGCAGCGGGGAGGTGCACTGCGGGAACCAGCGGTGCATCTCACAGGCGCATCTGTGTGACGGAAAGGTGGATTGTCCATGGGGACAGGATGAGAGGAACTGCTGTAAGTATTTGTACTATAACTATAGCCCATGATAAATATGACGTGTTCGTTATATGATGAATGGAGTGATATAGCCTCGCGATACTGCCTACCATGCACACAATGGGGCGATTCTGTTCTCTAAAAGAGGTGTATCCTGAAATATTGTCAAACATAAACAACTAAAAAGAAGTGTTTATTATTTATTGATCAGGTCTCATATTTTTTATGAATTATTTTTTATTGATTGACGAAAATTGCAATTGTAGTTATAAGAATTTATAGAAAGTTATAAGAATGCATAGACTAAATAAAATCAAATGTAAAGTGCTAATTAAAACAGATAAAAAGCAGTGTAAAGCTGTCCAAGGTAGCGTGCATTTATTTTTAGTTTTGTTTAAATTCTATGTGTAGGTATTTAAATACTTAGTTGTGTTGGCAAGAGGCCGTTGCTACGTTTTCTAACCATCATTTGGTTCAGTGCCAAGATCTTGTTCTAATGTGAGATTTTGCCAACAAGAATTTGTGTTTGGTGGTAGAAACTTGTAAAGTGTACGGGGTGTGATTACGCACACATATAAATACTATAAGTAATCATGTAAGATATGCATATATATAAATATAGAAAAATTGGGAGCGCGTTTTTGTCTTGTTGTTTATACAGCACGAATTAAAAAAACGTTTTCAATTCGTAACGTACCCACAACAATTACATGGGTATCTTTTTAAACAGTACGTCTAAGCCAAGCAAACGGTGACGTGGGTCGAGGTGAGCTGCAAGTCTACCGCGCCGCCAACCACTCCTGGTTTCCTGCCTGCATCACCACCCTGGACCAAGATACCGCCTCCAAGCTGTGCTCTATCCTCGGATACTCGTAAGTTTTAAAAATATTATAAAGGCTGTTTCAACATCGAAAAATTCCAATGATTTATGTTCAAGTTCTAATGTCCAGACTTTTTTCATATTGTACCAGTGTTATAGATGTAGATAAGCTAAGACAGTTGAATTGATATTACCGCGTATGGATAGCTGCATTAATGAGTTCACACCATCTGCTACGGTATGAATAAACTTGAAAACTCACATTGGTAACTGTCTGAAATCCCAAACAAGTGTTGAGCGAATATAATAGGTGCCTAATTTCTTCGTACCATGTTTTATTTTATTTTTTAAGCAATTTTTAACATGTTTTTCATGTCATGTTTCGTTGAAGCACATGTTTACTGCATTTATGTAACTACGTCTTTCAGATATAACTACTATAAATGGTTTAACCGTTGTAAATTTAATAAATAAATAAAAGTGATTAGTCCTTGTGTCGTGTGTGCGTAAGGATTACCCTAAGCTGGTAAAAAAACAAGTAAATATATTGCCTTTTATCATCACCCCGAAGGTACGCTAAAGCCATGTATTACAGAATCACGTAGGTTTCAACAAATTTCATTAAACAGTCCTCAGTACAAAGTTCAACACACCCGGCGGGTCATTACCCGCGGGTCTGTTGATCTATACAAATCAATTTAGTTCCGAGACCTAAAGAATGTTGCACACAACAGCGAGCGCTCACATCGGGTTGCAATTGGTTAAATTAAAAGGTGTTATCCCGCGCGGTGGAGCACGGACTTTACCTGCGGAATTTGTTTCATTAGTTTAGTTTGTACACGTTACGTTCTCTGAACGTTTGTGGTATTATTGACTGCATGCCGAACCGTATTGTTTAACTGTAAATGTTAATAGTGGTACTTAATGAGAAAAACGAGCAATTTAAGTTCATTTAGTTACAGTTTAACATCCATACTAATATTATAATGCGAAAACAACGACGCCGTCTGTCTATTACGCTTTCAGGACTAAACTACTGAACTGATTTTGATGAAATTTGGTACAAGAAATGACATAATTATGATACATTTCATTTCGCGACTTTGTCTGTATCAGCGATAACCGATTTACGCGGACGAAGTCGCGGGCACAAGCTAGTTGATTAATATTATCAACTAATCACATTCCTTTCAATAAAATTCTTGGTCACAATCTCCCAACTTTACCAACAATATACTAAAGATTTCCACGTGTACGCAGGTTACTAAACAGAAGCCAAGCGGTGATCAACGAGACCAAACCAGCAGTGAGCAGTATAAAGGAAGCTGTGAACGTGAGCGCCACCCCAGGCCCTCGCGCCAGCTTCGTGCATGAGCACGGCGCTGCCCAGACTTACCGAGCCTTTCTGAGGAGTCAAGGCGGCCTGTTGAAGGAGCTGAAGGAGTGTAGACAGGATTCACCGAGAGTACATCTCGTCTGCAACGACTATGGTGAGTACGTTTTTACTTTAAGAGGGGGTAGGGGGGATATATGTGTAGTAATATGTAATAGCATGCGACTAAACGGAGCTAAATGTTTGCTAAATTCATTTACTTAGATTGATTAATCTGGCAGCAAAGTTAACTTAAAATAATACATAATTATGTGCCTTAAAGCTGTAATGTTTTGGGTTGTACCTATACTCCCGAAATTGTTATTATGAAATCTTTAGTCTATTTATTCTATTGCCTAGTAATCGTTTTAGTACAAGCGCGCTATATCGGCATTACGTTTCGCTCAAATTACCCAAAAAATAAAATCCACTAAAATCCATCGATTCGTGTGGAACAAATACGCTGATAGCCGGCTATTTGGCTAATAGCCGCTGGCTGAGCGTCGGCTAGCAATAGACTCAGTGTTGCATGTGATCGCGTCACAGGCTTTTACGGCCTTATGATCATGGGAGAGCTTTTAACGTACCTGCAGGGAATTATGGCAGGTTGGGAATCGGCTTCCTGTGTTATTGCTATGTCTATTCTGTGGTTAATGTACGAGTGGCATTTAATAGAAAACATGGAACTGCTCAGTTTTTTCTCCATTATTTTGTAACCAATCACGTGCTCGTATTTATTTTCATTATATTTTTATCCAATCATCACCTTCAGAAAAAAACTAAATACTTTTTTCAAAGCAGAATAACAGTTTCTAGCACCAGACAGTATTTTTGCGAAAAAGGTTTCATTCGTATAAATGCGTACAAGATTTTCTATACTTGTTCTCTAAATCAGTGCTCGCTTTTATTTTCTTTCTCTGTTATTTCAACGTAAGTGGCGAGGCGTTTGACATCCGCTGAGTGCACACATACGTACTCACGTAGGCTGTAGGCTCGCGGAGGATCCAATCTTGTCAGTTCAGAAGGGTGAATCAACTTTTGTTTTGTAAGAGCTTTGTAAAGTGTACTAAAGGTGCCGTTAGGCTTTTAAATTGTAAGAATGTGTAGGTACGTCTCATGCGGGTGTGCGTGTCGGTAAAGATCTGAAAAGGTTGGGTTGTAAGAGGTTTGTTTCGTCCCTAATTCTTCATGTACCTTCGTTAGTAATTAGGTATGATACTCGTACACTTTTTAAACACCAAACAAAGTCTACCCTGAGCCTATTCTTATCTCAGAAATTCACGCACACATTGAAAGAATTTGCCTATTGTTACCTTTATAAAGTAAGGTAATAATTTTCCTCCAGATCGATTTGTTCACGAACGCTAACATTTGTATTACATTTCCTCAATAAAGCTTACGTTATTACGCTACACACTCATAAATAGCTTTTATATTTCAATCGAAACATAACAACAAAACGGAGCCATCACAACAACAGATAAGGGCGTCGCTCAGCGCCCTAATGTATCCTGACGACTGACGGCCGCGGGCTATCCGTGCCCAAACCTGCTGAGTGCACGCCGACCCTTACACGTTATTGGTACATATCGATAGATTATATTGGATGAGGAAATCAAGATGTTGTGTATAGATTTATGGATATGTTGAGTACGTAAAATATTAGGTTAAAACACTTTCGTGGGTTAGGTCTCACAAAGAAGAACCAGAGCTCGGAAGCTTAATCTTATTACAATTTTTATTATTTTCGTGCCATTCGGTGTCTGGTGTAATCAATAAGGCTAGTGATGACTCTTTGTAACGTCAATATATCAGTAAGTGCTTACCACTTAACAGAGCTGCTAGCATATGAAATACTCGAACTGCGGCATTAGTATGTTTGTGCACGCTGTGCACGTTTGCTCGTAGTAATATGTGTGCAAACGTCACGTTCTAGACCAATCCTCTAGATAAATGATCTTCTCTCTATAGCTAAGACAACTGCCATTACAATAATCCTCCAAATCGTAACAATAAACATTCCGATGTCAATTTCGCTGAAGGTCATAACAAAATGAAATGTAATTTGCCAAGACAAATGGTTTTTAATTATAAAATCTGTCATGGCCGCCGTGGCCACAGCACAGGAGTGTAAAAAATTATGAAAGGTTTTGTTCGCAATTATGTAAAGCGAATTACGGAGAGCTAAGCGCACTCGACTTATTGATAAAGTTGATGAGATCCTTATCTTCTCTTTCTTGGGACTTTTCCGCTGAAAGCTTGCTTGTTTAAATGATCTACTTTATTGTGTCGCCTGTGATATTACTATTTCTTGATTTCATTGATTCATGAGATCAATGATTACTTATGTTTGCTCATGAGCACACTAGAGTTTAAGTGTACTTAGGACAATCGGTGTTCGTTTTTTTGTTGGAAAGAATGGAAGATATTATTTCTAATATACCAAGGCAGATAAGTCGTTCCTACAAATTCGTCAGCGAATTGCGATCGTCGGTGTTTAAACGATCCGATAATTGATTACGGTTGCCGAACACACTAAAAATGATAAAACTGACATACGAGTAGTCTATTAAATTAACTATTACTAAACTATTTAAAATTTGACGCAATATCAGCCGCTGATCCCGACGGCACGTGAAGTTGCCACGAATAACATAGATAATTACTTTACTATATGTTACAAGTATGTATTAATTTGCGAAATAAGTTGGAGAACCACGCGAAGTATTTCACGTTAATATTCAGTGAATGTGTCTCGATCATATTAGAGTGGGGTTTTTTTCTGCGGCTGCTTCATTTTCTTTTCACCGTTATGAACGAAAAATTAATTAAGGGTATTAAATATTGTAGGTTACACAGTTTTATAAGAACCTTTTTTTTAAGGATGGGAATATCATCAAATGGCTTCTTCGGCTCTGAGCAGAACGGAGCGGAATATCAAACTAACTGACTAAAACCCATCCGTGTTCCTCCTAATGCCCTTTGTGTTTCAGGGCCGCGGTGACTCATTTGAATAAATTCTGCAACCCTGGCAGATCTTTTAAATACCTAAGTCCTGCAATTAACCATGTGTTTGACTATATTAGTTACTTACAATGTTAGGATTAGGACAAAACACAGAATATGAGAGTAGATGGTTCTCTATGAGGAAAAGGTAGCATTAAAAATATGTTAGCTAATATTTTAATGGAAAATAACTTGAAATCTTATTTATATTTCGTATCGTTTCGTAGCTGTAATACCTACCTACAAATAGCTACGAAAAACATATATATTTTAACAAAATAATGAAGTTATTATATTTCGGTCAAAACTCACCCCGAGTTAGATCCATTAGTGTTTCGTAAACTTAATGTAAAATACTCCCAAATTGGTAACTTTTCGAAGTATTCCTGAACACCTAAATGGGATTATTTAATTTGGGTCCTTGATTCAATTTGCACATAAAGAGAAAGTTTTTAGAACTTAAAATACGTTTTAGCGGTACGGTCTGTACATGAGTCAGGCTGTATTTTTAACATACGGAGTGTAAAAAGACACATTATATGCGTTAACTGCGCATTCTGTCACAGCAAAAAATATTATTGGAAAATTATTTTTATTTTAGTTGGAAAACGCACGCAAAATACAGGGGCCGTGGGAGTCTTCGAAACTCATTTTAAAATTATTTTCGTAAAAAAAAAGATGAAAGTTGATTGACCTTCAATATCTCCATAACCCGAAGGTTCACAGATATGGAGCAAAAAATAATGATCGCAATTATGAAAGACATGTAATTCACCGCTTAGTTAATCGTGTTTCTATACCGGTTATAAGGTGCCATAAGTCTCATTAAATACAGAGGTAAGATAATTTTCTATAAAATAAATAATCAAATGAAATAAAAAATCCAAATAAAAATATTTTATCAGAATTGAGAGTGACGAATAAAAGGAATATTTTAGCGTATCCCGAACTCGCAGCAGAAACTCGTCAGTTATTCCAGGTAAAATTAAACGTGTGAAAACACGAATACCAAGTGACACGTTATAATTCTGTGAATCGAGAATGGGATTTATTAATATATTGTTACAAAATATAGGGTGTAAGAATAAACTTAATGAATCCTAAAATTAAACATTTTTCCCGTCATTGACATATTGATTTCATACCTGTGAATATCTGGTTCCGTACATACAGTAGGATATAATTCCGACTTTTTGGCACGTTTTTCTATGGAAAGCAGTTGTAATTTTTTTCGTTAAATATTTTTTTATTGTATGCTTACAGGCATAACTTCATATAATAAAATAAATATTTGTTTAAAGTGCAAACACATCATAGTTTATTTCATTGGATATTCCCTGAGAATCAACAATCATAATTATATATGAAGCTGTCTAAAAAATTGCGCAAACACTCTATAGAAATACGAAAATGTTGTCACATACCTACCTAACTAACTTTCAACAAAAAATAATGTAATCGTGTTTCTAATCTAAGGCGTCTATTATCTGTTATCTGTCTTCACTCATCAAACAGGAAAAGTCTCGCAAAAACCTTAGACCTACTTTTATATTATTAGCAATCAAAAGTCGTTTTACAAAAGGCCTCTTTGAAGTCCTCATAAGAGGATTTCATGAAAAAATGAAACAATCATTCCTGTTGGTTTATTCAGCGTGTCTGAAGCACGTGTAAGCGGAATACTTTACTTTTTTGGGTGTGAAATAGCATAGCAACGGTCATTTAAAAACGCATGGAAAATGTCTGCAATTTGTTAGAATATGTAGTGCTGGGATATTTGTGGAGGAAGCGAAATAGTCCGGGAAATTTATTAGGTTATTTGGTGAAAAACACGATCCGCCAAAATGTCGATGTATAAGATCCGGGAGGAATGGGTCACTCATTTAATTTATATAAGCTATTGTACGTAAAACGAAGCCCGGAACAAATTTCAAACCTTGGAAAAGATAGCCAGCATTGTGTTGAAAGCTCAAACAAAAACGCAAACATCTTAAAGATGATCTGGCTGAAAAATTTGTTGTGTCTAAAAGAATTATCGATCGCGCGTAGTACTTACGCAACGGCGCGGCGGGCCGACGACCGGGCTTTGGCCCAATGTTACTTGAAGGTTTGTCCGCTTATCTCGCGACGTACGGCCACTCCAACCATGCTAGGTCATTCCGTGCATTACCTAGTACTCGTAAGTCACCAGGTATCCCAAGTAGTTCCCAAAAAAGACGAAAGAATAATAAACACATTCTTTTCTATTCAACGCTAAGAGAAGCATCCTGTTAATGTACTTTATCCAAGCATTGGCTCGTTCTAAGTTTTTAAAATCAATATGCATATGAAACCGAGTCGTCCTTAAAATATTTTTTTGCAATAAACCTGTATCTGGCCACTTATTTCATATTTAGCGAAGAACGAAGAACGAAGAAACCCATGCAAACTGAAAGAAATAAAATATGAATGAATGGCCTTAGTGCATTTGTGATTAAACTTCGATACAAATAGAAGGACTAAGTATAAAATCTTGAAGGGGAAATGCGAGCAATACTGCATTTAACTTTGAAACTGTTATTTGCACAGTTGTGTTACTTCGCTTTCAGCTGCTTTCTTCAGGGCAGGGAAATGTTTCTAGGTCAACTCTTCAGCGTCGCCTCACTTATGCTTCAGTTGGTCACTATGTCAACAAAGTTTCGCAAAAAAGTTACATAATTTATATTAACTTTAAAGCTACTGCCTTGTTGGTCTAGTGGTCGCAAAGCACGACTGCTTAGCATGAGGTCTTGGGTTCGATTCTCAGTTCAGGCAAAATGTTATTGGGTTTTTCCATTAGGAGTTTCTTAGTAGCACAGCCTCGGAGCTTGGATTTGTGCCCGGTTGATAGCAGTAGGCTCGCCCCCTGTTACATGAGACTTAAACGTAACTGGCAAAATGTAGGAGTACTGGGCACATCTCTGCCTAACCTTTCGGGGATTACAGGCGTGATGTTATGTGTTATGTTTAAAGCTACAGTTTAAGAGCTGCATTCTTGCAATGTAACTTAAACTTGCGAAGCGCTGACAAAGAAATTTTACTTCAGAAAAAAATCTCAAATGATTCAGAACTTGTGCGATGTTATAGAAACTGCAATACTGACTTTTTTTACTAAGAGTGTAGCAGTAACAATCCGTAGCTACTAGCTTATTGGAGTCCTACAAAAATCGGAATAATATTGTACCGAAATCAAAGCACGTAACTTCTTTAGAGTGTACCTATTTACCCAATATTGAGTATTTGCCCTCGTCTGTACCCTTCGATGTAGCTCCAAGATATAGCTGAATTCTTTGAATATTAGATTTGTATTTAATATCTTGAAATATCTTTGGTGTATTAGAAGTAACCACTAAACCAAATATTGGCATTGCACTTTATCCCGGCCAGACAACTATTTGGCTATTAATATCGTTTTATTTTAGACGATTTATTTGGAATTTCCAGTTGGACATATAATCAATCAATACACTTTCAAACTGCTAGTCATTTTTCTGGGGGTAAACCACAAAAAGGTGGTCAGTTACGCTTAATGTAGGTACATTCTTATACAGAAAAATGCCTCAATGAATCAATCATTTATTTTGGAAAACACAGGTATGGTTATAGATCACAGAATTTTGGCAAAAAATGTTCGCTAAGCTTTGCCAAATGGCGTACAAAATCAACATCAACAAGCAATCAAACTGTAGAAAGATTCATCATCCAACCTATAGCAACAAGTCAATCATTTCTCTACCATTCTTCACTCCATTGTCACAAGATTAACGTCCACGCCTCATCAATTTATCCAATCTCATTTTTCCACATTGAAAATTTAATTAAAATCTAAACTGATAAAATACTAAAGAGCCTTACATCAGAGCTTTCGAGTACCCATAAATATGATTTACTTTTATACTATTGAAATGTGGATTTTAAAAGTCGAGCGTTAAGACTCAAATTCCTTTGTAGCATGTCACACAGTGGTCTCATTACCTGTAACGGCTGGCCATAAGTTTCGCCAATTTAATTCTATCGTCTCATCGCTCATACAGTACTTGTATCTTTACGACGAATAAAAATCGTTCTTGTTCTATACATTTTTGAACAGGGAAGTTTTGGGACGTGTGATGTGCTAGGTTGTAACTGTTTATCGGGTTCTGTATTCGATCGGAGGCGGAAACTGGTGTGGCAGGGATTGCGGATAATTTTATTTTCAATGAATTTTCACACGTTTAGTGCAATATCTGAAATTCGTTCGGTTCAGTTGTTCACTAAAAAAAGTCAAAATACTCTATTCTACTAAATAGTCATGTTTGTATGCTACAATAAAATTCATGTATTTGTTTTTAACGTTTAAAACCAAGCAATTTGTTTTAAAGCGACAATCCTTAAAATAAATCCCTAATTTCTCATAAAGCAAAAATCTGAATAAACGAGAGATATTTCCACGATGCCTAGTTATTCATAGACGGAGGTAAACGAATTGTGTCAGTAATCATTTGTCGTCAGCCGTCTTATCTTATGAACGACGCCGAGGTTAGCAGGTGGGCGATAAGTTTACAGAATTACTCGGTAAATGCTCTTGTCATTTACTTGTACAAATTTTGAGGGAACGTAATTCTGCGGCGATGTAGATTTTCATTAGTTTGAGAACATAAAGAATAATAATTTAATTTATCGTTGGATTGGATCGTTTTACATTATGTATTAAGTGCTTTAAAAAATCTTAATAGATGAAAGACGAATTAATCAGTTGCAGATACAACTGTTATAATATGGTTAACATCAAAGATAATTGAACCGTCTCAAAGAGCATTGCTACGAGAGCGTAGCGGCTTACTACGGGAGCGTAGCGGCTTACTACGGGAGCGTAGCGGCTTGCTACGAGTGTAGCTGGTGCTACGCGTCGTAGCACGGGAAACAATAGGCGTAACTACTAGTTATTTTAATATAATGTTAAGAAATGACAGCGCAGTATTAACTGAATCCGTATAAAAGATAATTAATACTTAACGCTACCATGTTCTATAACAAAGGAACGAAGAACTACGGCTTCAGTGTCTATTTCTGAGTTAAGATTACTTGAATCAGTTTCAAGTGATTATTATATAATTTAATACGTCCTCACAAATTTTTCGTATCAGCTCTTACAATTAATATAGATAGACGGATTAGTCTTCGACCTTTAAAAGGAGCTGACATTTATTTTTCATGTTCGAGATAAAAAGAAACGAAATAATGATTTACGTAGAAAAAAAATGTTAAGTATTTTTGTAGAACTAGCATTTTATAAGAATTGAGACTTGAGAAGATTAAAGTGGTTTATTGAGTACAATAAGATCTAGTTTATCTGCTGCAATATCGCGTCGAACGAGAAAAATGAAACCTCTAAGCGGTTTGCTACGTAAACCGCCGTACATTGTTTATTGAGCCTCTCCTGCTGTAGCCAATAATCCGGCCGCTTATATTCAGTCAAGGAATAAGCTTGCTATTTTTGTAAAATGAAACATTTGCATTTCTAGCTTTTGAGATTAATTTAGGGTTTATTCGAGATTTTCATAAATTACAAAAAGCCTGCTCAGGCTAAAATAAGTATGTATAAGTTGTCCTGGGTGCTGTGAAGGACGTCTAGATTTTTTCAAAAATAACAGGGGAAGAAAATTCGTCTTTACAGCAAGTTACTACGTTTATTTTTCGTGAAAATCGCAGCTTAAAACCATTGTGTTAGTAACGAAGTTAGGGATACTACTTTTCTTTTCTAGTATTCTTAACTTTACCAACAACTTATCTAACAAAACATAAATAAAAATATCAGCTATAAAAGACAATCTCTAACCAAAAGCAGCGACCGTAATGGAACGTCAGAAAAATTCATTAATTACAAAAGGCTAGAAACGCGAACAAACTGTTGGTAATCTGGTGTTCATAATTGTGGGCGCGACACGATTGCCTAAACTTTAATTATGTTTTTGTGAGGACACGCCAGGTGGGCACCGCCGGTGTCTGGGATAAACTTGCGGCGGGTGCACTTGTTACATGTATTATAGCGATCCGGATAATACTATAACTTATCTAGTCTGTAGAAGTCACAATCTGATAATAGGTACATTTTAGTTTTTTATTTCATTTTATTCTTTAAGGAAAACCAACAATTACACGCTATACATGGTTAACAATAGCGTATAATCTAGATATATCAGTGCATAACTAACTCCGTTATTCACAGGTTACAAAATCGAATTGAAGGAAGAGTACACTACTTATTTTATTAATCATACAAATTAATAAATCGAATTTTTATTCAAAAAATTATACATATGTAAAGAAACGGTTAATCCTCTGATTTTCGATCATTTTGAGTAGACCACTGCGAATTTTGTTAGCTGGCAAAAAAAATATTTTAATTCTAAATAATTTTGTTAAGAGTTGTCAACGTTGCCGTAATAAAACAACTTAGCGAAAAAAATAATTTTGATATGAAACAAAATTGTTTGAAGCGAAACGGAAATCACTACGATTACAAAACCGCTAAGTCTTCTAACTTGAATGGTCGAAAAAAATTGTTTATCAGTCTCGGGAAAAGGGTTTTACTTAAATTTCAATTTAGAGAGCGTCGGACGTCAAGTGGGCTGAATAGAGAAGTTCAGCTTTACAAGTTTAATTTTTGCTTTCCCAGCGTTTGTGCGAACAAGCAGAAATTACAATAGAATTAATATTTACTTGCTTACTTTGTGTTCACAACTGTTGGCTTGGAAAAATATGCGTAAAGATATTATAGCGGGCAGAATTATACTTTACCACGCTTTGTCTCAAAGGCTGCTATTTTACTTTTGTTTTAGAATCTTTCACAGACATTTTTCTGCGGTATTTATCTCACCCACAAACCATACACAACGAGTGTTAGAAAAGTTCGGCTTAATGCAGCGTTGTCTCGATTATTCATAACTGTTTCTCTTTCTAAATCTCTTTCAAATTAAAGTTTGAGTACCCGTTGTTCTAGTATTCCTACCTCATCAATTACTTTTGCTCCTAGAATGCGGGAAGCGTCGTACGATAGGCATAGCAACGAAGCGTATCGTGGGCGGCGTGGAGGCGTCGCCGGGCGACTGGCCGTTCCTAGCAGCTATCCTCGGCGGCCCCGAGGAGGTGTTCTACTGTGCCGGCGTGCTTATCGCCGACCAGTGGGTGCTTACCGCCGCGCATTGTGTCGGGAAGTGAGTACAATGACCATACATCTTTTTTCGTGTCGGCACTTGAAGGTAAACTCATGCCGTGATAGAACAGCGTGGTTGGTACGTCTGAATAGTTTTAATTTTCTTAATTTATTACGTAAATGTAAAATTATTTACTTCAAAAAGATTACTAAGAGGCATTTTGAACGCCATTTCCAAGAAAGAATAATTTAATCTCGTTGCTTATTCCAGAACGTAATTTCTGTAAGTATTAAGGTAATGAAAGAAGAGTTTATGGTAAGGAAAGAATTGACAAATAATCCGTACCTATACCTATATCATGCTCTGTTTGCTCCATATTAAAGGGAATTCCTCTACCACCTACCAAGAACCATTCTTGAATGATTCTTAGTGTTCGCTGATTCGGTATTAAGTGTCACTGAATAGGTAAGTGGAACATAAGTCAAAGTCAAATCGTTTATTTCAATTAGGTCATTATAAGGCACTTTTAAACATCATCAGCAACCTGGTTACATACTCCATACTTCTTGCAGCCACACGGACGTGAACGGCTGGACGATCCAGCTGGGCATCACGCGGCGTCGCTCACACGCCTACTACGGGCAGAAGGTCAAAGTGAAACGCGTCGCCCCGCATCCGCAGTACAACTCAGGCATCGCACACGATAATGACATTGCGTTGTTTCAGGTTCGGATTTTTAAGGTCCATATACGGGGTGGAAAAAGACAGATCACATAACTGTTATCACTCACACTGCTTATCGAACTAAGTAATACTCAGAATATTGTGCACAGTTTATGGTACATTTAGATCTAACATTTATAACGATTTCCTAAACAAACGTTAAAAAAAGTTGGAAAAAGGTTTCCAGGTGTGCTTGACAACAGAAAAATTGTCATGATGATGGGCAGAACATATAACATTTGGCTTCGTAGTTCCATCACATTGGTGATTTTGTATCTCCGCAAATTCCTGACGGTAGACGGTATCAAAATGGCGTATTTTCTATCTGTCCGTCAGCCGTTGCTGTCAGCCGCTGTATCAAACTTTTAAAATGCTCGTAATCAAAATAGCATAATATCTGCTAATCCAACAAACCGCTTTATTATAAACGTTTTGTTTCATGTTTATAGTCTTCCATACCTCCCTGATAGTATAGTTTGAATGACGTATTTTTTTGCGTACAGCTATCAGTTCGAGTCCGGTACCACGAACAAGTGTCACCGGTATGCCTGCCGCCCGCCAACCGCGTCCTAAAGCCAGGCACTCTCTGCACTGTCATTGGCTGGGGCAAGCGGGACGATAAAGAATGTAAGTACATTATATTTATTTTATTTGCGTTTGACATCAGGATAATGCTTTATTTATATCTTTATTTGCATGCAGTTTATTAAACCCTCATCATACTACTTTTCGTCAATAGACCTACAGAAAATTGGTTGAAATATCTTTTTGAATACCTACTGGCGCGATAGGCTGTACGGTAGGATTTCTCGAATTCTTTTACACAGGGCTACAGCCCTACAGGATCATCCGTTTTGTAAACAACCTTCGAGTTTCGTCTGTTTGCTTTTAAACCCTCCGCAAAATTAGTGTAAGTACGTAACCAAATAATAATCTTTTTTTTTGCTATAGTATCAGAATACGAGCCAGCAGTGAATGAGGTGGAGGTGCCAGTTCTCAACAGAGACCTGTGCAATCAGTGGCTGGAGCACCGCGACCTCAACGTGACGGAGGGCATGATCTGTGCTGGCTACCCGGAGGGCGGGAAAGATGCCTGTCAGGTACGTCCGAAAATTAACCAAGATTTTAAACGACTTTGCGAATTCTAGTACAAATTCTTGCTTTCTTAAAAAAACAACGTTGCCCCACACTTGTAATTTCTCTTGTATCGTGGGATATATAAAAATAATAAAATTACACATACACAAAGATCCAGACTCGTAACGACTGTAGATCATACTAATATGTATTTGATTCGCGCAGGAGTCGAACGCGTGACACACAGCGTATCAGCCAATGGCTCAATTACTGCGCCACTGTGTCGTCTAAAGTGTCGTCAATTTATTAATTAATTATAATAAAGCAGAAACCCTAACGTAACATCGAATAATAACCTTCAGCAAATTATTAATTAATTAAAAGAGAAACTAAAAGTAAGGGTTTTAGTTCCTATTTTAATTAAGATCGATGTAAACGTTTGTAATCCGGAAAACGTGCCGTCAAGCGTTAGATCTGTCTTCACCTATAATAATATATATTCATATATATACCTATATTCATCTGATTGAATCGTAAATTAAATCCTAAAGTAGGCTAACTGATATTAGAAACGCACGAACAAATTCTTTATACTTTTGCTACTACTGATTGTTCAAGTTGAAAGTACTTGGATATTTTTGGACATAGGTACGTAGGTAGCTCTTATTTTAGTACCTATGTCTCGAACTACATAAATAATCTAAAACTATAAAAGATTTCAGCTTCTGCCCGCGAATTCTTCTACGTCCAATTTGATAATAATATATCTATTATTCCACAGGAACCGTACAGTTTCCTATTCCTGACTATAATCTACCTCTGTGCCAAACTTCATTCAAAGTTCAGTAGTTCTTACGTGATTGAGTAACAAACATTTATCCATTCAAACTTTCGCATTTATTAAAGTAGTGCCTAAGATTTAAATAAACCAAGCAAGGTCGGGCAAAACCGGGTTAAACATAGCAATAATTTTAAGAAGTATTTGTTTTATAGGGCATCAGAATCTTAAATTAAAAGAACAAAGGCTGTTTACTCGTTCAGGAAGTCTTATTATTCAAAGTAACCTTTTGTTTACGTTATTATATTGATGACACAATTAAGTATTAATTAAATAGTATCTACCATTACATCAAGATCACAATAACCAAGTTAATGTAAAACAGTAAACAAGTCGTCTCGCGAACATTTTCAGTATGCAATAAATATACGATGGCTCCCAAAGTAAGCTGCTTGCTCGTGGAACTTTATTTCTCTTCTCTATTATGAACCGAAAGTGATTTGTTTTGCGTCAAATTAAAGCTTCGAGGTTTAAAATGTCTTTTGCAGTTTTTAGGGTTTCGTAATCGAAGGGTGCCAATGGAGGCTCTATTATTTTAGAGATTACGCTGTCTGTATTTTCTGTCCGTCCGTCTGACTCAGGGCTGTATCTTTTGAACGTTTTCTTAGACCCTTGAAATTTTGCTAAAAGTGTATAACCATACGGTATTACTATGGTCGCCATAACAATAATACCGAATAAATTTTATTTTCCTACTAATTTTAAAGATATAAAAGATTGTGAAGATGTTTGGATGTTTGTTACTCAATCAAGCGTAAACCGTTGAACAGATTTGGCTAGAAAATGGCACATAGATTCCTTCCTTCTCCAATTTCCTGGATTAACACATAGGATACTTTTTATCCCGGTAATGTGTTATTTTAGAATAATAATTCAACTTACTTTACGGAGTTATTTTTGACGCGGGCGAAGTCGCGGTTAGAAACTAGTAGGTAGAAAATAAAGTTAAAAATTAAATGGGGTCCCCACGTTATATAAATAAAAAAAATCGTTTATTTCGGGTAACTAGGCCCATAGAAGTCCATTTACAAACATTGCATTCTTAATTAAATTCATTACACATACACATACAATAATAATACAATTAATAAATGTTAATAAATGAAAAATAAAATTACAATAGTTTAATATCATACGGTATATCAAATATCATACGGTAGTAAGGAACCCTTCGAGTCCGACTCGTATTTAGCCTGTTTTTATTTGAATTGAGAATCCTTCTTTCCTTGTTCCTTTGGCGTTTCTACAAAATTTCATTAAATTCTTATAGATCAAAATATGCCCTAGACTTTTTTGTACATAACGCCCTGTCAGTATAGTCCCTTAAAATAAAAAGTAAAAGAAAAAACACTAAGTGCCTCCCTAATAATAATTTTCTGCTCCAGCAATTTGTCTTCAAAGTTAACGAAAAGCTCTTGACACACTAATAAAGTGCTCAAGAAATCATCTCAGTAAAGCAATAAAACTAAAAAATGTTCTAATACGACTGCCGAACAAATATTTGTTCAGCCAATAGGTAAATCCAATAAGTGAGTAGGTTGGAAGCCGACGACAATAAACATCTCTCTCTCTGCTGTCCAATAAGAAGGCACGTACCTATTTACTCCACTCGTGCGCCCGAATTCATTGGAGTTCCTTTATGAACGCTACACTTTAATGGTTCAGTGAAGCGTGCTAGTATCCCGCTTGAGGTTTTATGTAGTTTTATAATGTTGTTCTGGGAAGTAAAACTTTGTGGCTTGTGAAATATTCTTGAACAGGTCTTGGTTATGTCACTATCTTCATATTTCGGTGCTTGAGCTCGGTTCAACAGAACAAATTTATACAAATCCCTACAAATTAATTAAAATTGAAGTGTCTGTTTGTCTAAATAGTAGCTTCTTACGGAATGCCTTTTAATTGTCTGTCTATCTGCCTGGTCAGGTTAATCTTCAAAACGGCTGGGCTGATATTGTCGGAACTATCACTAACAGATAGCTAATGTTATAAGAAGTATCTTAGTCTAATTTTAGTATAAAAGACACCTCATAACACTGGCATTCTCGCGGACGAAGTCACGGGCAAAAGCTAGTCAATAGTTTTTATTTGTTCTAAGAGGCGACCAACAGTTAAAGATTTATCCATCAAGATAAGGCAATATGTCGATGGACAAATCACTTCTTGTTGGACGTTTCTTAGAAGTCTTCAGTAATGAACATGTAACTAAATTAAGTACCTACCTAATTTAAGAAACAAGTGATGGACGAATTTTTTGATGCCATTTAATTTTAGTTTCTCTTTTTTTTATTCTGTTTGTTTTTTATTTTATTTGTATTATTAAGCTTTTAAATAATGTATATATTTAAGAAAGGCATTGACGTAGGTACCTACATCATCCTACCCTATGATCTGAAAGACTTAGACGATGTCTCCCAAGTTTCCTGGTAAACAGCAACTGTTTACTGACGTTCCTAAAAAAAATAGCAAAACTTACCAGAAGATCAGCCGACGTTGTTTAGAAAATATTTACTGTCATGTTATCCAGTACTTATTAAGTTTGAAACTCGTTTTCTTTCAGCTGTAAAAAGTTGCGCGGAAAATAACTCACGAATAAAACAAGTCTACTTAATTGAAAGAAATAAGTATTTAAATTCGCCATCTTGAAGTTATCAACTAAGTATTGCGACGAGTAAAGAAACTAGACTCATTCTGAATGAAACGATCTCTTTGAAAGTTTAATTTAAATTCTTTCAGTCATAAAAACTCATTCAAAGAATCTGTTATTCTCAGTTCATCACTAAGTCGTAGTAGTCATTTATAAGTATATATATAGGTAGGTACTCATTAACTTATGCTGCTTACCTACATTTTGGAATGGACAACTATGTAGCTTCAACTTTCAAACTGAATGACGGAGTCCTTGACGATTCAATAGTGCCTGTCTGTAAATGGTTTTATCGAAATAAAGGTAGCGACTCTCTTACATAATAATATAAAATTTTTGAACACCAAAGTCCCGGGACAATTATTTAACACATCGTTTAAAACGGGATCAAAATTAAATTGAAACGACTCAGCACTTTTAGTAGCGTGACAATGATTAAGATGGGTAGGGGCGGCCCGACGTGTGGACAAAGCCTAAGCACTGCTGACGTGGCGAACCTATGGGCCTGTTGAATATCAGGCTTATTTCAGACCTATACTAAAATGGGATAAGATGATATGACTGAATTTAATTAATAAGAGTTCAGTAGTTACTTTTAGGTGGTACACTAATCTTTAATCAAACTGTTTATTTGTAAGAGGAAAAACATGTTTTTTTTAGCCCTTTGCGGGCTCGATCCTTTAGACTATTTGTTCAAAAGCGTCACCGCGGCCCTGGAACGCAAAGGGCATTAAGAGGAACACGGATGGGTTCGGTGCAATAAGAGTCTCTTTCGCTCAAAGCGAGCGGATGAAGTCATTTGATGATTTACTACCCTTAAAAACAGTATACATAGAAAGCGGCTGCCCGCGTCCCGCGCTCGCAAGTGGTCCGCTCCGGAGTGCTCGGGCCTTTATCGAATACTAAAAGACAAAAGTACTATTTTATGAGGTATTTTAGTACATTTGTTAGTACAAAATCTTTGAATTAAGCTTCTAATAATATAATAAAATTTGAACATGATCACTAGATTGACATCATGTACTTAGAAGAGAGCGAAACTCGAAACGTAAGTAGTTGCTCTGCCTGTCGAGGGTATTCGAGTCAATCTTCGTGACATTCAAGGAAAACAAGTCAATTTCTCCAACGTAATCTATTGAATTTCTTGTGCCCATAAAGATACTTTTTCCTTATTACATATTTTCATGTAAACGTGATCGTTCTGTAATACCCAAGGGAAATATGGTTTACAAAGTTTTTATGTTGATGGAAGTTGTTCTTGCCACTTAGGTTGGCACCCAAGTAGGTAAAGCTATAATCACGTTTTAAGGGTCTTATTACTAATACTTAGAATACTTAGATACTTGTTCAAACTGTATTTAAAATGTGTAGTATGAAGTTGTGTTTTCGTGATATGCTAATGAATCTTTAGGTTGGCAATAATTACTTGAGTTTTATAGCTGTTTTTCCCTATCGATAAGGTATCAAATAGGCAATTTTTTTTCTTCTCATCATTCATTTTATTGAATTTCATGTCTACTTATCTGTACGTATATCGAAATTACAACGCTTTCAATTTCTCCCTTCCATAATTTCCAGGGCGACTCAGGCGGGCCCCTGCTGTGCAAGGACCCGGCGGACCCCATGCGCTGGTACGTCGGCGGCATCGTGTCGTGGGGCATCAAGTGTGCGCACCCGCGCCTGCCCGGCGTGTACGCGTACGTGCCTAAGTTCATACCGTGGATCCACCAGCAGATCGAACAGTACAACGACGATGACGCCAAGTCAGAAGACATATAAGGAAGAATTATATTGATGACATCACTTTGGAATAGATAAAAATGCAGATAAATTAACAAAAATTCTATTTCCAAATCTTTATATTTTTTAAATCGTTATACATATTTGAGGATGTTGTAAAGATGACTAAAAAAAAAACTGCGTTTACATTTGGGTTTAAGTGTAATAGTCAAAATCAGACATACATGAAGTTTATAATGTAGGTAGGTATTTATTATTCTTAAGTGGTGTCAGAATTAACTTGACAATACGACTCTGCACGTTTTGCAGAGAACTAAGACGATGACAATAAATATATTAATAATGACAATAAATACTTAATGATGACAATAATTTAACAATTATATACAATCGTAAAATATAGTAGGTAAGTCAATTTTTCAAGAAAATCTATATATATACAAAAAATATATACACGAAAGTTACGACGCATATCTTGGGGAGTTGACTTAAATATTGCTTTCGACTATGACAATAATTTGGCTAAATATTTTCACATATCACTCGAATATCGCGTGATGCAAATTATTTGAAGCTGTGATAGTAAATCATTTATTATGAAGAGAAGGAGTCGATATTGTATTAAAGTTTACCCGTAACTTGAAAGTTCACTTTACATTGTGACTGGACGCGTCTCATGTCCCTCGACACTTTTTCTCGGGGTAGTCATCATCAGTGACGTAGTTATATAATTAATATTATACATTATGAAAAAAAATAAAAATAATGTGAATTTTATATAATGTAAGCTGCTTTTATAAGTAATGTAGTGTTCTCAAAGCTTTAGCAGTCTTTTAGAATTATTGTTTTTAATATTGTACTATGTTTTTCTTAATTTCTATTCTGTGTTAGTCACTAGTGAAATAATTCCTTATTTGTCAGGAGTGGTCCGATCATGAGACCGTCATACCTGGTTGGCAGGCGGGGTTTTGCACAAGCTAGGGCCAAAAATGACAAATGTGGACATCCGTAGAATTTAAGTGTATGTTTGTTTGATGTTTGATGTTAGTAGTTTAGGGGAAAGTGCTTTTATAGAATAAAATTAAATCCCATTCACTTGGATGCAGGTTAAAAAAATATAGACAACATTGTTTAATAAAAAAAAATAGGTGTTAATCTATGCTGTTCTAAAGTTCTTCCTCGATGACAATAAATCATATATATCGGGTTTATAATATGCGATAAAATCGTAACAAATATAGAATATATATATATAGAAGATACATACAATGACAATACCTATAAATATAAAATGAAGTATAGAAATGACTAAATACGTTGGTTTTGTGAGCCGTGGAATATAATGCGTTTCACTATATCACGTAAGATCAAGGAACGCTAGTGGACGATAATAATTTTTGACAATATATTTACTAACAGACGTAGTATAAGCTTTGTTAATATACAATTTAGATTCTTCCGTTTCAATATTATTTGTAAACATAAGTAGTGTGACATTTTTAAAACTTTGAAATTAATGGAACTTGTAATTATATTAGAGAAATAGCTTTAATAGATCTAAGACATCATAATATTATTAGACATAAGTAGTAGATGGTAGGTGTGGTAAATATTTTTTAAGTTTAGGAGAAAAATATACTAGTTCCTTTTATATGGATAATGTTATGATTTTTCATATGGTCTCTAGATGTTCTGCGACCCAGAGGGGTCTTTCAGAAGACGTGGTTATAGCACAAAGCTATGCTCAAAATAACTTAGTATATTTATATAAGTAAATAGAATGAAGTAAACAATTTAGCGATGTGAACATGAACAACTTCAACTTTTGAATTGGCGGAGAAATCGTTCAACTAAAGACACGCAAATGAAATTAAATATCACTATTTAAGTACACGAATAATACCTGTGTAGTGTAGATATCTGCATTTTAATATACATGCACAAAATAGTCTTTAATCCTGCCTGCACAAGGTTCATCTTACGGCCTAAAGAAAAATGGCAAGTCTAAGCGCTGTCAGTAGTATCAGGGTTCACGTTCACATCGCACTAAATATATTATATTCTACATTTACATGGAAGTATGGTTGTTGACTTCTTATGAGTCTCCTTCTCAACTCGAGCTTTCTATTAGTGTTACGAGAATTAAAGAATATATGAATACATTAAATTATTATATCAGATGTTTAAATTATCAGTTCGTTAAAATTATCATGATAAAAGGAGTTAGGTTCCAATATCATTTAACAAAAAAAAAAAAACATGTGAATGATCGATCATTTTTATGAACTCATCTTTTTCTATGTAGTGACTGAATGGAAGTAATTTGAAAATGAGGACAGAATAAAAAAAAAAAAACAATAAACATTGCTATAACATTCTGAAATACAATGATCAAAAATATGAAGTCTGTTCTCGTTTTCATAAAACTTAGATGTAATAGATAGTAAGTTAGGTTAGGTACAATAAAATAAATGAGTAGGTATCGTAGGGCCATGCTTTAGTGTTCTGTGACATCTTATGATACTTGACTTGTGATCTCTGCATTATGAACTCTGCATTTAATAGTACTCAGTACATTAGCTCAGTTTATTTTCTACTCGCCTTTATGATTGCGTTTTCTATTAATATGAATTCTATTAGCACAAATTATTCTGTCTTCTATTTATGGATATTATTTGGGTGAACTGGGCGGACGGTAAGGTAGTATAAAAGGGCTGATATACCAACAAAGTAAAATTATTTTACGAACGCAAATCAACATGCGAGTACAGAGTAACAGAGGAGACATGCGATATGTTTTAGATACACATTAAATCAAATGCCTCACATTATCATGTAGGTAAGTGTGTATAGTAACACCATATTGATTCACAACCTTCAACAGTTGGGATGGAGCGACTCTATATTGAATATAATTTGAGCAGGCGAGCACGTTTTCATTTGTCTTAGTCTGTCCAAGTTACTTCTGTAGTAGCGAAGCTTAATTTATAGAGATGTGTCTCAAACGAAACTAAGTTCGTTAAAGAATTATAAATAAACATAAAAATGCATTGGTATTTGGCTTTATATAGAACATGTGTGGAATATGCATGTTCAGCTCTTAATGTTTATATGAACGTAGTTTTACATGTTTAAATGTACATGTATCGCGTATATTGTATACTGTTGTAGATTATAATTGCTGTTGGAAAATAAAATCTATGGTAGACTATATTGTGTCGTGTTCAAAGCATATCTTCTCCGAGTCAGCAGGTTTGACTCCAACCCATAGTTATAGGTAAGAAAATTATTAGATACATACGTATTTGTAAAGAAATAGTGACTATCGTAATTAGCGACAATAAATATTTTGATAATGAACAAAAATATATATAATTCTAAATTTCTACTGGTGGTTACATAGTGGTTAAGTTTTCATAGAAATAATAACAGAATGTATTAAATAATAATAAAAAAAATATTGAAAAATCGTTGACACAAACCGTTAAGTAGGTACTACTTATACAAGGCGAATGTAATGAAGACCTAACCACTAAATATCCATGAACAACTTTATATCAAGCTTGGAACTTGAATTACATTGCTTTCGTCAATTTAATTTCTGTCAACAATTCCTTACTTCCTACATATTTTCATCGAAGCCATGCATTTCAGGCTAAAAATAATAACGGTTGTGTATTTAATGTTTAATGTATGACGTCACTGTCTAGTGCTCGCATCGGTGTACACTGGCCCCTATTGAATGTTGATCGTTGTAGAAAAATATTTATTAGATATTAATGAGTGTTTCTTTACTAACTAATATATAATATTGTATACTAGCTGGATACTTGTTATTTTATAGTTACAACTAATGGTAGCACATTGTCAATGAAATTACACATACTTACAAATAATAAGGTACTCTCTATACTTAGAAAAAGCTATAAAGTTTGAAAGTAGTTATCATTTTTCTTTCAGAATATATATATCTGGGCTGGTCCTAAATTGTTATCATTTAAAGTATACCTAAATGTGGTATGGGAGCTAATTTCTTTGACAATGTAACTAACATCATTTTATTTGAGACTCATTTCTACTTCGTTGGAATCTTTAGATATTTTTATACCTATGTAAGTCGTATGAAAGTTTAGATATTGTCAATTTCTTGCCAACGAGTATTGTGTGCGCAAAGATATCAATTAATATCAATTACATAATTAACTTCGTGTCTTCATTTGAGCATGTTGAAGTATTTGCAACTTAAAATAACAGTACTAAGATGCTCTATAGATTACACAAAAACGAAATTAATAGTAAACCAAATCATAAACAACATAATAACAAATAAAAATAAAGATTATAAATCAATTTAAAGAAAATTCGTTGTTTCTGATAAGAGATAGAATTGGAAGATGTGGAAGACAATAAAAGTGATGAGACAATATATCGACGGAAGTTACTCGGTAGCTTAGTTTGTTGATTTATTGAACTTTTGTACTTTTCCAACATCTAGACTTATAAATCAACCTTCGTAGTTTAAATATTTGTCATTAAGAAATTCGATTGGAGTAATAATTGGGACTATTTTCGACAAATTGATTGAAAAAAATAAATATAGGTACAAGAAATATTAGTTGAAAAATTATTTACACCCACTTGTTAAAACTGACACTGTTTTTTAAATGTTTTAAATATAATTATGTAGTTACAACGAAACCATTTTTGCGCTTAGCGACTCCCAATGTAAGGAATTATGGAAGCGAGATATGGTATGATAAAAAAAAATAGAGGCAAACGCATATATCCGAAACTCCGAACAATTGTCGATAAATAGCAATTTATCGATGACCTGAGTGTACTGTTTCCCTGCGATCAAGGATTTCTAAGCCCGACTATGACAGCATAAATTAATTACCAGACTGGTCCCTTTATTACTTGAATCTAACAAATTATATAATTATGTAGACACGTAATAGATACGCACAAATTACTCTGTACTATAAAACCACTATTTTAGAACATTTCCGTTTATATACAAGCTCATTATCTGTGGATTAAACTACGTACATGTTTATTATATCGATGTTATGTGTGCTAGGAAGATGTTGCTTTCAAAGCTACTTGTGATTCCTGTTTTGATACGATCCTGCGAACTTATGTGCTTCATATATTTAGTGTTATCATGTAGTCTTTTTGCAGAGTTTATGTAAAATGTTTGGTAAAGATCTTGATGTTGCAAAATGATTTGTAGATACATCATACCTGATGTAAAATTTTATAACTTCTCAATCAGTTTTAAATTACATCCAAGATATCTTTAAATACAGAAATTTTGCAATATGGAAATCTACTCGAAATCTTTTTGAAACAGATTTCTTTTCGTCACGAGAAATTGTAAATCATACTAATTATAAAATGATAATAGCATGTTAAGTTACCTCGTACAGAACATTTAGTATTGCGTCGTTAGTTTGTCTTTGTGGCGAGCCGGAGCGTGTCGCTTGTAACCCCTTGTGTAGCTTTACTTTGTTCCTCAAGCTTGGATTAAATATTATAATAAATTACGTGTTTTATTTAATAAACGGTTGCACCAACCTGTCCTAATAAAGAAAGATGCATTAATTACAACATGTGTAGGAATGCACACGAGGTGGAAGTGAAATTGTCACTAAAACTTTTACCATGAATTCAATACATGATTCTAGGACCCGCCAAAGGGAAAATTTTTCGTCGGATACAAAAAAAAAACTGCTTTTTCGTCGCTGGGGGAACTACAATTATGTACGGAATCCATAGCAATAGTTATCGAACTTCCATCCTGTATATTGATATCGTGTGATGTACATTAAAATTGCCTATTACATTTCATCTCGGACATTTTTAAAATTACTATTTTAAGGGTTCAACTTCGTCAGTCGAATAAAATTGAAACTACAGTACCTAGTAATTGAATTAATATTTTACTAATGGATACAATATAGTTACATTAATCAACAATAGGTATAAATAACTAGGCGTTAGCCGCTACCTACATACACGTGGTACATTTCCTTTACATATTCGGGCGGTTAATGAAACGATGAGAAACGTAATAGCGCCACCATCGCTTGCTCAATTATAAGCTTTATTTTAAATTCATAATTTGTATGAGTACGAAAACCGCCCTTATTGCTAGTAAATAAAAGAGTTCAAATTTATTTGTAGAAAAAAAACAGGTTTTTGATGAGGACGATGGTGGCGCCCTCAAGTCATCTTACTCGTAAAACAAACGCTAGTTAGTGTTGGGCAAAAATGCTAAATATTCTAGAGAAAATTCTAGAAGCATACTTTTGCCCACACTGCTGACACGAAGCTGTGGCCCATTCGATAGTAAAATTGGCAAACTCGACGCCGATGTTACTTCGCAGACTGAGGTTCATTAACGCAACGATTCTAACAAAGAACAATTTACGGGGAGAAAGGTACATCGTAACGAAAAGTTTCGCCATGGATTCAGTGCAAGATTCTAGAACCCTAGTGTTGAAAATTTTAATAGGTTATTTTAGAAAAATCAACTGTTTCATACATTTTAACCGTGTAGATGTTGCATCGTTTATGGAGCAGCTGAATTTTATTTCGTGTCGAGTATCGATTGCCTGTTTTCTACGCACTTATGTACAGTCAACAAAAGAAGTATGCAGGGTCTTCAGATATAGTTGAAGTTTTCTTAGAAACCGAAAGATGTCTTCGGTTGAAACTTAACTTGATTAATAAACTTTTTATCATTTACTTTTTAAATTGAATTATATTTGAAAACATCCATCGGTTTCTAAAAAAACTTCAACTATATCTGACGACCCTGCATACATATCTCTAACTCTCACTGTATCTACCTGCGCAGTGACATGCGACACTCGATAGGTCACCAACCCAAAAAGTATCAACGCTGGTGGGTCTAGACTTACGTACAGAATCCATTGTGAAAGATTTCTTTATGATGTCCCTTCCATCCGTTATAATAAACTAACAATAACAGAGATTCAAGATTTATTGAGATCGTGCTTAATGAACCTCAGACTTATTTTAGTTAATTTGAGTTAATTTACTAGAACTAATTAAACATAACCCGTTAAATACTGCTACCATAGATAAATTCATAGCTGAACTAAATAATTAATACAGCGAGGACCGTTTTGAAAGTATGAACACTGATGAACTTCACTAATTTCATTAAGGTTTACTTAATTAAACTTTGTTGCATTCATATTGACTTTTGAATTGGCTCACTATGTAGGAAGTTATATCTACTATGTGACATTTTATGACTCAATAATCGAGAATACAGGACGAGGACACACAGATAGAGGTGGCGAGATAATCTGAACGAGTACCGGAGTGTTGGTTCGGGGAGGGAGTTGGAGAAGGCCTTTGCCTAGTAGTAAGACAGCATAGGCTAGGAAAGAATGGTACCAATAACATAAAATCTGACTTCACAAAACAAAAATGGGAAGACACAGCATATAACTAAGATTGACTAATTAATTTTACATCATAATATGGTAGTCATACTGATATGATAATAATATGTATACGTTGCAGAGAAACTATATACCATTTTTTTTTTAACGGATTAATTAGTTGTTTCTTTTTTTATTACTTCTTGTAACAAAGGTGACTAACAAAACGGCCCTCGCGTGAAGCATGAGTTAAATGAAACAGTTCGCACAACATCCAAGTTCAGTCTTGAGTATTTTCTCTAAATTGACTAATCGATTGATCTGTTACAGTAATTACAATTACATACGAGGTTATACGGAAAGTAACGAGCAGTAAGATTGTAGTAAAATATAAAATACGCTCATGCTTAAAAAAAGGATTCTTACATTTAATTAAATGGTAATATTTTACATTTAAAAATTGTGATGAGCATAAAATCATTCGAGTTTATTGAAAGAATTCTGAGCAAATAAAAATATTATAAAAGGAATAACTTAAAAATAAACGTTACATAATTACGCAATGAAAAAATTATTTATGTAAAAATATATTATACTAAAATTAAAGTCGACAAAGCCTCAAATTACAAAAACTAAAATAAGCTTACAGTCTTAATAGAAGAGTATTATGACAAATCACGTAATGTATAATATTCAGTACAATATAATACACACAATACATAAGTGCGCCCGCACGTACTCTCGCGCAGTGACGTAAGCGTAATCGCATTTAAAAACATTCGATTACCGAATAATTCAACTACTTCGTATAATGTTCGACATTAATTGTATTTATTCACAAAACAAATACGTGAATAATGTTCTACTTATTATGATAATCATTAAGAAATAAAAAAAAACCAATCTAATTGAATATTCGTCTGGAGTATAATTTATAATGTAATACTGTTTACATATATAATTATAAAATTGGTCCATATCTGTCACACACCTTTTTAACAATACAAAACAACTATAATGTTGAATACAAAGACCTATTAATTCCTAAAAATGGGAGATAAATAAATGACTTCAGCTAAATTAGCTCTAAAACACTTACTACTGCAAATAAAATAGCAATCGTTGTCAAATCGCGAAGAAAAATTAAGAGAAGAGCATGTGAAAGATATAGTCCTTATTCAACACCCGAACCTTACCGTAATTACAATCGACGTTAGTACAAATTGACAGTACACAAGGCTTTATACAAACAACTCTACAATGTACAAATGAAACAATTACATCCTTTAGCCGAACACCTACGTCAACAATTACTTCATAAGTATTTTTAAACAAACGTGTCGAATAATTTTATTCTTTTTATAAGAAATGGTCTGGCAGTTATACAATGGCCTAAATTTGTCTACACGTCTACTTGTTAGAACACGTCTTTTTACGAACCAACTATATTCGAATAGTATATCCGTATCGTAAAGAGTTGACCACATGATTGTAGATTATCCCTTTAAAATATCAGTCTAGTCAGTAGATAATTATTGTCGACTAACGAAGACTAGTCGATTGAATTTAAAAAATTTCGCGTATACCCTGAGTCATGTGATTTTAAGAATGTATTTATAGAAAGAGAAAGCAGACAGTCGCATACTGGCATCTTGCTCTCCCACCAAGCTAATCTAATCTTGATTGATTATGAAGACAGTCTTTAGTATTACTATGTTTATTAACTGTGATCCAGACGATTTCTTACACAAATCAATATAATACACTACAGTGTTATTTATAAAATAATGTATGTTTCATTAAAAATAATACATACATCTACGTAAATACTATGTTAATTAAATAGAGCCTCGAGGCAGATAGCTTTACAGATAAAATATAACATTTATATTAACAAATTAATAGAGTGGTGATTAGTCAGTGGCTGCACAAGTTTGTTTTTAAAGCATTTTATAAAACAATTAACTTTCTGAACTTGTTCGCAACGGAAGTTTTACTTCGACATAATATGTACAATCAAAAGTTATTATGCTTTTCAAGTATAAATGTGATATAAACACTTAAACAGCCACTAAACAATACCCTGTATAGGAAAATCTATGATTTCGATAACATATCAGTGGCGACGATATAATTCATTTACTTAAATTTAATGATATGAAGCAAGCGCAAAAGTTTACCAATTTCAAACAATTTAAAATGTTTCTTATTTTTTTTATAATTTCTAATTTTATACCACTACATACTTAGCATATAAGTTATATTAATATCGATAAATGTATTTGTCGTCAATGGATTATTTGATAAGTAGGCCATGGCCTAATGGCTTCGCACTAGTTAATTATCAGTGCAATATTTTTGTTTCATTAAAAACATGAAGTGTTTTCGTACTAATATTTTCAGATGCCTACAGCAGTTTTTACATAAACCAGTTCACCTATCGAGTTAATATAAAATGTATGCTATATAAACCTTCGATAATTCTCAGTCGTTAAATAGCCTCTTTCGAGAAAATATCACGTACACAATGTCTACCGCTAACAATATTGAACGATCAAACGTTTAAAATCTTTGGTGTGTTGAGTACTATGGATCACTAAAATTATCGCGTTCCAGTTAATTGTTTAGTTATCAATTTTCACCGACAAGGCTTTGTGTTGGACAGTTATCTCGACATCTACTTTTATTCGATTCATTATAAATGTTAATACGAGTACGAATACTCAAATTCTAAAATAAAACATAATGTATGTTATTGTAAATATTACGGTCAAAATATTAAATTCCTACTATTAGTTTGCCTTATTCATAGTAACTAACCCAATTTTTGTACCAAGTGATGACTGATGAGTATGATATAATTACGTGCCCGTACGAGCTGAACAGATGATCAAGGGGTAATAATTACCGCTAAAGTTAGAAGTCGAAAGACATTGGACTACAAAATAGTAACGAAAGGCGATCACAAATAAAAATAATATTTTAATTCTAACGAGTTGAGATTCAAATTTTTAATAAAGGCGCAATTAAATTGACGAATGCTTAATGAATTATAGCTACCTCATAATCTACAGACTGAAACAATCCTACGACCTGTTTGTAATCGCCCGACAATATTCATAAAACAATGATTGTGTCTATTACAGAGTAACAAATACCCCAAATGATTATGTTTTAATCTACATGGAGTATTTGTTAAACTGTGCTTACGAGGACATTTTACGATATAATTATACATAGTTATTTGTCGATCGTCATTGTTAAGATAGAGATATTATTTAAAGTGATTCTAGATATGCAGCTTTTTAAGGTAGTTTGGATCGGAATGGACAACCTTAAATAAATATACTCCTAGACTTGAAGATTGGAGATTTTGACACAAGTGTCTTGACATGATAGAAGTTATCGCTGAAGCTTCGAATCTTAATAAAAACTATGTTACAATAACCAACATACTCTTGTCCGGAAAAAGATTGGAAGAATGCACACACGGACAAGTTTCAAAACGAACTATGTAACCACAATTTAAATAAATTAAATTGTTCTTCTGCGACAAGGTGTTTCAAGAAATTCCAAGCAATAAATAGAAAATTCTAGAAGTTATATACAGGGAAGACGTGGGTGGTAATTCCACCCTTATAACGATAGAGTTAAGATTCAAAAATAGATTTGTAAGAGACAACAGTGCTACATTTACTTTTTAGTCTTTCAACATTCGCTGTTTGGGTTCGAAGAGTTTTAGGCCTTCAACTAAAATATTATTTATATTGTTCTGAACTTAATGATTAATACAAAATACCTAAAATTATTACACTGAGCGCGGCCGCTGACAGAGTTCAGTTTACATTCATTCGGCTTCATTCACTCGATTTACTCACTATTCCAAGTACCGCAAAATTCGAAAATTCATTAGAAAAAAGAACTACCTACAGCGGCGTCCATTAAAATCACTTTAACACTATTATTTTCTTCAATCGTATAAACTTGAGGCCGTTCTACTAATATTCTACAAATGCTATTTATTTTAATTTTTATAAAACCGTATAATAGCGCTTCATACTGTTTTTTAGTAACAATTTTTTCCAATTAAAAATAAGTTTTAATGATATGGCTGTTAATCAATAAAATTGTACATAAACAACGGTAACTACAGCCAAACAAAGTCGTTACTTAGAATGCTTATGGAATCAAACTTACCCATACAAGTAACTTTTCCACATAGATAACATTTACCAGTCACACGACAACAATACAACCAATTTCCAACACAACAGTCCATAAGTTTACCAAGTAACCCGCTGTAAAAATAAATTGTAAGTAATAACCGACCTTATTTTTATAGCGTTAAGGATCTAATTGGACTGCTGTATGGACGCGAGAAAGGCGGGGTCGACAGACGCTACCTTTGCCGTCAGGAACGCGTGCATGCAGAACAATAAGCTCTGCAGGATCTGGCATTCTAGCTCCTGAAACACATTAAATAAAATAATTAGAAATATTTGCTTTACAACTGACTAGAAACCTTGAAACCTTAAGAAAATACAGGTAAATTTAATAATAATTACCTTAGTTTCAATAACTTTAGTCTCAGAGTCTTGGAAATGTAGTTTTAGTTTCGATTTACCGTCATCGCTTGATCCTCGTAGCTGAGAAAACCTGAAAAATTAAAGGCATGTGAATTTCAAAATATTTCCCAAAACGCAAAAACAAATTAAAACAATGTTTGTTCTTGTTCCTATGAATGGTAATTCCCTTTCGCTCCAACGTGCATCTTACCGGTAGGCCCACACGGGCTTGGCGCCGGGCGTGCCCTCGCTGAGCGAGAAGCCGGCCGACCAGTCCAGCGTGAGGCCGGCCGCGCGGCCCATGTGCACCACAGTAAACGTTTTCTTCTGTAACAACACACATTATTAATGAAATATGTGTCTCACATAAAGTATTTTTTTACTAATAGGCGAATGACAAAATAGACTCGAAAGGAAAAAACTTTTGTTCCATTTGTAACATTATTATAGTAGGTATTGCTAGTACATACTTATTCCATGTCGGGACGGCAACATAATTATCCTCAACAGCAAATGACAATAATTTTGACATCGTCTAAATTCGATGTCAAACAAAACATATTACTGACGAATAAGTTGTGAACTGAATTATATAGCTAAACAGAAATGTATGGAGACTGTAAACACGTTTGTACAATATGGCAACCACCTAAATGCACTGATGTGCCGCCAACTGCTAGCTTTCTGCAAAGGAAGGTAAGGTGTCCTTATGTATTTTATACGTAACAACTAACACAGTAAGAACTAACAGTTGCTGATTGTTCCTGACATCGCTACACTATAAATCTGTATGTAAAGATCTCGTATTCAATCTTTGAATTTCCTGGATAATCCCCTAAAAATGTCTACTACTTGTACTAAAAGTATCGCCCTCGTGTCCCGACAGCGCTGCACGCTGCGTCAGCTGGCGCTGGCGTGCGAGTGGCACCACGGCACGGCGCTGTTCATCCGCAGCCTGTCGCGCCTGCGCGGGGAGCGCGCGCGCCACACCAACAAGTACGTGTGGCACCCCTACAGTCCCATCAAGTACTACTGGGACTGCATGTACCTGTTCTTCATGTTGACAGTCTTTATCTACATGCCCGTGCAAGTCTTTATTATATGTAAGTACATTTTTCTATATTTTGCAAACAGCATCATCATCATACATCGCTATTTCGACATGACCTAAACTGTATTTTCACTTCCAGGCCCGCCTCCCAGAGACTGGTTTATCTTATTTACGGACGGATTAGCGTTCCTGAACGTATGTACTCAGTTCTTCACCGGATACCTCGACCACAAACACAAGATTATCATTCTCGATCTCAATAAAATTTCAATGCACTACCTCAAAACCAACTTCATTGTAGACTTTATTGGGTGTTTGCCGTTACAGCTTATAGTACCTTTTGCCAAATGCGAGTATCCGACCCACACAATCATGTTCATTTTTAAGCTGCTAAGAAGTATAACTATGATCAAGCAGTGGAAGAATGTCATTGGTCAGCTGCAACTGTCCTACATTAATTACATAGGTCTCAATATGTTGGTGATTATGATAATGTTTTTTCACTGGATGACCTACATCCACTACCAAGTACCGATGCTGTGCTATCACTTATATGAAAAGAACGACGTTTTGATAGCATGGCTAAAACGATTCAACATAAGGAAGTATGAAAAAGGCGCTAGTACATTATTTCAGAAGTATACAGCGAACTTCTATTTGGTGAGCGGCCTGCTTTTACGAGCGGGCTACTACACGCCTCTGGACTCACACTTCAAGCCGGAGTTGTTGCTGTCATCGCTGATGGGGTTAACAGGCCTTCTGTTTCTTACATATCTGTTCTCAGCATTGCTGCGCTTGTCAATGTACAATCAGCATAAAGTATATTGCTTCAGTGGAAAATTGAAAGCTTTGGAGGAGTATATGCAGTACCTGCGATTGCCGAAGTATTTGAAAAGAAAGATTAGGATGTTTTTAAACTATAAGTTTAACGAGCATTACTTCAACGAGAACGCCATCCTGAGCACGATCCACGAGCAAATCAAGCAGGACATCAACGTGCACTGCTGCCAGCGCCTCGTCATGAACGTGCCTATGTTCCAGGACATGCCCGTCGCGCTCATCAATTCGATTATATTTAGTTTACATCATGTCTTGTTTATGCCTGGCCAAGTAAGATTTTTACTATGGCTCCGTACCAAATCCATCCGTACCAAAATGGTAAAAAAGGTTTTGGTGCGACTTAGTAATTCCGTGTCTGTCTGCACAGCCACTTATTTCGGCAACTTATGAAGTTATCGCCTTAAAATTAGAACTTGTTTAAATAATACCTGTTCTATAGAAAGTTATTATAAAATTCATAAAATAGACCGCGTGAGGGACATCGTTACACAAATTTTTACTCAGATTTGAAGACTATTCAACCCTAGGTCAAAATAAATAAAACCTAATAACCTATTTCAGACAGTGGTGGAGTTCAACAAGCCGGGCCGAGCTCTTCACCTGATATCGTTCGGCACTGTCGCCGTGATGGACGCCACGGGGAGAGAGGTGTGTGCCTTGTGTGTTGGAACTGATTTTTTTTATGTGGGCGTGGTTCTCTAAATCCCGAAACTAAAATGGCGAAAATAATGCGACGCTGATTTTGATTAAACTCAAGGTTATTTGTCATTTATCAACCCGGGCCCCGACCAGCAAATTGCATGGCATGGCAACTGGCGGTAGACGGATGGTCACCGAGCAGACCCGTCATCGCGTCACCAACCGGTGGAGCGAGGCAGTGATGGTCTGATGGCGTGTTGATAAGAGACCTCTACTCATTAGACTGCATTTAGGAAGCTCAAACTTGTATAATTATTAACACAAGTTTTTATTTTTGTTTTAATTCACACTTTTCTCTGTTACTTTGCAAAAAAAGTGATTTGATTTTATTGATGGGATTGCAGGTAGCACATCTCCGGGACGGTGCATTTTTCGGAGAGAACGCCTTGCTAACGCCGGGAGTGTTGAGAACAGCTAAAATCGTTGCCCTCGAAATTACAGAAATATACATGTAAGTCTTAGTACTAAGAAGTATTGACAGTAGTAGATAGTGTTTATCTCAGTCAAATAATAGGCTACATTTGCTCTGCTTCCAAAATTAACTGCAGTCACCGGCCAATTAGTACTAGGCAAGAGGGCGGCGATAAACTTTGCTCATTCCTTAAATGTAAGTAGGTGTCTCACGCTCTGGACTGTCAAAATATACAAGGTATTTCTAGAGATATGCGATCACGCAGAGTTTTCAAAGATTCTATAAACCAAAGCGATTCTTTGTCAAATGTAATGTTGAGCAGTGTATTTCCCGTATAATCCCGTGCAATTATTTGTATTTGTATTGAATTGGATTGGAACTAAACATAGGTTGAACAGCACGACCTTCCAGACGTGCCTGGAGCCTTACCCGCACCTCAAGCGTCGCTTCGAGCACGGCGCGCCGCGCGAGCGTCGCCGCGTGAGCCTCGCCTCGGCCGGCGCGGGGCCGCGCGCCAGCACGGGCTCGGGGAACACTCGCACCTACCCGCGGAGCTCATTCGCGGCTAGCGCTGGCAGTCTAATAAGTTAGACTGAGACCAAGCCCTTGGGGCAGTCCCCATTAGCACCCAAAATATTGGCGGATGTCGTTCTGACATTTGTTTAATTAACTTGTTGAGTAAGCGCTACTTCGTCATTGTTAATTAATTAATAAACTAAGTTTAACATTCAAAAAGTAATTATTTACGTTTTATTTTAACGAAACCGAGTAGGTTATGCTATTTCTTTCACTTAAGCACTTTATAGTCACACTTACTACAGTTAACCTAGGTATTTTTATAAGAATTTTTACACTCTGTAGTGTACTAAGTAGTTAATTTCTTATAAATAACTCGCTTTAGAATGCCATGAGCCTAAAAAGTTATTACGCACACAATAAATCAACACGCACCGCGCTGCTATAATGAATTTCTGGACATCATTTTTGGGGTTTCGTTTTCTGATATCCCCAAGGTTCTCGAACCTCAGCAAGTTGATACCGAATGTTGTTTTATTTCTGATGACTTTTATCAGACCAATTATTATTATTGTCGGCTATCCACGACCGCAGTAAGTGGCTTGATACACATATTTGTTGCAAGATGTACCTTTGAGGATCGCAATGTGATGACTTCAAATCCCTGAGGAAACATTACCTGTCGATGTGTCTATAAGAGCCGGACAGATGGGGTCTCAAGGCATATGCCGCTGAGGTTGTAATTTTCAAATCGACGGTTTTGTGGGAATCATTCTGTATTTAAGCGTATGTCGTACCAAGCCGTAGTCGTCGTACTCTTCTTTTCTTATTTTAATAAGATTTATTTACGTAAAAATTCGTGTGAATTCCACTAGAATCTACGGATAATAAATTGCTTTGCAGTTTGATAAATGCTATATTAAAGACAAGCTACGGAACATTGTAAAAGTTAAATAACAGAATACCTAAAACTCTCCAGGCCTCAGTATGTTTGCCTCTGTTACGTATCTCACGACGTGGACCCTCATCAATAGCACTGAAGTCTCGACTCACCCCGAGGCGGATGACGGAGTTGACGATGTTGTGCGTCCAGGCGGCCTCCACGCGCAGCAGCTCCTGGCGCGTCTCGGCGCTGAAGTAGCGCGGGCCGGCGCAGGCGGGCGGGCCGGGCGCCGAGCTCTGCACCAGGAAGCAGTGCTGGCGCCAGTCCACCGTCTCGCTCTCCTTCACCGTGCGGAACATGGTCTGGTACACCTTCAGCGTCTCCGGGCACTTGGCTAGCTCCGTTATGTTCATCTGGAGGACGAACGTACGCTCAAAATATTGTTGGAAACATGGCTCTTGACGATCGTATCTGTTCGATAGCACCTACTAATACATAGAACCTGTACTTGACTAGCGCTGTGGGTGTAAATGTACTACAAACACAGCTTGTTGTGTTGTATTTCCCTGGTCACTTACCGGCGGCACATCGAACAGCATGACATCGGTTCCCTTGAGCAGCAGGAACTTGGGGCGGTATGTCTGCCACGGCTGCTGCGCCTGCACCACGCCCTCGTGCACCCAGCCCATGTACTCGATGCGCTCGCCCACGCCGAAGTGACGGTTGAACAGCTTCATCTGGGTGACAAATTTACAGATGCTTATTGGTAAAAATAAGTAGGATGTTTTATTTTAGGTAGAAACATGGAAATGTACTATGTTACAATGAGTGCCACGATATTCTGTGTAATTATTTTATTTTAACACATGCAGGTACGATTAGTACAATAACCTTTACATAAATAAAATAAAAAATACCATCTAAATTGACGCAAAATTATTCATTATTAGTTTTTTTTTAAAATCGATTAAAGGCTTTCTAGAACACATCCCAGCACTGACCTGCAGGTTGGTGAGCCCCACGATGTTGTCGGAGATGCTCTTGAGCCACAGCGACAGCGCGGCGGGGTCGTCCGCGTGCACCACGCCTGACGTCACGTGCGGACGAGCGCCGCGCACCTGCGGGGGGGGCAGGGGGGGTTACATACACATTTGTTGCGACATAATTATGTTATTCACACAATTGTGTTGACTACATACCTCAAACGCTCCAGGCCGCAGTTTGTCTGTCCCTAATACGTATCTCGTGACGTAGCCCATCATCAAAGGCACTGAAATAAATACGTCACTATAGGACATCGCGTTTTGTAAGGAGACAATCACACATTTTTTTGTAAAAAGGCACATTTACAATAAGTATCTTACTATAATAATATAGCATTACCAAATACAAAAATCTTAAATCGAAGTAAAAATAGCAGTACTTAGGTAGACCATTTCATTCAACATCAGTGTGTATTTTTATTAGCAAACTACGAATAACTTTCCTGCTTTTTAATTTAAATATTGATATACTTACTATATTAATAATGTGTAATTAAATCAGGTAAGATTAGTGGTAGATCTCAAGATATGGCCACAGCTTATTTTAACATACCTGATACAACGTCTCGCCACTCCTTGGTATCAGCGGGCCGGTCAGACGCGACAGAGGGCGGACGGGACCCGCGCGCGGATTCCGCGCGGCTGGCCGGCCGGCTGCCATCCTCGGCGTCCGCCCAAGCACTCTGTGAGGGGGGAGGGACAAGTGTATAGCAGCGGAAGTTTTTATTTCACAAATGGAATTAAAACTCGAACCCACTTTCGCTTTTTAACATCACGAACAATTCTGGTGTCAAGCAATTGAATACAGCCATGTTTCCTTTCGTTTGTTTCATAATTGAAATACTTAGCAACAAAAGAAGAACTTATAACAAAATAGTAACAATATAAGCTTAAAGTGATTAAGTGCATACCTGCCAGCCCCCGTTCGTCTGCTCGGTGTTCTTCTCAGAATTACAGTTAGCATCTACAGTCTTATTGTGAAGAGAAGGGTGGTCATCGCCGGTACTGCTGTCAGTGTCTGACGCGCCGTCCGCTAAATTGGTAACAATTGATGTCACAAGTTGAACAAAAATTAAAATTAAATAATGCTTAAAACTATGGGAAACGTTGAGTACAAATTGTAGCGTTAATAAACTACTTGTGCAAGTGAAAAGGAACTATTTAAAATATAACCTGATAACATCGTAAATAGTTCCCTTTCACATTTATTAACTACTTCTTTCTACCACTGCTCTAGTCTTGATTTAGCGCATAGGTACGAATTTTGTCAAACCACTTACATAAAGTCGGGTATTATAACAGAAAGAAGGTACCTACTATGCACAGTGAGACTTACCTTGCTTCTGCAAGAAAGGAGTAGCGGCTCTATAGTGTTTGACAGTAAGCACCACTATATCGCCAGCATTCCGCAGTATGTTCACTGCGTCGTCGTGTTTACACGCCGTTATGTACTCTCCATTCACTAGAATAGAGAACATTTTATGTTGCAAAAATAAGCTTCGTAACTGAAGACATTCGGAAAAAAAAGTTGTAAAAATTTAAGTATTAAGTTGAGATATCGCTAGAATCAACGTTTTTTAAATCAATTTGATTGAACCCCTAGCAAATGCCTATTTTTACTTCCTACATATCTAGTTATAAACAACGTAATATGTTATTTTCAAAATATCCCCTTTTATGCTTTTTATGTAGGTAGATAACTCTAATAAAAAAATCTATCCACGTAGGCGGTGAACCAAAACTGATTTTATATTTCCACTATCCATCGCAGGAACAATAACTACATTATTTAAGCACTCGTGTCTCATAATTATTATTGTTTCACATACAAGCATGTTCGTATTTATAGCCCGACCGCTCGATCCTAGTGATAAAACTTGCACAACGGCGTCGTGTCTGTGAAATCATCTTTGCTCCAAAGGGTCTAGCAGAGCGCAAGGAGTTAGCGTAACGTAAACTGAAAATAATCGTTTAGCACATAATATTTACTAGTTTCTGTCCGCTGGCTTTTGGTTACTGCCCCGCTCCTGTGAGTCGGAATGTTCTGCTTTATTATACTAGTATATCTAGATTACCTAGATGTGCTTGTCGAACTCAAAATGCTCAAATTTTAGTCGTATTCGAAAATCGTCTTGAATCGAATATTTTGACGTCAGCGCTCTCGTTTATCATTCGACTGATTTGTAAACTGTTTACAAGTGTTCTATAAGCAGACGCTGCACAACTAACCTACTTTTACGAGAATGCAATAAGAACAGTGATTTGTTTTGGTTCAACATTACTAGCTGGCTCATATATATAGTCTGGCTGTTTGATCGCGTAATAACATTTGTGTAACAGTGACGCGTCTACGACTTGATCTTTGTGGCGCCAAAAATCAAGAAGTTACGACAGCCGCGTCTAGTAAATAAATAATGTTTATCTACGAGTTTATACAATATTCAGAACGGCCAGGATATAAAACTACCAATACGGGGTGGGATCGACCTCATAACGTAAACTTTTATCATTCAGTACATGATTTTAGATCCCCCAGCGATTAAATCTTTCATAAGCTATTAAAAACAAAAAACAAAACCAACGCAGTCAAAATGTATAAAACAGCAGATTTTTTTTTTAATAATCGAAGTAAAATGTTACCCCTGGGGATTCTACAATCAAGTATAACTGAATCCACGTTAAACGGTTTAGTAACGATGTGCCTTCCTTCCTTCCCACCCTGTATAATCAACACTATTAGTCATTGAAACTTTATTAGGTACACTTCTCGTCAACAATGTTCTTTCTAAACACCGAAGAACGCAAATTTCGCAATTCATTAAAATAAGGCTAGAAGATCTCAAGAATATAATCGGTCAATCTCGACCCCACGGAAGTCTGTCCGATATATCTGAGGTTACATCATCCTCTACAAACTAATCTATATTCTCCAACTCAAGATAAATCCAAGATTCATATCAATCACGGTCAGACGGATAAAGTAAATAACAATATCAATAAACTGGGTATTCCGTGAAATTCGATCACTACAGCGAGCCTGCCAATCCATCAAGCTTCTGTTACGCCCAAAAATGATGTAAGATCCCCCGAGTTTCTTGATTGTCTTAATTAATGGCACAACAGACGTACAATTTGCATCCAGTGTCTAATTGCGACTTGTTAAGCAATTGGATGGGACTGCAATGGAACTAATTCGGTGAATTAACTGTAATCTACTATTGTTAGGACGAAGGATGCGTTACTAGCGATGTAGTTTTATTTAGCTCGGTGAATTAGAAAACATACAAAATGTCCTGTCTCTGTTCAAAAGTATTTTTGCGAGAGATTAATCTACTAACATCTACAAATTTCAAGGAAGTACGTAGGTACTTTCTCAAGCTGTGTATCAGCCATAGATCAAAAGTCATATCAGCCTAGATTTTATCTCAAGGCACTAAACCGTGGAATCTTCAAAAATAGGTTTAACCTGTCGCGATAGGTAGTGTACCTGTTGATATTTGCAACAATATGTGATCTTCGACGAACATTTATTTATTCACCATAACCGCTGTGTGAAGTGAAGACAAGAGAGTTTTATGAGTATGACAAAGGGGTGTAATACTTTATTTGTTAGGACATGACAGAGATGATTATAAATTGGATTACCTTTTCCTACAAGAATAGAAGCAGAATCACAAATATACCTTTAATTACAGCGTCTCCAACAAACAGCTGCCCGGTCTGGTCCGCAGCCTGATCCTTGTATATCTTGGAGATGAGGATGGGCAGCTTGTGTTCCGCGCCACCCTTTATGCTCAGCCCCAGACCACCGACCTTTTGGCGCGTGATTTGGACCATGCGCTCCTGGAAATACACCGAAGATTAGATGGGAAAAAAGAGAGACGTATGTCTCTGGTACTGATGTATATAGCTGCGTATCCAATCAAACAGCTTCAACTTGAAAAAAATAAAACTCATCACTTTCCACACAAGCCGCTTCTGATCGCTTATAATAAAGTGAGTTTTGGAATAACTCTAGCAGTCTGTATAAGGAAGACTGGAGGGAGAATAGGGAATATTTTTCCAATTTAATGTTGAAAGTGTTTTGTTGTTGAAGCCGTTTGGGAATCTGATTTATTTAGCGTCAAAAAGTTAATTGGATTTAGCCCATTTGCATGTGTCAAAACTGTGTAGGCGTCTCGATGCTAAATTATGATTATGAGTTTCGATAAGTTAATAGTCTGCTAGGTCCGATGGCGCCAATGCCTGACACTGTATCATAGTCACTATAGATTTTAATGTATTCAGCTCCCTTTTTTGCCGCAATAACAAACAAATTTACACGTATCACGAATAAGTACAATTTTGATTAGGTTTTCGTAGCAGAAACAGAGTGGCGTATATCTGATTAAAATATGTACTGCATAACGTTTGTATTTTTAATCCTACACGAGAGTAACACATGTGAGCGGCGAAAAGCTAATTATCTAAACAATGGGAAAATTTAAACACTCCCCCGGTTTTAAAACTCATCTCACGGCTAAGCTTCAGTGAGATACAGGGCTACCTGCACTAAATGTTTCATTGTGCGTTTAATAATTCACAACTACCGCCCATTAGCTTGCTCTCTGCCTTATATAAAAATCATTATCTGCGTGGATTTATGTTTGAATTGTTATGGAGAATGCCCACGGCTCTGTGAGTAACTTATTGCATGATATTTGCATAGGATTTTTGCCTTTCTTACAAAATTTTACAGACAGCAAACATTTGAAATAATATAACGGCTAAAGAGCTGTCATTTGGACATTCGAGACTACGGTATGTGACTAACCTTGAATAACCGTGAATAATACAAATGGGTATAAGTATAGCATTATGTTACTGCGCTCATCTCCTTGGAAGCGCCAAATTATGAGGTACTTGCTAGTAAACTTATAGAGGCCAAGTTTTGATTAACTACGCTGTTTTCGGGAGGTGAAAGTACTCATGAATACCTACGAATAACTTTTACTATCTTATCATCTCCAAAATATACACTAAAACAGCAGCTGAATTTTTCTTTCTTCAAAAATATTTCATGTTTATGAGTACTTTTAGTCCTTAATAAATGCGCAGCCTGTAGAGTTCACATTCAAGCTAAATTACGAAAATGTTTCCCGACTGGAAGGGCAAACTTTGATTAAACTTTGAAGTACCTACCTACCCATGTGAAATTACTGTTAAGTTATAATCAAGTATTAAGTCTAAAATGACACAGAATCAGCGCGTTTGGGGTTATTGTGCCGGTAGAGAATAATGACTATTGTCTCTACGAACCAATGGACAGCTACTGGACCCATTGAAGATTTTGATATTAAACCAGACGCTTTTCTCTTAGTCTTTGTTTAGGTATAAACAATACTTACCTACGTCATTTTAAAAATATTTTTTTTTATATTTTTGCCTGAGCTTCGTATATGACAGACTGCCTCTTTTATAGTTTGACTTCGTACAATCAATCACGATTTTTTAATCAATTCGCACACGTGATTCGTGTATTATCCAGCGCTCCACGAAATTAGGCCAGACGTAGTAAAACATGGCCGTGAACTTTATACTACACGTGTAGGAAAAACCATTAGTTTTTATTTGTTTAAAATTACTAGTTCCATATAGTGAGCCTTTAATAGCAGACAACAATGTCAAAGGTTTAGGTGTGCTATCAAATGTTCTCCCAAAGTCAAGGTTAATGAATAGAATGTATGGTAACTAACCATGGATATAGGGGAGCTGCGAGGGAAATCGACACACATCACGAACGTTAACGCTAATTTTCAATTATTTTTATAAGTGCTGAAATGAAAGCGTGTAGCCGTAAACTTGATTTTCATGAGCCATGAACCTGTATAATTATGAGTAATATTTTATAGGCGTCATCAATACCTTCCAACATCAAGATAAGGAATAAATAACACAACCCAGTACAGTAAATATCTATAGTAAATAGTCGGGTCAGTGGGTCATCATAGGGGCGTTGTTTAATACGAGAAAAAAAAGCCTCTTTTAAAAACTAGAAAATGAAAAATCAACTTTGGTTTCGGAAGTCCGTCAGTCAGTCAGTCGGCTTTGGTCATTTGTTTTGTATGGCAATCGACTTCCGTAACTAGTTATTATTTTTAACTTTGTAGTTATTGAAGGCGGATATTTCTTAGATTTCGATTTTTAGTATCATAATTCATTTCAAGGAAATCCAGACCCTAAACTAACCAATTCATCCTCAGCACGATACCTACCCCTTCTATTGTATGTGTACTTTTCATTGATGAGGTGTGTGTATGTAGAGTATCTTCAAAGTCCATGATTATTTTGGTTCATGTACAGTAAAATAACAAAATCACAAAACATCTACATCAAATCTTCAGGAAATTAATATGGCACCATAGTGATACCCTTTCGAATAAGAAAACAATAACATAATATACAATTCAGTTGAGAAATGTTCGAAATATAAGATAACAAATACAGAGTAAAAAAAAAACAACACCTCAAATTGTCACCATTAAAAAAGTATTTCTTTTTTTGATTAATAATTGCAGTAGAATCTCCCTCGGACTCACCAACCTACACTGTTTACAGGCTTTCCCTATAAGTAGCAACTGTAGTTTCTGGTTTACAGGAATATAATCAAGAGGCTAAGTGTGGAGACAGCCCGGCTAAACTAAAACTGCTTTCTGGTGTGTAGTGTAACCTTCTTCAATCATTTGAAAATACTGCCAATACTAGACTTTGAACATAGTCTAACTGACTAACCAAACAGTTCAACATAATAAGAACAATGGAATTGGCTATGAGCCTACGACATTCCTGTTATAGATATACAATACACACATACCTACTACATCATAATATAAACCTTCAAAGGTTGCTCACCCTAGCATGGGGCACATTCTTGTCTTTAGTCGGCTGCACAGGCACGGGGGCCTCTCGCTGTATGGTCACCGCATCCATTGTGAGCACCAAGCGAGCTGGCCTCGGACGGGACTTGCCATCCGAGACCTGCACCATGCCAGTGCGAATCTGAAAGATAGTGGAAGTTTGTAAAAAGGCATTTCCTAATATTGCCATTTCAATGTGAGTCTAACCAAAAAACCAATGTTAAAAGCCAACAAAATTTTATTTTAAGCATTTAGAATAAACCTGAGAATGTTTTTTGGTGCCAAATTATTTTACTGTTAATATTTCATTGTCAATTGATGAACAATAGGATGATTTCAATGCTAATTTGAGCTACCATTTTCAACACAAAGAATGCCTAAAATGAATCTATCAATCTGTGACAAACAAGGAAAGTAATTAATAATGCATTAAATAATGTTTTTGGTAGACAAACATTTTTAGTCATTGTTTACACATTATAATGTTTTTACTGTGCTCTTAATACAGATTGTCTGTATAAGAAGTTTTAACAGATTTCATTTACCAAGCAAACTGTGCTGTAGGTACTCTGATCTGATGGCTAGCAGATTATGCACTTGAGACTATTAAGTTGTTTCTGGGTGCAATGAGCCTTACTCATGAAGAACAATCAGATAATATGTTTATGGCATTCAACAGTTCCTATAAATGTATTTTTTTCAATTAAGAGTGTTACTTAATTCTTCAACCAAAATAAATGATCGCTAACTGCGAGACTGACCAAACTATATTTTGGGGAGAAATAGTCATACTGCTTACCTTTTCATCTTTCTTCTCCTCAATAGGCGTCATCATTGTAGAACATGCACACCATTACGATATAAAAACTTTGGGAACGTTACAAATATGACAAAACTAATTAGAGGAATAAATCATACAAATGAAAAATCGCGGACCCCTGCCACACTCACGAACGTCGGCCTCATAACGCTCTCAAGTAAAGAGTCATCAAACGTCCATTTCTAATTAGCTCTACTGTTGCTCCTAATGTTATTATTAATTATTTATGGGTTGGTTACACATTACAAATACTAAAAACAGGTCACTGGCATACGATAAATCAATATAGGTGAACGGCATCAAAACAATTGAAATACGACGGATTTACTACGACCCGACTGCGTTGGATACTCTAGATATCAATAACTATATTCTTAACTAATTCTCTATAGTTAGAATGTTTTCATTGACGAAATTACTATTTAATTGTACAATAACAAATAATTTCTTGCAAAATTGACGACGACGGACGACACCACCTCTTACACGCGCTAAGTAGATACTAGTGATGTCAAGTCGATTTCACAATAATTCACAACTTACTATTTGCCTGACTTGACTTACTTTTCAATCTTCCTTACAATCGACTAATCATTCATTTGTAGTCGATTGAAATATATTTATATATATTTGGCATTCGGTCTAATACCAAATCATTGGAAATGTATCTAATTATTATTGCAAAAAACAATATTTAAAGTTTGCATTGAAAATCGAAACGTCATTTAAGAATTAAATGATAAGATTTTTCGTAACTCTACGGCACCTTTTCTGTTTATCACAATGTAATATTTTAAATTCTATAAATATAATCATGTTACTGATGATACTCTGAATGCGTATAATTCCGAATTTCGTCTGCCGAGGTAACTAAGGCTATGGTTTTTGATAAAATATTATACAGAATTCTCTGTAGGTATTTATTTTAGTCCTAGACCAACAGCTGTAGAACATGGACATGGCAAAGTTTGTTTTGTATTGAAAACCTTGGTATGACGATAGATGGCGCCTTTTCATACTATAAGATATTGTAAAATAAATGTATTTTAATTTTATTTGTAACTAGCTTGTGCCCGCGACTTCGTCCGCGTAAATTTCGGTTATCGCGGACACGGACGAAGTCGCGGAAAGAATTACCCATGTCCTGTCATTCCAATTCGAAACGACAGGTGGCGCCATCTATGATCATAAGTACGTTATTGTGATTCCCCTCGGAAACAGTACTTTTTCTCAGGATTAAAAGTACCCTATGTTCGTCCCTGTACACCTAGCAACGTATATCCAAAATTTTAGGATGATCGGTTCAGTGGCTTAGGCGTTAAATGGTAACAAACAAACAAACAAACTTACTTTCGCATTTATAATATTAGTTAGGATTAGTTAGGATAAGCGCCTAGGAAGTAAATATCATGAAGTACTGCGACCAACTTGTATTTAGCAGTTTGTAGCAATTCGAACCTAACCTAACTAATAAATGAACTATAACATCTAATCTGTTAAATATTTATCAAATTTTATGTTACTCCTTTTTTTGTTAGTTTATGAAGATTTTAATTAACATTATGTTGTTATTTATATAGATATAAGCGATTTGGTGTAAACCGTTAGCTTATATTTTTACGTTAGAATAAACGATTGATTGATTAAATGCCTTTTCAACCGACTTCAAAAAGGAGGAGGTTCTCAATTCGACGCGTATGTTTTTTTTTTTTTGTGTATTTGTTCTACGATTACTCCGCCAATTATGAATCGATTTGGATGATTCTTTTTTTGTTTGAAAGAGTATCGTTCCGAATAGGTCCCATAGGAATATTGACATGATCTGATGATGAACTTTGGAGATATGGAACGGAACTCCTTATAAAATCACAGCAGAACCGCCGTAACAAGAAAAATTGCTTTGTTTATACGTGTAGTCGATGACTGACTGAAAGAAGTGGGGAGGGGGTATGTCAACCCCTCCTACCACTTTCCAAAATTAAATATATCGTGTGAGGTATTGTTTGAAAGGGCTTTATGTAAGGATTTCAAACATTAACACACCAGCACTAAAAAGTGAAAAATAAAAAGCTTTAATACAAAAAAATATGACCGCCTTCAAAAACTACAAAATAAAAAATAACTTTAGCTTGGAAGTCGGTGGCAATACATACATAACAAGAAACAAAACCAAAGCCGCCGACTTTCAAGCTAAAGTTATTTTTTATTTTGTAGTTTTTTTTATCAAGATAATTTGATTTATTAAGGCCTTAGTACTTACTAGTTCAATGTTTGCACTCAGTACTACTGAAGTAGACATTTTAAATAATAATTTGATGAACGTCTTTTGTGATATTTTATGCCTCGTAATGCCTAATTATAGTGTAGATTATAAAGTGCTTAAAAGGTCTTCGCTATTTCGCACCTACTGGTGTGAGGGTCAATAAGCGCAGATTCTATTCTAACTCATGAAAATATAAAAATGGAGTGAAAGTCAATACTGAACGTTGTTGTCATGGTAAGTAGGTTCTTACGTGTGTTATAGCAAGTAGGCCTTCCTTCCAACTTGATGTCATAAACAGGTTCAAACAGCAAGATAATGCCTACTATAATTTATAATATTTCTCAGTATGTTCCCAATGAATCTTTTAGCTACTCACTACGTACTGGGTTTATAATGAAATAAAATGTCATACCACAACACACATCTTTATTTTTTCCTCCGCACTAATATCAATAATTTATTATTACACAACATGTATATAGAAAGATTTTTATACAATAGTGTATAATTAATACCTATGAACTATATTAATCAACAATATAGTAAAAAGAATTACGAATTACTTAAATACTGGCAGTCTATTTTAATGATATGTATCTTTTGCAGTTTGGAACAGCCATTAACATTAGGTACTTAAGATCTACGTAATTTAGTAAATTAATTAAGTATTTATTCAAACTTTGAAAATATAATAATGTGCTTCTGATTTAACACGCCATGCGTAGATATTTTTATTTATTGAGGAGTTTAGAATAAACGCAGATGCACATGTTATACTTTCATATTTAGGTTTGCTGTGAGATCATTTTAAGCACATTGATACATCTATTGAGAGCTTAAATTGTTTTTATTTATAGACAGCGATCCTCACGTTATTTATTTAACTATAAATCTCACAGCAAACGAGTAATATTCATTTTACTTAACATCTGTTAATATTTACAATTCATTAGATGCCTTTTATAAATCGAAACTGTCATAGATTAACAGTTTTTAGATAAATCACATTATTATATAAATAATTTCTTTAACAATTATTTATTTAACAATAAATAAATGGGGAGTCACAGTTTGCGCCGTAATCACTTGTATGAATTAAGCCCTTTTTATAAACAATTGACAGCAAACAAACCGTTTGCTTTTTGTTCTAATAATACTTGAAACATTTTTCAAATTGCACAATTTATTATAGAAAAAGTGTCTTCGTAATTAAAATAGTTACACGTTAATTTCACAATGCGTGAATGGACTTGTTCAATTAGAAAATTATTTATAACACTAAATGTTACACGTGAATTGTACATTCTCGCCGTTCCTGTTCTTTTCTTTGTTGATATCTGTACAGAAAATAAGAAATTATGATATAATTATTAGAAAGTCTCAGCTTCATGTCCTAAAAACTTACCAATAAAATATATAAGTATTACGTATAGATAGTGATTAAAATCTTACTTGTCAATTAGAGAAGATATATCAGCGGGGACTGGGGCGAAGCTCCCCGAGAGGCCATCGCTCCCGTTGGGGCCTCCGCTGTTAAAGATACACTTTTGTTAAACCTAATAATACTACTAATTATTAAGATAATATAAAATATATTATATATCGTAGCAAAGCTGGTATTTCGTAAGCTGCAGCATTAATGTTGGGTATATTTAAAGCTCGTAATTATCTAGATTAAAAAAAATCTATAAACTTAAAAATAAAATGCGTGACTATGGATATGTACTTACAAATTACAATGCATTCAAAGTAATACATCATAATTTTATCGCAACTAAAACTGAATTTAATAACTCTTCACATGAAGCGCTAAACTGGCTACTAGAATACTTTTAGACTCAATACTTTATCAAAATAATAAGACCTGGCTAAACTTTTTTAAAGTTTCCCAATAATGGAGGTGCATGGATTAGGTGAGCGGTGAGCGGCGAGTGGTGAGGAGTGAGCGGGGGAGGTACCTGAGTTCTACCTGCTGGTCGTGCGGGCGCTCCGCCTGCCGCTGCCGTAGGCGCTATTGCAGGGGGACGTGCCCGAACCTAGTGGAAGCAGATAATGTCAAAACGTGCTTATCGTAGAGACATAATGCCCATATTGAATCTTCACAAATGTGTAGGGTTAGCATATTTTCACTATACCTAAAATAAATTCAACCTTTTCTCGAGATGAAATACTCTATCCCACTTGCAATGGATATTGTTTCTCTTTTATGAACTTTTCTTTTTTAAGAACATTATTATTTTGTATTGTTATTCTGAGTTACCTTTTGTGGTAGTATTGGCAGCACTATCGCTGTTGTCATCAGAGTCGGTGTGCGTGTCCCTCCAGTTGTTAGGCACGGCGCCTCCCCCGGCACTGGCGCAAGCAGCGCGCATGCGGTGCCGCGCCTCCACTGTCGAGCATTTAGACAGACTCGATTCATCTGTCGGTATAACAATCATACGTCGGAACCAAGCCAGGGCTTGGTGCAAGTTACTAAGTATTCTAGAAACTAGTTTTTTAATGTGTGTATCAATTTCATGTATATATTTTGATAGATAGTATTAAAAGTAGAAACATGAGCAGTGTGAACATAAAAGAGTATGACGTGGTGAACAATTTTTATAAAAATAATAAATAAATATTATTATCAGAATAATGCGTAGTCGATTATTGTGTCAAACTATCACAGATCTAACTAATTTATTAACAAAGATTGCAATGTCACATTACTATTGCCAATTGACAATTTGACATTATTTTCAAACTTTTACCGCCAAGGCGCCAAAAGAGTCGTACGCCAAAAAAATACGTGGTATTATAAATAATCTGACGTGAAAATTAAATATTAAAATGACTTTTTTGCCTGAATATTGGAAACTATTAAATTAAAGTTGCTAAAAACGGAGAAAATCTTGCGTCTATCATCTGATCCTGGGTCATAAAGATGAAATATATTTTTCTGGGTCTTCGAGATGAAATATATTTTAATAATAACCTTAGTCGTCTGGATATTAGAGTCTTTATGTAAGGAAATATCTAGAAGTGATTATCTAAATGGAACCAACAATAAGTGCCTAACAAGTACCTAGTGGATCGTTATATATAAGAATATCAGTTTGCGGAGAGGTGCTTGCTTACTACAACCAATGTATCAGATGTCAAACATATATGTAGGTACTTAGAAACATCCGCGATTCAACCCAAGGACTGGGAATGCTTAGTGAGCGGACATCCAATAGATTGTTATCACTGCATCTTGAGACACTCGGTCATTAAATATAGAAGAACCCACAAAAAGATTAAGAATTTAGAAATGGCAGCAGAACACACCACACTTAAGAGCAGTTTAGAAAATGGGAAATTGGTCAAAGCAGAAGCTAATGAGATTCTTGTACTATCAGTAGGTATTCTAGGGATCCTCGCATCAGCATTTATGATGCTTCAAATTCAAAAAGGTGGGACGATAAAACCAATTATCCCTGTTATTTTCTTATTTGTCATTTCTATAATAGCTACAGTGAGTATGATTGTGGATATTGCAATCTAAACAAAACTACAAACATGTGTTTTTAGAAAATAATAAGAGTAAAGTAAAGTTTCTGGTTCTAAAAGCATATATTTATTATAATAAAGCATATATAAATATCCAGTGAATATTTTCAAATTATGAAATGTAATATTTATGAAATATTCTGTATTTGTATTCAGAGTCAGTAATTTATGATTTGTTATATATTTCTTTATAACTCTCCACCTAACCTAACCTATATTTCTTTATATTTTTAGTTGGTTTTGGTTTATGTATTTTTTTTTATATTTGCTGTTGTGTTTTAGTAAACATCATCGGATTCCTCATATTTGTAACTTCTTGCATTTTGACAATTTATTTGTATGCATACTCATATTTGAAGCATATAAAATTTTCTATGTAACAGCCATAAAAATACTGACCATATCTGTAGTGATCGCAGGCCCTGTGCCGTCGACGGTGCGGTGGAGCTGCGTCATCTTCGCGCCTGGCTAGTGTGCGGAATTGTAGCGAGTGAGCCGCTGACACACCAAACGTCGCATATGGACTTATTTCATATAATTCTGCTAAAAATTGAATGAGATTGGTTTTGTTAATCAGGGCTCAAAATATCATAAAAAACTATAGTAACTGATTTTCCTGTATAAAAGGTTTTTTGAATGTGGATTTGAAGTTGGACCTGTGTTAGGCCTTGTTGGGTTTTTCCAATAGGAATTTCTACAAGCAACTTGGAAGTCTGGATTTGAAGTACCTTCTACATAAGCTGTTATAAAGGAATCTGGCCACTATATTGCATCATACCATGACCATGCTTGGAATGTGTCTGTCAAAAAATATTCTTTGTATTGAACAGACTGGGCATAGTCTTCAAAAAGCAATAATACCTGCAGATGTGTAGATTCAATATATATTAAGCTACCTAACTTGCCTTATGCTGGCCCATTCAGACTCTTTTTCTTAACTTTTTAAAGATTTAGTAAAAAAGTGCTTCATGCTTACCTGAGGAGTCGTCATTAGACTTTTCGTTTCCATTGATAGAGGATGAGGAGTACAGCTTCTGCCCTTCTCTTAGCTTCTCCCTCTCTGCTTCATTGCTTTCACTTAGCTTCCTATCATCCCTCATGTAGTGGTCGCTTGAAATGCAGAAGAATCTGAAATGTAACAGTTATCATGTGTAGGTATTAAGCAGTTACCAATTACGTACCTTATTAAATAGATACCGTATAATAAGTCAATTCTGTAGATTATTTGCTTGTAGGGTCTTACTTCTTCTTTCCATGCACGAGACATACTATAGCTGCCAGTGTGACGACGATGACGACCCCGCTGGCGACGCACGACACCAGCACGGTGCGCAGGGACGCTGGGCGGGACGCGCCCGACAGCGGGGACGACGGCTTCATAGGGGGGATGCGGCCTGTGGAATATACAACCAATCAATCGACCTAGTTGGACTCTCCACGAAAAAATGCAGTTTGACAGGAATTTTCACCAATTTATGTTGGTCCAGCTGTCCAACAAGTCTTGTTCACCTTAGGGTTATATACTTTGTTTTTTTAATTAAAATTAGGTACCTCCTGCCAAAGTGTGTGTGTCAGCAGTCAACGTGACACGCTCCAACCCTGCATCACTGAAGGCTTCAACCGCCAGCTCGTACCATGTCGCCGGCGATAGCTCTCCTACGACGTGGCTCGCTGAACTAAGCCCATCACCAACCTGGCAACAGGACTCTTTTAATACTTACAATACTTGTGGTCTTTGCATGGTCTTTATTTAGTCTCCTTAGTGTTTTGCCACTTTGTTAAATAACGACACTTGTCGAAAATGTTTTTACCTTTATCCAATGCTCCGACCCAGCTCTTCGGTAGGACACCCTGAAGCCGAGTATGGGGCAGCCACCATCACGCCACGCGTAGAAGTTAATTTTTATTGCTGTTGAGTTCATGTGCACGTGGTCTTCAGGTTTTGGCGGCTTGGGACCTAAATCAAAAGAGGCATTAAAAGTTTTTGACACCTTTATAATGAGAGAAAGTCTGGGTGTCCCTCTAAATGATTATGTTTTACTAAGTGACTTAATAAGTCTTACTAGGTCGACTCTTAGTTATACTTACGCCCTCCCCTCGTAGTTGCTGTAAGCACATCACTGGGTGGTCCTATTGATATTCTGTTCCGTGCTTGTATCTTCGCGTTGTATGTAGACCCACACTTCAGCATGTCCATTGTGTAAGAGTTCACTTCGGGGGACAGGTCTATCGTGTGCCACTCGCTATCTGACGCTTGTTTGTAGTGGAGGAGAAAACCTGGGGGTGATAAGGTGTTTGTTTAGAAAATCATTATAAGCCATTACCTACCATTTAAAAGCATTGAGGTTTTTTTGTTTAACAGTTATCCAATATCCATAGGTTGGTAGTTTGGTAAAAAGGAAAACGTGCAAAAATTTCAGGTTGGTCAACCTTCGACATAACTGATTTTAAATTAATTGCTAAAATGCTCGCTCACTTAATATAGGTTCCGTAGTCTCCCCAGGTAGCTGCCAGTGCAGCTTGATGCTTGAAGTGGTCGTGTATTGTAAGGAGAGCGCAGGCGCCGCGGGAGGCAAGATAGCTACCACCACGTACACGATGGTGTCTTCACCTATCGTGTTGCTGGCCGTGCATGTGAAGTTGCCGGAGGACTGCTCATTTACTTCTGTTGGTCAGAACCAGGAAATTTTGTGAACAGGATATAATTTTGATGATCGTTCTTATTTGTTTTGTTAAATGTATTAGGTAGGTATTACTTCAATCAAAATCAGTCAAAATCCTTCTTTAATTTTCATACCCCGTATGTGCAGATGTCCCCGGTGCGTGACCTGGTAGTACTGGTGGTGCGTGACGGGCACGCGCGCGTGCTGCCAGCGCGAGCGCGGCGCGGGCGCGCCCACGCACGAGCACCACAGCAGCGCCGCGCGCCCCGCGCCCACCGGCACCACGCGCCCGAACGACGCGATGCGGGCCGGGACTGGGGGACGAAAGGTTTCGATTTGATATAATACACGTGTGAATAATATCCATTCATATGTAATGACCTTGAATGAATTGTTTTCCCAGAATAAAAACTTCTATATAGATATGAAATTCGCAACTTACTTCTGGAGCTAGGCCCTTGTCCTGCCACCAGTGTGGACTCTCCTTCTCCAGAGCCCGTGGTGGCTGATACCCAGAACTCGTACAGTTGATTCTCCATCAAGTTGCGTACTTGAAACATTAATTCTGTGTCGACCTTCTTGTCCGCTGGTACTGTGAAGCTTGAGTGCTTGCCGAGGCTGAAAAACAGAAATATTTTTATTCATAACTTTATATAGCTTGTGACCGTAATGTGCCGATTCATTATAAGAATTATCGCGCTGGCTAACGTGTGTCAAGATATGTAGGGAATTGAATAATCCTTTTGGTGGTGTTTGTTGCCTTATTATTCATGATAGTGTTAATTCATGTGAATTCTCGATAGCCAAAAAATGAATAACGATATTTTCCTTACCGTCCAGCTTCTCTATAGTAGACAGTGTAATGTGAAATCACGCCGTTGGGATGCAGTGGTGGCAGCCAGCTGACTAGCACCGAATCACTGGAATACGCTAGCGCTTTTATCTTCTCAGGGGCTGAAGGAACTATAAGCGACAAACAAAAAAAGGAACGTTATAAAACATTGCTGTTTAACTAATAGTGGCTCTTCATCGAGACACAATCATCTTACCATCTTCCTCAGTCATGCAGTAGACCGGCAGACTTCGCTTGCCGTCCCCAGCGTTCGTGAAAGCCAGGACTTGTATAGAGTAGTTGGAGTATTTTCGCAAAGTATGCAGGTATGTGTCTGTGGTTTCCACTCGCTTGATCTCGCCTACGTCCACTGAAAACAGATTTTGTTTATGTTATTTTTATTAGACTCAGGAGTGGAGATCCAGCTTTTGGTATATGTTCGTTCCTTACCATGTTCTGTAGTGAGTGGCGAATAGATGACTTTGTACCCTTGTATGAGTCCGCCATGCTGGCCGATTGGTGGTGGGTTCCATGATACTTTCATGCTGGAAGACGATAGGGCTGAGCAGGACACCCTAGTGGGAGCAGACTCAGGCACTGGAAATAATAAAAATATCCTACTTTTAATTAATGTCGTTTGTGCTGTTGTTGATAGTTGACTGGTAAAAAATAATCTTCAAAGAATTCGTCTTGACGATCCGACAACTATAAGAACAAAATATATTGAAAATTACTGTTTCCAAAGTATGTAATTCTTTTTTCAGCCCGCTAAAGCACTTCAGTCGTAAAGAGTCAGAGTCGAAATCAATTAATTTGATATCTTACCTCCTTCTAGCGTCGTAGCAGAGACCGGCGCAGACGCAGGCCCCGCAGCGACGCCGTTAAAAGCTCTTACACGAACCTCGTACCGAGTGAACTTGCGCAGAGCTGATAGACTTAGCTCGGTAGCTGACCACCCATTCACTGTAAGCGTCCTGAAAAGAAGAATTCATTGAGTGATTAGCCAGTGAATTAATTCTACAAATTAGAGGAATCACGACAAACGGAGGAATGTTTATTACAGAGGAGGAAAATGTTGACAAAAGACTGCAAGTTATATTACATTTGGTTGTTGAATATTTCAAGTTTCTCCACAATCAGTTACAGTTTATTAGATACCTGGTAGAATTCCTCATTGCTGGTGTTACAGAACTGAGCTCCGCACAAGTAACGGAGTAGCCCAGGAGTTCTCCGTGCCACGCGTCTCGCGGTGGTGGTCGCCATGACACGTGCAACTCTCCAGGTCCGCCGGGAGTCACGTGCACGTTGGTAGGTGCTTCTGATGGCGCTATAATCATGATTTAGAGGGATTTTTATATAAATGCAGTTTCGAATTTGGTAAGGAAAATTAATGACTGGAATTGCAAAAGTTTGCCTCGTAATTATCATTCTTAAAAGATTCAAAACGTCGCATCAAAAAGGGTCACATTGGAGTGTAAATTGAATTTTAGATCTTTATTGATATAATTTTTCCTGGAGTTTAATAAATGAAATATTTTCTTGTTACCTTCTTCTTGAGTTTTCACGACGACAGGTTCAGTGTAAGCACTCCTATCGATTTGATTGATAGCGGCTATTCGAATCATGTATGCTGTGTGTGGCTTCAGACTGCTCAGCAAAGCTTCGTAATGTATGTCACCTTTCTTGGTCAGGCTGAAATTTTTAGTAAAATTACATAGCTCACTAGGTAAAGGAATAGCAAGACTCAAAAGGTTCAAATTAAACTTCATCAGATCATTTTTAGGCTTTGATATCCAAACATTTATTATTATTTGATATCCTTTTTGCTCAATTGATTCCAATTTCCTCGATATACTTAATGTTATTTATTATTTATTTAGCTTCGCTAAGGTCATTAAGAATTTACGTCAGTTTTCTACTCACGTGACATGCGAGTGTGCGATCCCATGGACGGACACGTTGAGTGTTACAGCTCCATCCCACTGATTGACTCTGATGGCTCCCTGAGCTGACAGCGCACAGTATTGCACGGTGTAGCCCATGAGGGGAGAGTTGCCATCGAAGCCCTGGCTCCAGGACAGACGAACTGCGCGGCTTAGGATCTCCGTCACCGATAGTGAGTGAGGGGTGTCGGGTTTTTCTGCAGAGGAAATATAAAATAGGAAAATTGAGGGCATTCCTTTACTTATAATGAAACCGTTTTTTGTTTAAAATGTAATAGTATCTTCAAACTAAGACACAAGAAGTCAAAACAACGCTCACCTTGGACGGAAAGATAAATATAATGGTCGCTGTGACCGTACGCGTTGACCGCTTGACACTTGTAGACGCCAGAGTCCTGCCGGTCCGCCCGGCTGATGTACAGCTGGGATCTTAAGCCACTATCAGTCTTTGCTTCAGAGACACTTAACCTGGAAAATATTACAGGAAAAAAGTAAATTAAACAGTCGAGATATTAGTTAAATGTTATTAAAACATTTTCCTTAAATGCATGAGGATTGCCAAGTAGGCAGATGAGGCAAGGTTTGAAGATTTACACGTGGCAAACACATTGCATCAGTTTCCATACCTATAAGTATTAAGATCTAAATGATTCATGTTATGCGCCCATGTCACTCTAATGGGGCTGTCTCCGCGCACATCGCAGACTAGCGTCGCAGGCGCATCACGTCTTGCTGTCATATTGTGTGATGTCAACTCGAACCTTGCTGGCTCTATAAAAGTAAAGAACATATTATGAAACATGTATTGTGACTCTAGAAGATTTTTATATTCCAAATGTGTTTTGCTAAATACACTTCAGTAAGACTTACCGTTGACAGAAACGAATATAGTTTTGGTAAGTGGAGATCCCACCCCGTTCTCTGATTTGCACATGTAGTTCCCTTCGTCATAGGGAAGTGCTGACTCTATCCACAGAGTTCCATTAGAAAGAAACTGAAACCTTCCGCCCAGGTTTATTAGAGGGACGTAGTCTGTTGACGACCCTGAAAATATCAAAAGAGTTTAATAAGAAAATAATATTCTGCTGAACCTACCGCGTCGAGGTAATTGAAAATACTGCACGTATATGTGACTAACTCCGATAATGTACGTCTAGAATTTGTTTGCTTAACCCATGCTTAGACGCAAGAAAATAAGGCACGGTAACCCTTATTATTGGACGAGATAGTTCTAATACATTTGGGTTTGATAAAAACTGTGACTGATCAACATCTCTTACAAAGAGTTAAAAACTCTAGTAGGTACATAACTAGATTGTGTACTGTATAGTATTAATCTTTGTCCGTTTGACTTAAAAGCAAGGTGTGTTTTTGCTTACCTCTTTGTTTCAGCCAGGTGACTTGCGGGGCTGGTGACCCCGTGGTCTGGCAGTGCAAGGCTAACTGGTCACCAGCCAGCACGGCTTCATCCTTTGGCTCCACCACCCATTTGGGGGAGACTGCAGCGTGCAAGCAAGTCAAGTTTCCTTTATTTCTGGATTCAATACACGATTTTACGTTAGTCACGTTAACTTCTATGATTTATTATGCTACTTATGGCGATATTATGTAAAACATTGTTGCCTTAATGAGTTCTTTGCATACATTACAATAATACGTATTTTTACCTGTTCCGTCAGCAGCAAAACATTGTTATGAATAAAGAGCTACCTAACTTATTAAAACTGAGAATGCTTCCTAAAATGTACCTACGACCCTTTCAGTTTAGGTATTTATTTGTCAAACAACGCATTTATTGGGACAAGACTTTTTAACAATTGCCAAATACCATTAATGATTTCAAATTCATTAAACGTCAACTTTTAAAATACACAGATTAGGTAATTCAAGTAGGCAGAATCCATATAATTTAAAAATAAATGTTAAAATAAAAATGTTTTATTTGTCGTTTATAAATTTAAGATCAGTCAGTTCCAAAACAAAGTTCTTATAAATAAAATTTACCGTTTTCGTAAGCCATCTGAAATCCAACGCTGTGCAAAACAAAAATGTTCAAGAATTTATACATTAATAATAAAACATTAACTGTTGTGGAAAATAAATGTGCGCTGTGAATAAAGTGCTTACAAAAGTGAATACATTTCCGATGGCATTTATTCCAACTGCGAGATATAAAATGACAAGATTTAATCATGACTGGCAAACATTAATTTACTTTTATAAAGCGGGATGGAAAACAAGGTCGATTAAATGAAGTAGATCGTATGGTGCAATATGAATAAAGCCATCATTTTTACACTTCTTGGAAATAGGGAACTACGCTTATTGGTAATTGTGATCCTGCAAAAAAACCAGCGTACGATAACATAATGACAAGTCTGTGCTCTGTGCAAGCGTGATTAGTCTCTTTGATGACGGGAGCGCGGTTGCAGGGGAAATGTTTGTTCGGTACGTCAACAACAAAGCTTTCCAAACGTGTCCTCCTGTTCTAGTTGCGATAGTTTAAACTGCGACAGGCTAAAATCTGGTTGTGAGTAATTTTCGACTATATCAAAGCATATAGCATTTTGATATGGGCTATTTTGATGTAAACTCACATTAAGTTGTTGTATTTAATTGTATGAAAGCAATCAGATTTATCTGAACTATAAAAAAGACCTCTTCCTAACAATTTTCGTGAATTATTATCTACCAATTGATTACTATTAATGTCCCTTCCCGCGCTCCCACATCACGTGACGGTGCTCGGTGCTCTTGTGCATATTGACATGGCGGTTACCTTTCACCACCAGTTCGGCGGTATAGTTAACCTTGGCCGCGGTATTGGAGGCCACGCAAGTGTACAACCCGCTGTGGCGGGCAAATACCTCTTTGAATACGAGGTTGCTGAAAAAATCTGCAGCCCGTTCTTCCACCTACACAACCAGGCCGGGTTTTGAATGTATGCTTAGGTTTATATTGAAGGAATGGGTTTGTAGGTTTAAGTAATTCCTGAATAAATTATTACGGACGGAAAATGATTTTCTCATTAACTGGCCTGCAAGTTGCATTAGAAAGAAAAGGACCACGTGAATTTATTTTTACCAGCTAGAAAAGTTGATAGTTAAAACTCCTTTGCGATTTCAAAACTCAAACCCTCAAATCTTAATTGACTAATGTGCACCGTATCAGCATTGAACTGACCTGTAAAGAAGAAGGGATGGGCGCATTGTCCTTGAGCCAAGTAAAGTGGACAGGCATGTCACCTGACGTCACGCTACAGCTGACTTGCGCACGCTTTCCTTCTTGCAAGTTGGCAGAGAAGGAGAACGGCTCTATTTCTGGAGGATCTGCAAAAAAAACAAAGTTTTGTAAACTGAATAAAGTGCTGAAAGCTCTGGTATTTCTAAGTAACATTTTGATAACATAAACTGAAATTATACATTGGTAATGTTTGCTAAAATAAAAACAAATCATTCACATAACATGCGGATAACAATGCAATTATTTAAAGTGTTAATTAATTAAAATAAACAATAAATCAGGTTTATTAGTAAGTTTTACAGCTAATTTTAACATAAGAAGTATAAATAAGAATAAACAACTCACTGCTAACAACAAGCTGTAGCTCTCTCCTGGCTATCTCGCCATGCGGGCCCATGACTGCGCAGGTATAAGCGCCAGCATATGAAGGTTCAACTCGAGACACTTTGAGAGCACCGTCAATACTGCTGTCCCATTCAACTGGGTTGCCGTCTCGTTCCCATTTTACTGAACTGTAAGATATATGTATAGCACGGTCAGAAGTAAATTTGGTTTGACGACGTTAAAATATAGGTTGATTATGATTGTATCTCTTACCTGATTGGATAGCCAGAATATGGACAATAGAGAATCAATTCTCGACCTGCTACTGCTCTGATTGGTCCTATGGATCTCACATAAGGTGGACCTGCACATAAACGAAAAAAAAATAAGGTACCCATGATATAGATGAGTAGGTGCTTAAGTGTTAGAATGATACTAAGCAGATGGCGCTTACCATAAATATTAAGTCTGGATGTGTGTGAGACTTCTCCAAGCGAGTTGGCTGCCCTACAGGTGTACAGGCCTCCGTCTTCAGACCTGACAGCAGAGATGTTCAGGTAGCTCACTACATCGTTGCTTTTTGTCGCAAACTGTTCCACGCTGTACCTGCCAGACGGAAAATTATTAAATATGAATAAAATTCAAGCAAAAACAGTCCGAAAGTATGTCATATGCTTAGAGTTGCGATTGCGACACTGTTTAATTAACGATACGCTGATTGTAACAAAATACAAACCTGTGTCCCCTAGCCATGGTGTTGAGCGGCTGCCCATCAAGCATCCAGCCAAAGTGGGGTGGAGGGGAACCGGCAGCAGAACACTTGAGGGTAACCACCTGCCCAGGTCTTAAGACCTGTTCTATGAATGTGTACTGGAGCTCTGGAGCTGTGTCTGGATGGAATAAAGAAGAACTGGTATTTAAAGATTTCTTTTGATGGCGTTCTAAAAGACTTTAACGTTTGATTTGGATAAAAATGTATAGTTGTATAAAATTAAAATGTCCGCCTTTATATAACGCGGATTATATGATACAATATGACATTACTAGAAAATGTCCAAACTCACCTCCTAACCTCAACTCCGCGCTAGCCTGCGCCGAGTCCCTCTCATTCCTAGCCATACATTGATAGACTCCTTTATCAGCCCTATGGACTGAAGAGATGACCAGCTGTTCTCCATTGTTCTGCACCCTGACCCTGCCCCCCGCCACTCCAGCTCCAAGGGGTACTCCGTTATGCAGCCATTCAAGACGAGGTGCAGGCCAGCCGCCCCATGTGCAGTTGATGATGGCTGTTCCACCACTGTTTACCACCTGAGGAAGACATATTCAGATTAAAGCTAACCGTAAACCGTTTCCGTCTAAGAAATGCATTTAATAAATCTCCATAAGTGATAATATCTTAGGTTTATTCGTCCCTAACTATAGAGGCAGTCAGTCTAACCACGGGAGGGTGCTTTTCTCGACTGGCTGCCAGAAAAAGAATTATAATGGAGAAATTAGGATCTATTATCTGGCAGTAAATTGCAAATTGCCTGACTGTCAATTGGCTGTAGGTACTTCTACGGATAGAAGAAGATATAACCGACGACCGACGGGTGTTCTAACCATTTCCTTTGTTTCACTAACAGAAGTTGTTGTCTTTTCCGTCTCCACGAACTTATATCAAACAAATAAGCGCCAAACGTTAATAACGGAAGAGAAGGTTTATTTGCTAATAAACGACACTATTTGCTTTTACGACGGCCCGTTTAATTAAACCGAATATACGCGCACGAATATCAATAATTTTGTTACATACGCCGATCTACAAGTAAGGATGACGCACAGAATAATACAAAAAATAAAAACATTTTGCAATTTTCTATTCTGGCTTAAGTACCTAGGCATGCGAAGTTTGCGCTTTGTTGCTTCAAGTCCACTTTATGTAAGTACCACTATTGTATCTATGAAATAAATGTGGGTATAATAAAATTGAAGTGGGTCAACTTTTTATCAATCTAAACAAAAGTGCTTTTTATTAAACTGTATGACCAACATATCAGTCAACCCCAGGCTAACCAAAACATTATTCTACAAAATATGACAAAGATAAAGTACCCTTTTACCTATATTTATGCCATAATAAATCAACGAGTTTGTCGGTATATTTTATCCTTATGAAAATTTGAGTATATATTTTTTTTGGTTATTTTGACACAGACCTCAGAATCTTAGCCCGAGGGTTTTAGGTACCTACAATTTTGTGGCACGTTGCTAAGTAGATATTTTTTTCCCAAATGAAAGCATATATATACCGCAGATTTACCTACACTTCAGCACCTACTTATTTTATTACAGTAGGTACCTATAAGAGGGGTAGCACATGACAGTTCTTAACACCTGCAACTGTTCTAAAATTTGTAAGCTTGGTATTATTATTTTAAGTGTTTGTGCTACTCAAAACTTGCTGTGTATCAAAACAAGCCAGAAAATAATATTTACAAATAACGTGCAAGTGGCCTTATGTAACGCTGGCGTTAGAAAACATTAATATTTTTATCTCCCACGAGTCAACCCTATCTATAATTGCGCGCGTAATGTTTGCGGCCCGGTATCGGGACGCATTTATTTTATTTTACGTCGCAAATATCCTGCCAGCAATAACTTTACGCGTAGCTACAATGAAATGTTCCAAATATCCGGTTTTTTCCAACAATCGCGTGATTGCTGTTTATTTTACTGATAAAATACCGCATCGACTTCCAAATTGATTGCAATACTTGATTAATTATAAGCGAATTGCTGTGTTTATTTGTGCCTTTTTGAATAATTTGTAATAAATTGAATAATTTTATCATTCGGAATTATGATTCAAATAACATTAATTGCGTATCATTTACTTTTGTACGTAGATATAGACCGTGCCACGTGGATAAAATAAATTACTCTCATTAAGAACATTTCAAAATGAAGTGGGTAGGTAGGTAAGTTAATTTGAAAGATTAGGTAGGTACCTACTTGTTAACACTTTCATAATTAATAATTGTTATGAGCTGACAATGATAGAACAGTTATATTAAGTAGCTACCTGCCACCTACCCACAAAGCTTTTCACCTTACGTAAACGAAACCATTATAACAAAAGTTTCAACAACTAAGCAAATAACGGCCCCTAAACTTTGCATAACAGAACACAAACAATGCTAATAGCCAATAACAGCGTATTATAACAGAATTGTTAATCAATTCAATAGGAACACCCGTGCTCGGAATAATGACAACGATCGAGCCGATACGAGCTGCAATGAGCGGCTATTTCGTTCATTCCACTGATCATTCCGTAAAATAACGAGAACGTTTATAGATTGTACGCCACTCTGATAGCAGTTTATGCGCCAAAGCAAAAGTTATATTAGTTACTGGCATAAACTGCTTTCCAACTTTTACTGGTAACACATAGTATCTACACTTGATAATTTGATACCAAAACTGGACACTAGCTATTTGTATTTAGTACCTATTCATAAAAAAATTTGCTTCACGGTAGAAGAGATTAAATAAAATCTAGCGAAAATGAATGGGATTTAACACCCATTTACTACCTAGACATGCTATAAAATACCCACTAAACATATGTAGTTAAAAACACGAAACTCCTCCAAAGAAGCGCTCGTTTCGACCTAAGATTTTATCTCGAGCCAGGCATAAAGCCACCAACGGCCGCTATGCGCTACATTTTAGCCAAAATACTCTGCAACCAAACAAAATTGCCGAGAGCGAAGTTTATAGCGCCCGCAGCAAAAACGAGCGCATAAAAAAATTACATCTCTAGAACATTCTTAGGATTTTCTTCCTTAAATAGAGGTGAGAATCTTGGGACAGTTGAAATAATCTGATTTGCAATTCGTGGTCCTTAAAAGGGTTTCTAGTAACAAGTCTCGGGTCTCTGAACGTTGGCTTCGTCTGGCCGAAACTGAAACGTTCAGGGAAGGTAGCGCTTACCTATACCTACCTATGTTACAACTTCTGCGCCGGACACTTGGTCGACATGTTTTTAGTATTGTATTATTACCTTTTTGTCTACAACAACAACAAACAAACAGAACTTTGAAGTCACGGACTTGGCAGTAATTGTAGGTAGGTTGTTGTTAAGGTTGTCTTTTTTTTTATAAAAAAAATTATGTAAGTAACTTTTTGGCTAAAACTAGATAAACGACGTCAGCAGGAATCTTTTGATATTTTTATTTTTTTTTACCTTTAGGTAGATACATAGGAAAATGCATTCTCAATTATGTTTTAGAATATGAATATATGGTTTATTAAAAATAAATGTTTAAATTGTAGATAATATTTACAGCGATATACTCGTATTATACAATACCTAGATAAATATTTTCCTATAGGTAGGTTGTGGCTGTGTAAAATCTTGTTCTATTTCGTTTTTGAATGAAATCCGAATCAGCATTTCGAAATTAAAAACACCGGTGTCACAATTTCCGAATCTCCATCAATATTCAGCTTTCACTCTGCCTTCACACGAATTTTCTGATCCTCGTGTTATTTTCTCATCGGCAACATGCCGTGACAAATAAAAAAGCCAGTCACACGTTATTCGCGTCACGGATCACAGCTCTACGTTCGAAAAAGCAAACAAGTCTCGCAAAAACGCAAAATTCTCGGCTTTAAAAAATCGGATTTCGCGTAGAAATAGCTTTAATATTTAATTGGATAAACGAGGTTAATCTTGGGAGGCAGTTTAGGTCCGCACTTCCAACTACAATATTTACAAAGGTCTGCAAATAGTGGAGCTGTTGAAGAAAGAAGTTGGTTTTATTGAATTAGATCGGAGCCGTAACGATGTTACAACGATTCGGGATTGGATGGCGGTGTTCAATTGGATCGTATCTAAGGGCAAGGTCTAAAGACACGGTACTTTCAGGCCAGCTCTCAGAACTGGCTAGCATAACCTACGTGTAATCTTCACGAATAATGCATCTGAATTTTGAACGCAACGGTAGCAAACAAAGATATAAAAGGTGCTTGGTCAACAGTGTTCACCTACTTATTCTTGGGCACTTAGTTTGCTTTGTAGATCATGATCTGATATTTTTTTAGCGTCTCCACGTTCATAAACCATAGTAGAAACTATTTTAGTTTGGCAGACTCTTACGATGCTCGAAGTACTGTTACAGTACTTCGGTACTTAAGTGCACTACTCAAGTACTGTCGCAGTGCACATTCACAATAAATTCAGGAGAGAACAAAGTACATTGCATAATTTTACTTTTGAGAACATTAGGCAGGCACTTCCTAAAGACAGTTTTTGTTAGGGGTAACGCTCCTTTACAACATTATAAGTAAAGAATCTTTTTATTTTTCTTGTCAGGTCCGTTACACTGTTACTCGATTATATTTTTAGGAGTTTAATTAAGATTAATGCGTCTAATTTGGCGCAGGTTGTTTCATTTATAAACTGTCACAGGGTTCGGCTTACTTAATGTCCGAGTTATCTTATCATTTTTCTTCGTTATGAAAAGCCGTGGTGTTGACTGCAATTTATATCTAGTGACTACGTTTTAATATTGCAATATATTTTGTCAAACAAATATAGGTGATATACATAAAGGCGTAAATAAAACAGCAGACCGTACCTATTTTTCTAAGAAAACCCGATAAACAAGAAATAAATCCAATTTTCAACATGAGTTTACTGACTATTTATCCCGATATAGTAGGACGTGCTTACTCCAAACTCGTTAAAGCAGTCACATAACATCAAAACCGCAATTACCTGCTACACGACACCTAATAAAATGCAGCCCGAAGCGTAAATACCGCATTATTTTTGTTATTCACCTATTCGTTTTAATTAATTATAAAGCTTTTACCACCTACCCACCTTTTAACATTCAACGTTATTCCAATGAAAAATATGACGCTCTTCGTATCGAGTTTATTGGTAATATTTCAGCTTCGTTACGGCGAATACGAGTTCAAACGTTGAGAAAATAAAACGCAGCCAATTAGATTATTCGAAATAGAAGCACGTCAAAAAAGTCAATATTATATTCTGGCGAAAATTATAATGGAGTCGATCGAAAAGGGTTTGGGAGAGAATTTGTTTTGTTATTTTCTCAAACGGGTTTTTGAAAATTGATGATCAAATATCTCAGATTCCAATTAGTGCTATATTTTTATTCTCAAAGAACTCAGAATGTAACTACTAAGCTTTACTTTACAATCAAAATTTGGGCATTTATCGTGATGGCACAGCTTTTCACCTACTCTCATTCATTAGCAATTCATCACTCCGTATTTTGGCTTGTTAAATACCAGTGAGATCCTACTGTGCAGAATACCTAATATCTAATATCAATACCTAATATCGCTTCGTATCTGTATCACAACTGACCTGCGTATGTGGTTGTGCATGTACAGTGAGATGCGCGCGCACTGCAAGATGTAGCCTCAGCGTCAGATGTCCGTGAGCGTTGGCCGCTCGGCAGGCCCATCGGCCACCGTCGGCAATCTCCGCGCGTCGGATGCCGAGTGCGTCGTGTGTTCTGCTGTAGCGACCTCCACCTTCACCGTCGCGGATTTCACGAAGAACGCCGCCACCGGTTTCGCGGTACCATCTGAAAAAAATGAAATCGTTTGGAAAAGCTTTGTAATAACCGGAAACAAACGCAGACCATCTCCTTGATACATATCAGCGAACCCTTGGGTCGTTGCAAGTTTCTGTCGGCTAGTGCGGAGATGGTTTGGTGGTTTGGAATTATGGTCTGATTGTCAGCAAAGACTACTATACTGGCTCTCCGAGCTGAGCTCCGTGTAGGTAGCAATGATCTACACGGAGCTGTAGGTAGCAACCAACATAATTATTCTCCAAAAAAGAGGTAGAACTGGTTTTAATAATGCAGTTGTCAATATCAGTATTAGTGTGATGTTGTCATTTTCATTGGTGATAGGATATATCGACGTATGACTGAGTAGGTACCAGCATCGAGCATTCAGCACTCTACCGAGATTTCTAAAGACACATTAAAAAGGTAGGTCATAACAATAAACCAAGTCTAAGAGTATGATATTACACGAGTAATAATAGTGACGGAAGTTTATGTTTCCTCCTCAACAGCGTTTATGGTTCTTGTACATTAGTTACTAAAATATATTACCAGTTTCCTGTGGCGGGCACTAGGCATTGGCCAGTCTTTACGAGAATAATAATTCCTGAGTGGAAGTTTGGACAACTCGAGTGAGTGACACAAGAATAGTTGCTTTTAGATTATAGGTATAAATATGTATTACTTAAATATTTCACATTTCTAAGTTATAAAAAGTTATTGGTTAAAAAAATGTAAGGAAAATGCCTTGCCATCCCTTTTCCAAAAACCTACCCAACAACTTTGAGTACACCTATTGTACACTGGTATTTCTGAAAAGTTCCTAATAATCACATTAAATCTCCGCCGACCCTCTCAATCAGGGCGAAGTGTCGAGCAGTCGAGCACCTCATTGGACCCCATGCTCGGCACAAAGCGCCCGGGTGAATGGCCCACATCCTTCTTAACAGACTTTTTATACGGAGTGTGCTCACATCAGTTCCGGAAACCGGAAGTCCTCATTAAATTTATATAGCTAACGCTTGGTAGCGTTCGGAAAGGTACTCTAATTTGGCGTACAATAAAGTAACGGTGAATGTGGAAAATCGTGTGCGAGTTTTTATGTTAAACCAAGTTCTTTTTCTTTTACTGAAAGCGCGTGTTTAGTACGTTATTAAATCAATCTGTATTAGGTACGTTTTTTTCTGCCAGAGAAACGTGTCTATGAAATACGTGTATTAATTTCAGGGGAGGAATAGGGAATCCCTTAAAAAAATCGTATGGATTTTTATAGCACCTAAGTATGTAAAAAAAATATGGTTTAAATAAATGATTAAACTTAGTATTGGCCCAGTAATTGAATTGTGGTATGGAGGTCAGATGTCAATTAATTCATAAAAATATTGATATTCAGCTGCATTTAGTTAAACTGAAACCGATCCTAATATGGGTAACTATTTGAGAAAAGGATGGGAAGTATAGTAGCGTCTATTTCTGCAAAGCTTCAATATATTTTGAGTTCATTAGTAAAACAAAACAACTGAAGATCGCGTTTTGAGACAACATAAAAAAAACAAGCTTTCTTTTCAATTCTCATCTTCTTTAGTAAGGTTAGGTTACCTACGTACACATCTTTTATTTCACTAACTCAATAGGAACACAACCCGTGCTACCTCGATTTCAAACTTGGTATATTTTTAACACGGGCTATAGGGTCCAACACTTATAATCCCTCGTCAATGCGTTATTTTTCTCTCAGTCAGTTGCTAGGCAACGGCACGTCCATTAGGTTCCACGAAGAAGGAGAAACTAGTGACGTTTTCAACAAGGATCTACCTTAGTTGAACTTTAGTCGAACTGTTGTTTTCGGAAATGGGTTAAAAGTTATATACTTAGAAAATACAGTCAGAGATCATATAGAGATAGAAGTAGATTTGGGAAATAAGCCAATACCATTTAGTACCAAATGCAGTATTTATTACTCCTACCTTATAATTACTTACTACCTTTACCCTTATCTACTTACTACCTTATAATTTAAAAAAAAGTATTCAGCTGAAAAGTCTAGTGATTTGTTAGTTTGATATTAAGTAGGTGTCTATATAATGAGAACACTTAGTAAAACTTTTGATTCTAATAGAAAATAGTATACCTTTTCTAAACTTAAAAAGGAGTAGGTAGCCATTTAAAAGACCTCCACTTGTTAAAAACTAGCTGCACAAGCACAAGTACCTACCAAAAAAAGCGTAACTAGATCGGAACTAAAAATAATTAGTTCGGACATAAACTGTATTGCCAGTTTAAAATATTATACGATATAAACAGTGTAGGTACCAGCTAAAGTTGTAAAGTCCGCTTTGAAAGGCGACCGGGCCGTGTGTTACCTTCTGTACCTGATCACTGTACAACCAAACCTGATCAAAGTAACTCTGTTCAATGAAAATAACATTTTATTTGCAAAGTTAAATCAACGTGATTAAATTATGTGATCTTTAAAAGGAAGTTTGAAGTAATTTTTATATGTTTCAGCAATTTATGAAACAAAGGAAACGGGTGGGCGCATTAAGAGCGCTTTTGTTTTGTTATTCATGACATTTGTTAAAGACTAGGTACTTTGAATGAACGTTGACAATAAGTAGGTAAACAGCTACTTAAAAACACTCATGTTTTTTTTTTATTTGAGTAATAAATTGTTACCAATTAAAATAATGCTACAGTGGAATTGAAACATGATTCCTAAGTACAACCAAATTAAGTGGAGGAACCTTATTAACCTCATACCTTCATTAACCATAACCAATCTTGATTACTCTACTATCTGGACAGCAGCCATTCCCAACTATGACGTAGGTACCTAGGCAGTCCTTCAGTCACATCCGTTAACTTACGCAGTTGTAACCGATACTGGTATAATGTACTTACAAACAACACGTTCCTGCCGTTATCCTCTGTGTCTGACATTGGATTAAATAACTTTACATTGGTATCTCGCAAAAGATAATTATTATGATACAGGTCAAGAATAACATCACGCCTATAATCTTCGAAGGGTAAGGCAGAGGTGTACTCATTCGTACACCTCTGCCTTTCGTCAGTTAAGTTTAAGTCCCATGTAACGAGCCTATTGCCATTAACATGGCACGAATCCAGACTCCGAGGCCTGACTGAGAAATTCCTGATGGAAAAACCCAATAACATTACCCTTTTTGCTCGACTTGGGGATCAAACCAACGAGGCAGGTCAAAAATAATACTTATGTTTGTCCCATTTGTCCATTCTACAGATATGTGTGTGGAGAATGGATAAATACACATAGGTACGTAGGGAAATATCTCCTTCTTTATCCTAATCTCCTTCTTAGTCCTCTAAGGAAATATTACCACATATGTATGCTTTTTAAGCGGTTAAAATCAGCTTGGTTTTGATCTTTTCCAAACACTATAAGTAAATAGGTATCTTGGTGTTTTAATGCGCATTTTATTGTTAATTAATACTTATTTTAAGGGACCCATCGGTCTTTTAACAGTAAATAATGGATACAATTTTATGTTGAGACATTTTCGGTTAATTCAATTTGGCTTTCCATTAAAGACAAACCGGCTAAAAATAACTCTACCTGTAACGGAAAATCATTATTAAATATCTGGAAGAATTAAAATACCTTCCTATTTCATAAAAGCTACATTAAAAGCAAATTGAACAGAATCGAAGTCCGTAATGAGTAACTTCCAGAACATTTTCTGGAAGCAAATAAATTTCTTATTTAGAATAACCCGTCGTACGTCGCTACGACTTTCTTTTTGTCGTCGGTCGCAATAGCCGGGTCTCTGCGACCCAAGTAATTAGGTTTCGGAGGTCACCGCGGCCGAGCTGACATGTTGACCATGCGTTAGTTAGAAGACTAAAATGTTTTTTGTTATGATTGATAGGTAGGTTTGTTACAGTAGCAATCAGGCATTCTCAACCAAAAGGGTGATTCAACTATTTAGTACATACTTATTTCCTGAATAGGGGGCGGGTGTTCTGACTGCCGTAATACGTCACGTAAGTACTTAATTACTCATGTCAACATATTATTAGGATTAAAACGTTTTGGCACAGTAAAAACGCACATAAAATTTAATAGTACCGTTGATTGTGAAGAAATAGTTTCTTAATGAACAGCGTAAGCATTTAATTAAAGACTTATTCAGTGGCTACCGAGCCACAGGAACCAATTCCGCACATTTGCATAGATTACTAGAGATTGCGTCGAGAACTTCGACCTAATCACTGTGTTTTTCTTTATCTATGAAATTGGAAGCCATGAGGTTGATTAGAGGTTAAAGCTAATACTTAGTTAGGTTCTCTGGTATTAATTAAATCTAAAATTAAGCGTTGACGATGGAACAACCCAGGTAAACAAAAAGTTACAACACGATCTATGCAAAAAGCGCTCCAAACCCAGATCAAATAGGATAGGGTTATGAAAGGTTACCGGCAGTAGGTACCTAAGTCCTAATAATATCTACAGGTAACTCATTAAAAATGTACTTACTGTAAAGTGAACATTAATAAGTACACGGAGCAACATGTAAATATGTAATATCCCAGCTCCCACTACCTCGTGGGCCCCCTACTGGGCCACTATGCGAGTACCTGCGCTAACAGGGTTAATTCTGCTTACTCAGAAGGCTCAAAACATTTATTTGTATTAGAACTAGAAATGAACTCTCCTTTGTTACACACACAAACATATTGTTTGTTATATGTATGTCTATGTACACACTTAGGTACCTCATTCACACACACGTTTTCATTAATGGTCTCGTAGGGTTACAGTGGACTTGCTTTTAATTACTTGTTAGTTTATATTAGTTAATGCATTGTATTGTAATTAAATGAACTTGCCTAATGAAGTCCTGCGATATTATAACTTTATTCAGTTGTTCAGGCTTTGTTTTTGATATTTGGTTTTGTCAACCCACCTTGTACGCTTACATCTAGGTACCTAAGTACTTAGGTATGATTTATTCTAATAATAGCAATTGTGGACCGTTAAGATACAAAAGAAGATCCTACATCCGTCGTATTGAGAACCTCTCTTTTTATATCGGATAACAAGTGTATAGTAGGTATGCATAACAAATCTTAGAAGAATAAATAAATTATATCTCATATTTCCTTGTCCCCTTTTCACTAATATTTATAACAAACAAAACTCGATGCTAAAACCGTCAGCTGGTACAGATCTCACAAACCCGACCTAAATAATACAGAATCAGCACCGCACTACGTCCGCAGACATTTACTCATGCTGCTACATACTAACGTATGCAAAATCCCGCGATATCGCATCGTTTCTCAAATCAAACGCACGTGGTGTAGAGATGGGAATCAAAGCGAGATCGGCGGCAAGGCGGACTCCCCGGGGGCAGCACTCAACGCGTGATGGATACAGCCTTGACTCGCCCCGGGATAAAGAGCATGGTGCAAGTGACAATCGGAAGCGATTTAAGTTCTGCGTTGATGACAAAGGCGTTGGATTTTGGAGGTTATTTTGCGGCAATAGTTTAAAATTACTTTTATTCTAACCGGTACTAGATATTGATAGATTTGATTTTATTTTAAATAGTCAAAATATTCTCTCTTTCTCTTAAGTAGGAATCTTATTTGAATGAAATCTACGACACAAACCAACATCAGCTGCTACGATTCTCACAAACGAAATCCGAGGTTCTAAAAGGAAAATCATAGTATGCCCCGCAGTTACGTATTTATGTATGCAAAATTCATCAAAATTGCATAGTTACTTGAATCAAACGTACGTAGTAAGTGAGATGGAAATCTCTTGCCGAGGGACATATTTGTTGTTTGTTTACGTGGTACGATAATGAGTGAAATTATTGAATAATTATAGTATTTAGGTTTCCAAAAATTTGGTAAACCGCGATCTAAATAGTAATAATTTAAATAGTCAAGTCTGGACTGTTACAGTGATTAATGAAATGTGGTTTCATTATGTACTCTAAATTGATAATTTAAATACAGAGCAGATACAAATAAAAAGCCGTCCGAATCCAAATTGGACACTAACACGTATCGTATGATATTTAATTCTCCAGAATCATGTGATCTTGTGCACCCAATAGTACATACTTGTATTATATTGGCCACATTGGTCTAAGCATGACAAAAACTTGGTGCTGATCATCTCCCCTGGGGCGGCACTCAGCGTGTGATAGATACAGCCTTGACTCGCTCCGGGGTATCAGACGCGGCTTACATTATGAGAGGAAAGCGATTTACTTCTACTTAGTTTTTCGCAGTGGTATACTATGATACCGCGGGAAGGTAATACGGAACACACCATGATTGTATAGATAATGTTTATCATTCTTGCAAAATTGTAAATATTTCTAATTACATTTTATTTAAAGCAAGGAAAGAGTGGTTCTTTATTAAACGTAGAAATTGTGGAATTAGGAATATCTATGCAATATGCAGTGCACCTTACCGCCTCTAACTTGGGACACTAACCGCCTCCAATATTATTTATATGATCGCGGCAAAATTCTTGTTTTCATAACCCCTGGGGAGCGTACGTCAGCGTGTGGTTTTGATCTTATGCTATAAATGAATGCAGGGTTCAGCGGAAGCTGCTCAGAGACGTGCAGTCTTGATATGCATAATTTAATTAACATTTTATTATTACGTTTTTTCACATCATACGGATAAAATACCGGTTCTGAAAACTCCATTTTAGAAATTTTACAGCATTACTACGAATTATGATAAAAAGCTTTAAATCATGTACATTTGGCCTATATTAATAGGGAGTAAGGTTACCTATTAAGCAAGCGTGCTCTATCGTCAACAATAATATCAAAAGGGCAATTCCACTAACTTTTAGAAACGGCGCAATTTAATTGACCTTTAAAATGCGCTTAAATTACCAACATGTTTTGACATTTATTATCGCTGAGATGGGGACTACAATTTGAATATGTTTATCGGCCTTCAATTGTAATATTTAGTGGCGGTATTAGCAAGTTTGTCAGTGGTATAAAGAAATGATAGCCTGCAATATATTTAATCGCTTATCGCTTGACACTTGCACCACCAATTTTATATACATCGGTAATGTTGGGTGGCGGTAAATTTCACGTTTTTATGACTGCGTTGATGTGTGACGTCAACAAGTCGGTAGCATCTTGAAACGTTTTGTGAAAAATATATTATGTGCGTAACGTAAGGAAGCGAGAGTTTAGTAACGAGTAATAAGACTTCCAGTACATAATACTCGTAAATATACGAGTAAATGTTTACGTACCTATTTACGTGGATGTGACGTAATTTTTGCTATTGGTCGGTGTGTTTTTATTTCCATGCAACTTTGTGTGGTGGTCGATATTAGTTATCTCATTTTAGAATATTTGAAATTAGCAATTGAATAATGAACTTTAAATGACTAAGTAGAAATAACTTTCGATTTAAATAGTTTAATTTATAAAGAGTTACGTAGAGCTACATTTGTTTAGAAAAAAAAAGATAGTTTCGTGCAAAAAGAAAACTCGCTAAAAACCGTAGAGACGAAGACGCGGGTATAAGATAGTTAGAAATAAAAATATTAGAGCGGGTACTTAGTCAAACGTTGAGATTGTAAGTATCAAATGTAGGTACCTACTAACATAGGTAAGATATTGCGTTACTGAATAATACAAAAAGTGCCAATCAATAACGAATTTACGAAAACATTCAAACAATATTCCTAAACCCAAAATTGCTAATTCTTACAAACTTATTTTCAACTTTCAATCCCTTAATATCTCCAACTCTAAGCCTGCCAAAGTAGTCTCTGGAAGCGTAGGTACGTACGAGAATCTCGGCAGTCCCATTGCACTGGTTTCCAATATCCTCGAAACTTGGCCGCAAAGGCTTCACTTAGTTATCTGTGGTAATGGAAAACGCTTGTTCTACCCTCCAGGGAGTGACAGGAGATGCTCTCTGTATTTGTGTAAAGGATTGAGGAAAGAATGCAAATATCATTTCGAGAATATTTTTCCTTGTACGACTGAAATAATAGAATAAGAAATAGTATTATTGGACATTATCATAATCGTAACGATTCCGAAAAAATAACAAAAATCAATGTCAGATATGAGATGGATTTTTCCGAAGCCACTGAGTTTCAACGTTTTCCATTCGGTAGGTATTACGATTGACTTCGGTACGCCTTTATTAGGAAAAAATAACGCTATTTTATTTGTCAACAATAATGATAGTACCTACCTTAAAATATTTTCCACTTATTTTGTTAAAATATAGGCCAAAAATAACCTTTGCAGGGCACAAAGGTACCTTAAAGCAATTCATTACCCTACAGAAAACCGGAAGAGGTGGCGGCACGGCGGCATGCCGGGAGAGGCAGCGGATACGGCGCAGAGCACTCGGATTTATTCGTTCCGGAGCCGTGACGTCACGCCCGTTTGCGAGAAGAATGGAGACCAATAATAATATTTTTCTTTCCTTTAAAGGTGTGAGTAATAGGTTTTGATGATATATGTTAATTTTCATGCGAGATCGTATAAACCCATAAATTGATAATTTAATTCCAGCTAATATTTTTGGCATTACAGAATAATGACGCAACTCTAGGTGATCTAATAGTGGAAAATCAAATTTAATTTTAATAAAAGATAACACTGTACTGAAGCAATCTGAAAAGCAGCCAAGACCTATCGTTTTACTATATCAGCAGTAACGAAAACTTTGGCAAAAGAAACGATTGCAAAGCACAAAATTCTATATTTTCGCTACATAGCCTACATATAGACGTCTAGACACCGCCGTGACAGCTCCATAAATCAGTCACAAATAAATCCCTTACCATTCCGCGACGCCATGACGCAAATCCCATAAATTGTCGAGGAATGCGTCGTTTCTCATATTCACGTAAGGGATTTGTAAAGCTGTGTATTCACTGAGCGGTGCGAATCGCGATGATGCTAAAGTGTGATATTCTCTGGCCGTTTTACATGTTTATAAGGACCGTGGCGCGGCCAGGGAGTATCACACAGCAAAAGTACAAAAGCAGTCATACAATATTTTTTATTACCTAGTAAATCACATTCGTCTTCAAAAATCGGGCAATCCCGGTAGGGTTCCGGTTAGTCGCCAAGTGAGGTCACAGCTTTAGAGGAGAAGAGCCACAATATTGGTAGGCTTGACATATCGATACAGTGGACAGGCGGCTGACGATAGATGGATGGCTGTATGTACGGTCGACAGGGGAAATAAACAAGTATCGAGGATGGGCCGACACTTTTTATTGGTTTATTAGAATATACAATAGTAGGAGGCAAAGGGCCGACGATGCAAGTGCCTAAAAGCCATTTTTTTTCGTGTCTGTTCTATAAACCTTGACTCAAATTAGACATTTTACTAAAATATGCTGCCAGCGTCTTTTTAGGTATTTTTTAATCAGTAAAGAAGAAGTCTATCTCATTTTATGCTTGAATTGGAATAGGATAGACTGGAATATCATTTATTTATAAGTTTTCAGTTACCATTATTGATGTAGAACTTTTATTAGCAAGACAAAGAAGAGAGAACAGAGAATCAAAACATACCTAAAATAAAACATTTTCAGAGACTGTATTTGAAAAAAAAACAGTAGCTTCAGAACAGCTATTCCCCATGGACACATATGTAGGATAAATAGGTATTATTTACAATATTACAACAAATCAAAGTACCTAGTGAAGAAGATACCTGCACACACAAAACTAGGTCCCTACACGAAAACTTCACAGAAATGTTCGCGAGCGAAGTATATAACGATAAGCAAAGGAAACGTGTTAAAGATTTGCCGCCGGGGCGCGCTATTTATCGATACAAGTTTTCAACTACATGCTTTTCAGTTCATACGATGGAATGGAGCAAAGTATGAGAGGTGGCGAGAAAAGGCTAAGGCGAATGTTACATTTTTGATAGTATTCTTACTTCATTAGTATACCGAAGATGCAACCAGTGTTGACCTAAACCATTCTACTATACCACTCCACAAGCCAAAGCAATAGTGGCCATCACCAGAAAAGCGCCGAGGCAATGAATCTCGAAGTCCTGGAGGAACGATATAACTGTCTTAGTTCCCGCAAAGAAGAACAGCTGTTCATTAGGTATGCAGTAGCTGTAGGTACCTACCATTTTCACGAGTACGTAACTAGGCACCTAACTATGGGATAATCTGCTCATGGTTACAACATGGTCGTAACAGTGAAAGAAATCAACGAAACATCCTAATATTCATCTGCAATATTACATGTATTTATTAAATTGTCATCTACATTCGGTGTCATTGAAATCTATACTAATACTAGCTTGGCTAGCCCGCGATTTTGTCCGCGTTAGAGTATATCCCTATCACCTAGGAGTATCACATATATCGTAGGAGACATATAAACATAAACGTCTCGCCTATAATCCGCGAAGGGTTAGGTTAGGTTAGCAGAGGTGTTTCCATTAGTACGTCTATATTTCGCATAGGTACCACCAGCTATTCTCATACCTACCAAATATAGGTACATTAAAATATTCATAAAAATCGGTCGAACCGTTTTGGAAGAGTGCAACCACACCGTGATACGAGATTTTTTTATAAATAAAAATAATAATTATGTTTTTACACTAAGTATGCTGATATAATGAAATTGAAGAGCTTTTTTGTTTGTTCACTACTTAGTTGATTTGAAAAATTCTTTTTGCACGTGAAAGCCAGCTTCATGAACAGTAAAGGCTATTTAACATGCAACGACCCAAGGGATTGGCGCAGTAACCAAAGAACGAGAGTGAAAAAAACTACGCGGACGAAGTCGCTTACGAAAGCTAGTCTTCAATAAAAATAAAACCAAGTTAAGCTCGTTCCCGTCTCTGCTCCACACAACTCATAAGCGTATATACTTACGTGCCTTGACAATAACACAGTCACAGCGTACTTAAAACTTTTTAATAACGACCTGCAAGTTGCAGCAGGTCGATACAGAACTCTTGCGAAGTATCAAGCAGTCAACGAAGTAGGTACTGACTTTAAGCATCTACATTTAATAGTACTATTGCGGAAGTATTACTGTGTCCTAGTTTCTACTAAGCTCCAGTCATTTGAAAAGGTTTAGCTTTGATTGCTCTAGGGTGAAATTGATGAAATATTTTGGGACTGTGTCAAATTGCAGCTTTCAGCAACTACGAATTGCTGCCAAGAATCGCGTCAAAGATGAAACAAAGACAAAAATGTCTAGACTGTAACGTCGCGACGTCGTCAGTTCTTCTTACTCGTAGGTACTGTCTACGAGTTTCTTACAATTGGAATTGATATGCCCCTTTAGTAAGTTTCTAGAATTTCTGCAAAAAGTATAAGTACAATGAATCGTCAATGGCCTCGAGGGCAGCCAGTATTCACTAAGCTGGTCCAAATTAGTGATCATTCAGATATACCTATCCAACAAGGCAAAGCATATTTATAAAACAGGATACCTAATTAAGTATCACAAAAGTAGCAGCTCATCAATTATAACGAACATAATCGCTTTCCTGTAAACTTTCAGACGTCCATCAAATACCCACATATCTTTTATACCCCCTGAAACCTCCACCGCGATGCAGAGCAGCTGACGTGGCGAGGAGCTACGACAATTAATAACGCACATCAAAGTTGTAGGCGGCGCAGTTCTTGATACTTATATTATATTTCGCCGGAGATCCATTAGCGGTCAGACGGCGCGTGCGCTGACACATGACAAATGGTCGGGTTATTACTGAGTTTTGAGTTGCGGTGCGATTGGGAGCGGCGGAAGTTTATTCCGATTTAGGATTAAATTATTGATAAGCTCTCCGAGTGTTTTTGACGTTATGGTTTACTAATGAATATGGGGTTCGGGTAAATACGATATGTAGGCAATTAAGCCCCTTCAAAATTATAAACACAATAGTTTTGCTTTGGGGGTGTAAAGAAGGTACCTAGGGGCTTAGACAAAGTAACATCGCTTCGTCGATTGACCACGTGACTTAACGCCGCTTATGTCAATCCCATACAATTTGGTATTTTCTAACTTCGTTATCGTTTTGCAATAATTGTTACTTTGACTAAGCCCCCTAGTTACTTTTACTACCTATCATTGGTAGGTAGGTACTTATTCAGTACCACAAACGATTTGAAATTGCCATTATGTTCTGATTACTGTTGCCTTATTATGCCATAGGAATATCTGGATCGCAATGCAGGTAAGTACCTATTCGCAGTAAAATTTTAGGATATTAATCAATTGGGTACTAGCGACTCTTGAAGCATACGAATTATTAAGTAGCAAGCAAATGGTTTATTAAGTATTGGTGCATAAAATCATGGTCAGTTGATTGGACTAAACGACAGCTCCATCAAAAGTTCGTAAAACTAATGGAGGCGTATATTTGAAGCGTCGCTCTTCGCTGGCAATCGTCTCCTTACTCCGTCACAGCCCTCTGCCAAAAGAGGCAGTGACGGGAATTGTGATGACAAAGTACTCAACTGTGCTCTCACGCTAATGCGAACACTCTTTATGGAACACTAGTTTATGCACGCGGCTTCGTCCGCTTGAAAGTCATGAAACCATAGGTACCTACATCTTAGGGTAGGTACGCCTTGTATTGCCATCTAAAATTATGCTGAGATGTGGACTTTTTGACATTATAATTATTGGTCTCCGTTTATTTGTATTGTTTTAAGTTTTATTTATTTTGCTGTAATGGAATAAACGCATTGTTCTTCTTTATTTCTTTCATTCAGAGCCTATGACACTCGGAGATATTATAGCTACCTATCGTTGAAAATTTTTTTGTAATCGGACCAGTACTTCGAGACTATGTCTTAGGTACAAACAAACAAAAAATAGAACCGCTTTTTAACATTAGTTTAGAAAAAAAACAATATACTTACATAACAAGAAAATGTTTTAATAATTCCTAAACAAACTACAAAGTGTGTGCGTTCTAATTCTAACTTAATTCCAATACCGTCGGTTTAATCTTGTTTGGTTGTGATAAATTATTTGCTTGAATTTTAGACAGGTACCTACCTATCTAACCATAATTTTATTTCTGTTTTAGTTTTTAATTAGTGCACTGTTTTTGCCTTGAATTAGAATGGGCATTTTACGCAGATTCCACTTCTCAAGTAAATACATTATTTTGACTTTATAGTTGGAAATATCAGTTTTTATAATATAATTTAATAATTAACGAGACAATTCATTAGATAGTTAAATACACCTACATAGTTTGGCACATAATGTTTAGGGTTTTTATTTACAACTTTGTTTGGTATGAATCAGTAGGTAAGTACCTACCTTACTCAAACATTAGTTAAACTGAAACATATTCACTACAAACTCCATAGAGCTAACCAAGACTACACTACTAGCTATTCCAAAAATTACTTCCAGTCAAACGGCATAGATAAGTCAGGTGGACATTTAAAAAGGGGAGTATATTTAAAGTAGGTCAGCCTCGAACTACAGGTCAACAGTGCTCGCGGAGCTGTCCCAAACGTAATAAGTATTGTTCAGGGATGCACGGACCCACTCACACGATGCTGTACCTATGTCATGTACCTTGTATGTTTGTATGTACACGCCTTTATTTCTTGGTATAAACAAAAGTGAACGCGCGGGAATATACTCCGTTTATTCATAGCAATATGTTGAATATATTGCCTCCTGTTTCAGGCGTGGAATTACAGGTATTGTACTTGAGAAATTAAATTAAGCTTAGGTGACGGAAACTGGATAAGTTCTACGGAAAACAAATAGGCGTCTATTTTCAATTCCTGTCTGATTTCTGTTGTGTTGTGTAGTATACATACCTATATTTCTTTCCTGTCGAGTATACCACGCATTGAAAATTATTTCAGGAGATGTCATAATTGGTTTCTTAGTGATACCTCATCACGTATCACTAACATAACAGGCTTGCAGATCAACACCCCAAAAATATTGAACGTGTGATAATTATTACTTTTATACCATTTCCTTTTACCCGTCGGTCATTGGTAAAAATAATAACAAAGTTTTACCAGTTACCGACGCACAGCACACATCACAAAAAATGTAGATAGATTAATGAACTAATTTATTTCAATTAGGTTTCATCTACGTGTACTTGTAACTAAAATTAAATACTAGACACGAAAATAAAAAGGACAGTTTTTTAGCATTTCCGGTACCTAGCATAGTTAAGACTTAATTTTATTTTGATTGAGATCCATTTCGTTTACCTTTAATATTTATTGAACACTAAATTATTTAGTGTTCAATAATTAGGATAAATAAAAATGTGAAGTAAAAACCCACCTCTCGCGCTCGTAATAAAGTTAGGCCCTACATTTTTATCTGTTATGAAAAAAGAAAGTATCAATCAAAAAGATATTACGTGAGTGTTTAATTAATTATTTAATGAGACTGCCATCTTTGTTCAGTAATTAAAATATAGCCGAAGGGCTTTTCAATAAAATTATATAGCACGCACGAGTGCGTAATTACTCGCTAAATAACTTTACATGTGAAATACGTGGAAACATTAGTAGTCATATTTCAAGCGGGCACGCTGTGTGTTCGGGAGAAAGAGGAAAAGAATTTCTATAGCTGGCTTCTATAAAGGGGGGGGGGGGAGAACGGGGACCGGGAGAAGGGGGCGAAGCGGGCGCTCGTAGCGTGATACACAAGAGGCGAAATGTGCACTATACAGTTCTTACGACGGTGGTTAACGGACAGCAATGTCAGCATGCGAAGTCTCAATTAATCGGTTTAGTTTTAGTCTTAGAGAAACAAGCAGTATAGCTTGTCTCGCTACAACAAAACTTAGTACTATAAACGACCTATTGATCAAACGGACTCATATATCTAAAATATGCGTCATCAGCCTCATATATCTAAAATATCTGTCAAACTTCACAGAAGACGAGGCTAGGCAAATAAAATGAACTGAAAGTTTGAGACATCCAACAAGCTTCGTGAGTGCCTAGTCGACTGAATGTAGGTCACCAGTCACACCTAATTACCATTCCGTCAAGACATTGTTTTTCCCAAAGGGTTGCGGGCAGTCGGCAATATAACCAGATACATAAACCTTCATAAATAAAAGATACTGACTTTCAGTATACACAGAATCTGTGGATCTGACCGGCCTCTATGAGAAATCAGGCATTAGAATGTTCTATCAGACTGTTAGGTGTCTGACCGTAAGACCGAACTACTTCATCAATTTGAGGTTTAATATAAGTCAAAGGTTCATTTGTAAAATATAGATACAATAGGTTGTAAATCCTACTTCCTACTTCAATTATAAAAGAGTCGACAGATGGATGAATTCATATTTGCTTGTATCGTTCAGCCGTTTCACGCTAAAACGGCTCAACGAAATTAGCTGAAATTTGGACAGCATCATCTAGCTTAACAACACTTTTTTTTCATACCGTCGGATAATTTAGGACGTCGGCCTAACTCTGATGTCCATGCAGACGAAGTCACGGGCGGAAGCTAGTAGTAGATGTTAGAATATGGATGGCAATACGTATTGTAGGTATTTCGTTGTAAGTGGCATACAAATATATATTTCATGCCTACCTACCGTTAGTACATGTGTATGATATAGTACCGACTCGTGGCTCAGAACTAATCACCCGTATATTTCCAAACCCACAGGTTAAAACTTACAAGGCCTTGGGTTAACGAGAGCTCTCGTGAAGTCGTGAACGTGAAGCGATACGTTAACTACAACTCCCGGCGTGGCCTGTTTACCCACTGTAATTGGCGAACTAAACTTGAAGACCATGCAAATTGGAGTGGCTGGCTGGCTATGTCGCTTGTTTGTTTTAGATTTGATTCTCTATCTTTGTATTGTAAATGGAACTGGTTTACAATGTTATACAGTATATTGTTGCTCTTGTTACACAAAATGTTAAAAATCTAAATTTCGAAAACCGATTGACGAAAAAAATTGACAGGGAGGTAGTTTATACATATATACCTGGTGAGTAGACGTCCGCTAAGGAAGAATCTTCCGAAATTCACCCAGTATTGAGAAATCAACTTTGACGCGGACGAAGTCGCGGGCAGAAGCTAGTAATTAAATAAAATTACGGACTTGGTCAATATTAATAAATAAATTAAATACTTGTTTTTTGAGTTGTGTACCTATGACAGTATTTCAGAATACAACTCTTGCAAAGAACATATCAACACGATAACATATTTGAAACAGCTCATTTTCTCTTTCTGTTTCAAGATAGGTCCGATCTTAGTGTTTAGGAGTACTGTCATCCCCTATAAAATAGTCAATAGGATTGTACAATCATAAATAGATAGTTTAAAAAGACCCCAAAACTGATCTGCAAATTTGCTGAACCTAATTGAACGATAACTACAAACAACCAATTAAATTGACTACGCCGAATTACGCTTAATGTCAGATTTACCAATTGATTAATGATCACGATTATTGACTTACTCATAGTAGTAAGATAATTATTATATACCTAGTACTTAAAACTTTCAGAAACCGGGTGTAGAAGATCTAAACTAAAATAGACTAAACTTAGTCTGTAGTACAGAACTTGGCGTCTGTTTGCTAAGTTCTTGTAATTGGTTGAAGTAAACTTGTAGACGAGGGAGCTAATTGAAAGGTCGCGCCATTGTACTTGTTTGTTTTGTTGTGATACAATGATTGTTCTGATTGTCTTTGACATGCACTGCTGTGGTTATTTAAGTACTACATTGTTGTTTGTTGGTTAGGTACAAGATTTGTTTTTGTTTTATGTTTTAGTCGTGAGATTAGGAAATAATAGTTATGAATGTCCGCGCTACTTAATATTGAGTCGTTCAAAGTCGTGTGAAAGAAGTTATATTAACAAAAGTTTCATATTTTTCTCATTAAAGCGATTTTTCTTTTGTTCTTGACTATATCTGGGAACCTTCTAGTTACTCAGAGATACCTACTAAACATCACAGTTAATATTTTTCAACTTTTTTTTGTCTTTTTTACGAATTTTAACGCTTTATCATTGTAGTGATATTGTGAGTGATGTGACAGACAAGTCATAACGCTTTGTACGAGACTGAAGTGGCAAATTATGATGGATGTTAGAAATAAGCTTAGCAAGATTGATGCCACAGTCTTATGATGATAGACAGAATATAAACTTTATCCATCAAACAATGATACGAAGTACGAACAGTTTCTGAGCGAGACAGATTTCAACGTAGTTTCTAGTGTATCGTGGAGGTATTTAGATTATCCTAGGCTTAACTAGTTGATCTTATCGCTGTTCGTTCGGATTAAACTAAGTGCTTATAGTTTGAACCTGAATTATAATAAGCTTAAGTTAATGCTGAATATAGTTCAATCGGAGTAAAATTAAGTCAAGCATAATGTGTTTTATCTAAAGACCGGTCATACATATAATTTCGACAAACACTCAACAATAGGTGAAGCAGCAAACTGGTAGTGGGGCCGGCTACGTCCGAGGTGGACCGACAACCTGGTCCAAATTTAATAAGAAAGAATTGGACACAGAATGGCCACGACCGGAAATAATGGCATATAAACACTGTTGGGTTCACACGAGATGAGGAAGTGAATGCGCTCCTAAATATTTCATGGGATTTTTTCCAAAGAGTTCGTCCCTCCCGCATACCGTGCGCAGTTGGCAAATAAGACATTACGTCAACGCTCAGCTTCTGTCCTAATGTTGCTAAATTATTCCTCTATATACCATGGAGAATTAGAAAATGTAATAAGGATCAGCCAGGCATTGTCTGGCGCGCTACGTAATCTAATCTTTTATTTACGATTTTATTGTGACCATGGTGAATGAGTAATAAAGGGAACATTGACTGTGGCAAAGTTTCGTCTTTTTCAAAAGTGTAATGATTAGGGAAAATCTTTTACATAAAAATCTGTATGCCGTGCGCCAGTCTCGCAAAGAGTCGAAAACAGCTCGATCGATTTGAATATTATTATTATTTTTTGTTTTGTTCGTCTCATTACTGATTAATGAAATATAAGAAGAAAAATAGCAAGATAAGAGAGATTTAGTGGGAAGTATTAGTATTATTATTACTAGTAGGTAAGTTATAAAATTGCGAATGGACATTTTCAATATTCATACAATTTTAAAAACTTAGCAAGCATTTTGCTTTTCCTTTCTCTCTTTATCAGCGAATTAACTATAAATCACAGCAGAATGTAAAACTCCTAACGTTTTCAAACTTATGATTAATAGACGCTTCCATTACGAGCAGACAATGGTTTGTTATGAACACGAGGAGCGTCAGGCACGCAGAGATTATTATTTACTGAGAAATTGATTAGGAACGCACATGAAATGTTATATGTGTGTTTACCTACTAGTATAGATATAACTTATATGGGTTAATAAAGCCTACACCTATTGTTTAAGTCAAAGTCAAATCATTTATTTCAATAAGACCATTATTTCAGTTATTTTAAAGAAAAAACAATTGAATCTAGTTGCTCCTTCCAAAAGCTGGTTTCGTATGGAGAAGAATGGGCAAGAAATGAAATACCTACTTACTCTTTTAAATAAATGTTTTTAAATATTTTACCTACAGAAAGGTTTGTTAAGCCGTTCAGACCTATCTGAAATTGCAAACCGATAACATAACATCACGCCTGTAATCCCCGAAGGGTAAAGGCAGAGGTTTACCTATTAGCACCTTCACCCTCATTTCAGTTATGTTTAATAGGAGCGAACCTATTGCCAACAACCAGGCACAAATCCTGACTCGGAGCTTGTTACTGAGTTTCTGATGGAAATCCCAATAACACTTTGCCCGACCTGGGAATTAAACCCAAGATCTTATGCTCAGAAGTCGCGCTTTGCGACCACTAGACCAACGAGGCAGTAAAACCGATATCGACATTTTATAAAAAGTACTATGCTGACGCATGAGAAGTTGAGAAAATTATCTGAATACTGAGCCACTAAGAGCTAGTCCTACATCGTTGGTTCAACCTCGAAAGAGACAGACTGTATATTATTATCTGCAGCTTCTATTAGTGATAAGGCTGCCACGCATGGTCATATTCGCGGTTTGACCGTTGTATATCTGTCCCTAGGGTTAGGCTTTGTAGCAACGGCTGTTCGCGCGCGGTTGTGTTACTATGACTGTGTGGGATGCTAGGCACAAAACAAACATGGCTAGGTAAGCACAAAGCCTGTGTAATCAAAATGATATGTGTATTTTATGTACTTTAGAATGGATTGGTGGATATGGATAAGACAGAACTCAAATACGAAATAGGAATATTGTCATTGTAGCAATATTTAATTATTAATATTCCAATGTTTTTCACAATGCACAAGATGTTTGGAAGGAAAAAAGGAAGCATAGGCCTTGCCCAGCTGTGGGACACAAAATAGGCCAATAAAAAATTCATTATTTATTACCTTCAGTAACTTTCATACAAAGTAAAAAGTCGTGGTTGTTACCGGGTAAATGAGGGTTACTGTTAACCGTTGTCACCCGCGACTGTTCGCCAGTTCAGTCCGCGTGGGAGTTCTCACATTCGTTTGTTTATCATGTTACGTTACGACAAGGTCAGTCAACTGTTATGGTTCATAATAAAACATGAAGTTTCGGCTCTGGAATACGATTTTAATTAAGGTTGAATGTACAGCTTTTTCTTCAAAAAATGTACCTATTTAGGTACTATTTACACCAATAAAATAAACACTTAGGTACAACCAAAACAAGTGAACATATTTGGTTACGGTAAATATACCTAAGTACGTTACATGGTAGATAGGTATAATAATTATGTACATACCTATCAGGTGTATACCTATATACGTAAATACTTTTAACGTTTTGTTTCTCAACCGTATACTGTTTTGAACTAGAGAGTTCAAAATAAAATAAAGGGTGACTACCCCGCACTTGATACAACGGTCCAATGTACTAACCCTTTGAAATGAATAGAACAAAATTGTTGATAAAAAATAAACGCGAGTGAGTAACGACGGGTCCTCAGTCACAATAATTGGAAGCGACACGATAGGCAGACAGACAAGGGTTAAAATCCGCAAAATATAAAAAAACAACACCCCTTGAGGGGGTTGAGGGTTCCACAAACTTTACACAAAAACCCAGCGGGGCACGCACGTATATTTGTCACACTTGACGCGAAGTCGGCTTACACTTGCGGCGCAAGAAATGTACACGTTTAGTTGTAACATTAATATTAGAAATTAATCTGAGGTGGTACATACCCAATCCTAACTAATATTATAAATGCGAAAGTAAGTTTGTTTGTTTGTTTGTTACCATTTTACGCCTAAGCCATTGAACCGATCATCCTGAAATTTTGCATATACGTTGCCAGGTTTACAGGGACAAACATAGGGTACTTTTAATCCCGAAAAAAAGAACTGTTCCCGAGGGAAATCACAATAACGTCCTTATGACAGTAGATGGCGCCACGTGTCTATCGAATCATGATCAAATTTTAAGTTAAAGCATCTAATACATTTTGAGTCTAGACTGTCGATAGACCAGTTTTAAGTAAAAAACCTAGGAGTACGAAAGTTGTTTGCTTAATAATTTTTCATGCCCAAAACCGCTGAAGAGTATCTTGACATTTTGCATAAAGTGGCTTCCAGACGGACGGACCTGCGGTTGCGGAAAAACGCAGGCCGCGGCTCCAACCGCTGTAAAAATACACCGCGGTCACAGTGGCGGCCTGAAGTGTCATTAGCGTGGTATTTGTGCTACAATCGGACGTTAGTCAATATGGCTAACCGTAACGTTGTCTTATTACTCTCGTGACTTATTAGCCCTCTCAGAAGATGAGAAAAAAGGTAGGAAAAAAACCGTTTATTTAAACACGTGAGGTGTGAGGTAGAGATAAACTACAGTAACATGACGCGCCCTTCCACAATTCAAAAAGTTTGAAAGTGTTTGTAATAGTATTAAAAATACTCACAACGCATGTGTGCATATTGAGACGACTCTCGATACAAAAACAAATCAGCGATTTGTTGTCCGACTAGCGGCGTCAAAAATTACTCATTATTATTAGTATGGCACTGCACTGACATTCTCTATGAAAATGGCAGGTGCGTCGTTTTGCGCGGTCGGCTTATTATGATTAGTTGACAAACAAATATCGAAGACGATAACTCACAACTACATACAAACTCTTTCATACGAATATGACTACATACATTGAAATGGTAATATGGAGGGGAGCGTCAAGTTATAGTAGTTTATTTAAACACAAAAAAAAAAGGTAAAAAGGTAGAAAAAAAACCGTTTATTTAAACACTTGAGGTGGTGAGTGGTGTGAGGTTATAGTAGTTTATCTCTACCTATATTATCATTAGCATCGCATATTACTCTTAGGAAGAAGTGTGGGTTAAATTTAAATTATTATTTAAATTCAACTATTTCTATTACGATTTCCATATTTGGCGTCATTTTACAAAGCAATACACGCGGCCTGTTGTTAAAATTTGCAACTAACGCGGCCGCCACAACATTTCGCGTTTGTCTGTGACCCACTTTATATACGTTGTCAGGGATACAGAAAAACTGCGTAACTGACACTGTCATCACTGTGTTGTCACTGACACTGACAGGTGTAAACACATTCATAGAGGATGCATGGAAGAATAAAGGCGATCTTATAACATGCTCCGTCAGTGAAGCAAACTCTGCGATTGCTCCGCCAATTGTGAATTGATTTGGATGATTCTCTTTTTGTTTATTTTTTCCGAATTGGTCCCATATAAATACTGTCATGATCTGATGATGAACTTCGGAGTTATGGAACGGAACTCCTCATAGGATCACAGCAGAACCGTCGTAACAGTAAAATTGATTTGTTTAATGCGTGTAGTCGATGATTGACTGAAGGAAGAGGTTAGTTGCTGAACTAACCGTGACCTATGTCGATGTATGTAGACAATAGTTTTTCAACGGCAAAGTTAAGTTTGTCCCTCAGTACTGTTTATTTTTTCGTTAGGGGTATTTTCGGTGTGTTTTAATGAGGGTAGGTAGGTTACTTTTTTCAATTTTAAAATATCTCGCAGTTCCAACTCAGGCAAAAGCTTATTGCGAGACCGAGCAAAAATTACTGCTCAATACCAGGAATCTTTCGTTCATGCCGCATTAAGAAACCAAGCACAACAGGAGCCACAAGCAGCTTTGAGAGCTAATGAGACATTTTTTTAAAGCCAAGAAAGACTGGAGAGCCATGTCGTCCGCCCAGGCCTCTCCGAGGGTGACTGAGACGCCCTATCAAACGCAAACGCTTTTGGAGGAACAAGTCGAAAGCCAGAGAGCTGTAAGAGCAACTGAGACGCCTGTTTAAACACAACTTCGTCTCAGAGAACAAGCTCAGCTATTACAGCAACAGAAACTCCAGAACAGTCGCAGGCGAGAAGGACCTCTGGACTGAACACCGACGGACTGTTATGAGTCCCAGTCTGTTGGTCCGTAGGTATTTAATAATTCTGGATCTGGCCGAACAACAAGACGAGTACAGCCCGAATTGATTGTCAAATTCTAAACAATCGCGGGCGAAGCCGCGGGTAAAAGCTAGTAAATAAATAAATATCTTGGGACAACTCACACGCGGCTATCTGATCCCAAGCTAAGCAGAGCTTGTGTTATGGTAACCAGACAACTGATATACATACTTATATAATTTATAAATACATACATATTATAGATAAATTACACCCAGACACAGAACTAACAATCATGCTCATCACACAAAGTTTGTCCTGGGTGGGAATCGAACCCACGATCTCCGGCTTAGCAGTCAGGGCCACTAACCACTAGACCAACAGGCCCGTCAATGTGTAATTATCTAATTGGAGAAGGCCCTTAGGTAGACGAAGTAGGTCAAAATTACGTCTAGGATTTATGATTTATAAATCTGCCAGACATTTACAGCCAGACATTTCAGATTCACGTAAGATTTTCAGCGAAAAGCTGCGTAGTGCTCATAAATATATCAAAGAATCATATAAGACGTGTTTAACACCAAAGTTTAGCTATTATTCGCTTATTTTCGAGCTAGCTGGCTTGTTTTCGAATAGAAATGATTTATTGCTGACATCCTCGCAAGCCAAGCACGAGTTTCCTGCCAATATTCTGATAAAAATGTTGATAGCTGAGTAAAGAGTAATGGAAATTGCCTGCTACTAGGAATTTACAAGATAATAATATTAATCAACTTTTATGTAAATGGAAATAGATAAAACTTTGCATCCTACAAATGGTTCGTGACTGTAAGTTATTCTGTATGTCTCTAGCTGAGAAATAAAAGAGTGATTTGTAACTTCAGAAAAAACTAGCTTCTAGGTCTTCTATTTAGTTTAATTTGTCTGTTGTGAGTACCTACTTCAAATTTCTCCGTAAATGAAAACCTACGTTTAATTTTCGGGTTTTTTGGGTTAGAGCAACAGCCCCGCAAACCAAACATAGTAGGTATATATTTAGAAGTGTCTATTAGCTCGCAAGTTTACATTATTTAAATTAATTAACGCCAGATGAAACAGGCTTATAGGTTTACACAGTTTTGTCACCTTTCTCTGACGATGGCAAAAATACAGACCTATAAATTTTCCTGACTTAAAAACTAACCCAATAAAACTGGTGACAAGATCAATGGAATATCCAGTTCGAAAAAAAGGCGATATTTTGGTGAATACACTGCGTGGGTGAAAAACCACGTCCCATCGTATATCTACCGAACAAAGCGCAGTTTGTTAGCGTGTAGTCGTGCGCACTTGCGAGCTCTGATTTAAGTGGCTTTGAGCACTAACTGCACCGCCCGGCTCTATTTTATATTTTTGTGAAATGTGCTCGACACTCGTGTTAATTAATGTTTATTTTTTGCGTTCGTACTCGTAAATTCTAAATTTTATTTTTGAAAAGTTACGTTTTTAAAGGCAAACCTTTAACCAAAAGTTCATTAATTTGACCAGGCACTGCTAAGTCCTATCTACCTACTAGATTTATAAATGATCCTGGTTTTACCTGCTTAGTTATGGTTTGCAACATAATTTCATGAATTTTCTTAAACCGTAGAATACCAAAACTCTTCTTTGTCAGTGCTAAAAGAATTTCAAATAATGGTTCGTTACAAAACAAAACTTCTCCAATAAAAACTGCTAAGAAAATCTTAATTACCTACACAAAATACAAGTAGGCACACTGACACGTAGTACTGAGGTAATTATGTTTTAGTGGCCTTCAGTTTACGAGTCGTCGGGGAGTCGTCGCGCAGTCGGCGCTCTGTCGCACGCACTCAGCGCTTACGACGTCTGAGCTCGGCTTTATGTGTTCTTTGTGATGCGCACTTTACCTTGCTGGGTTTGTTTGGCTTTTGAAATGTAGTTGAGAACAGGTAGTGCGTTGAAGGTGCGGTGTACGGGTACGAACGTGTTTTGCTGGACTTAAATTTGAGTGCCTCTTGTTGGTTGGTGAATATACTGGGTTATCAAATACAGACTTACATGAAGACATTTCTGACTAACTCGGGAGTGGAGGTGCTTTTTGGAATTCATATTTTATTTGCATGCAGACAGACTGTGTTATGACCAATTTATTAGCAAAAAAGGAAAATGGTTTGAGTTTGAAATCTCGCCCAATTACATAAGCGGTTGATATTTAAAAAAATAACTCTCTAAAGAATAACGAACTTTGAAAACCTGCATTTGTACTTTTCATATAGCGTAAAGTTAAAATAATGTGAATGTTTATTGCCACGCTTAGCAATAGGTGGTCTAGTGGGAACACTAATAGGGTTCAAAATGAAACAACTATTGTGCTCTGATCTGCTGGTTCGGAAAGCAACCTTTATTTCGTATATGGTCAGACACCTTATTAAACTCCGGTAACGAAACCATAGCGCGATCTAATTCGATCCCAACGCCATCTATCGAGCTAAGGGTAAAACTTTTCTAAAACAATTGATCACTATGGTTCTAAACATTTCTTATTTACATATTGGTGGTAAACATACCGCCCACCAAGGCCATTTAGTGAAAGAATGGCCTTCTAAAATTGCACTTAAAACTAAAACATCTCAAACGGAGTTGATCTAAAACAATTCATAAAAAACTTAACTAAACAAGAAACATGCAAATAAAAACAAATGTAAATGTAAAATCATAAAATGTATAACACGGTAAACTTGTATGTAAACATGTGGACTATAAAAAAGTAAAAAGATAACATTTGATCAAAAATAAAATTAAAAACAAACATTTGATCTAGTTAAAAGCTTAACATAAAAAACAAAACTGACCTTAAATTTACAAAAATAACAATTCATTGATCTGTAATGGGTAAAACACATAATTTTGATGTTGGCCTCTTAATTACGGATGATTTTGTGCGCAATGTGACTACACGGGTTACGTTGTCAGCACCGGGGTGTTTCTCAATAACCCGACCCAGTAACCAACGACTAGGTGGTAAATCGTCCTCTTTGATCAGAACAACGTCATCTATTTTAGGTTCTGGAACTTGTGATGACCATTTGTATCTGTTCATGAGGTTAGATAAATACTCATGTGACCATCTTTTCCAAAATGACTGCAACATCCGTTGAACAAATTGCCACCGAGTCAAGTAGTTCACATTTGAGCTTTCGTAATTTTTGTCTGGTACATTAACTAATGGTTCTCCTATAAGAAAATGTCCAGGAGTTAAAGGAAGTGGTTCACCAGGATCAGTGCAGTTTATAACGCTTATGGGTCGCGAATTTAGGCACGCCTCCACTTGATTGAGGAAAGTGGTAAGCTCCTCGTAAGTCAGGGTGGAGTCCCCAATCACTCTTTTTAAGTGATACTTGGTAGATTTTACCCCCGCTTCCCAAAGACCACCGAAATTAGGTGCGTGAGGCGGGATAAAATGCCACTCAGTGTTATTTGCCTCTAAGTGTTCTGCTATAGCTGGCTGAACGGAAGCCAGCTCTTGTAGTTCTCTGGAGGCACCTATAAAATTAGTGCCGTTGTCGCTCCATAATTTAGCACAATGCCCGCGACGAGACACAAACCGTCGAAAAGCGGCCAAAAATGCCTGTGTACTCATGTCACTAACAACTTCCAAGTGAATGGCGCGAGTGGCCATACATACAAAAAGACAAATGTAGCCCTTGTGAGCGTGATGTCCGCGTCCTTTAGTTGTCCTTATACTGATGGGCCCAGCATAATCTACGCCGCTGTGTAAAAACGGTCTTGCTGGGGTGCAACGAACTGATGGGAGATCACCCATTATTTGGTTCCTGACGGTAGCTCTCTGTTTGGCGCACGTTACGCATTTGCGTACATATTGCTGGACTAAAGATCTAGCACCTATGATCCAATACGCTGACCTCAAAAGGTTTGACATTAATTGCGGACCACCATGGAGAGTTCGTTCGTGAGCATCTGCGACTATAAGGAGAGTTAGATGACTCACGTGTGGTAAGATTATCGGGTGTTTTACTGGCTCATCTAACTCTGACTTTTCAAGCCGACCACGAGCTCTCATGACTCCCTGTTTATCGAGAAAAGGGCACAGTGATTTTAATTGACTTGACCTGGAATTTAAATTACCTTTTTCTTTTAATTGTGTGTACTCATTTTGAAATGCATTTGCTTGTGTCACTCTTATACAGGTTTGTAGTGCTGTTTCTATTTCATGGTTTTTTAAATATATACTATCATGTTTGTACTTTGTTAAAAATCGTCGACAATACGCTACAACTCTAACCAATTTACGTAAACTAGAATACTTATCGAAAAATGAACTTGCTATTGGAGCTACTAAATTGGTATGTACTTTAATGGTTTGCTCTAAGTCCGTTTTCAGATCCGTTGGCCTATTGAACTCAATCAACTTCTTTTTTAAAAGGGGTGGACCGGAAAACCATAATTCATTACTCACAAGTGAACTGGGTAGCAACCCCCTTGATGCGCAGTCGGCAGGATTATGCTTGGTAGATACATGAAACCACTGAGTTGAACTCATACTGCCCAATATTTCTGAGGTACGGTTCGCTACGAACGTCTTCCACCTGCTAGGGTGGCTGCTAAGCCACGATAACACTACGGTGGAATCAGTCCAAGCAAAGATCCTCATCTCTGGAATATTTAAGACCTCAGCTGTTTCTACCAACAACTTTGACAAGAGTACCGCGCCACATAGCTCCAATCGAGGAATGCTAATCTGTTTGATGGGTGCTACTCTTGTTTTAGCCACCAACAAAGACACCTTAATGTTACCAGCAGTGTCTATTGTTCTCAAATAAACAACGGCCGAGTACGCTGCTTTCGAGGCGTCACTAAAGCCATGTAACTCGAGTTCATCCTTTGAAGTTGTACTAAGCCAGCGAGGTACCCGGATCTTGGTAAGTAAAGTTAATTCTCCACGGTAAGTACTCCACTCTGATTTTAATTCGGTAGTTAGTTCCTCATCCCAACTCACCCCTGCGAGCCATAATTTCTGTATAAACATTTTTGCTACTACCACGCTAGGAGCTAACCATCCTAATGGGTCGAACAAACGAGCTATGTCTGATAAAATCGATCTTTTGGTTACAGGTGCGGCGGTCAGCGGCGGAAGATTCACGGAGTATTGTAAGCAGTCTTCAAGGCGGTTCCAGGTAAGGCCTAGAATTTTTATTGTACTATCCAGCTTAATTTCTATGTCCTTCTCTTCTATTTTCCTATCTTTATCTATGATATCCTGGTTGTCCTTATCCTTATCTTCCTTTTTTAATTGCGTTTGATCTAATTGTTGTGCTACGTCATTTATAGGCATTGAACTTATTCTATCTAACAATTGTTGATTATTACTGTTCCACTTCTGTAAAGCAAATCCTCCCTTTTCCAATAATTGTATCATTTGTTTACAGATTTCTACGCCTTCTTCTATACTATTACTTCCAGTCATTAAATCGTCCATGTAAAAACTATCGAAGACGTTAGCGGCTGCTAGAGGGTACTTGTGTCCTTCATCATACGCGACTTGATGGAGTGTTCGAACTGCCTGATACGGAGCAGAGGCTGTCCCAAAGGTCACCGTTACCAGCTCATAATCTTCTATTGGTTTTTTGGGATCATCTCGCCAGAGTATTCTCTGGTAGACCGCGTCCTCATCAGCTACTCTAATTTGGCGGTACATCTTAATTATGTCCGCTATAATCCCAATAGCGTGTACTCTCCATCGCAGAATTGTATGCCTCAAGTCCGCTTGTAGTGTCGGCCCAACCATCAGAGTATCGTTGAGCGATACTCCCCTTTTATTTTTTTTCAGATGCGTTAAACACAACCCGGACTTTCGTCGTGATCTTGTCGTCTCTAATAACCGCGTGATGTGGTAAGTAAACCGCTTCATTCTTTTCATTATCGTCTTTCTTTACAGCTCTTAAATGTCCTAAGTGTAAATACTCATTGATTACTTCGGTATATTTTTGTTTCAAATCTGTGTTTTTATCTAATCTTTTTTCTAACGATTTAAATCTGATTTCAGCTATTTCACGAGAACCTCCGGCTTTACATGCAGGATTATCGTCATGGAACGGTAAGCATACTATATATCTGCCTGTATCATCTCGCTTAGTAGTTTTAGTATATAGCGCTTCGCATTTTTGCTCTTCTGGACTTAGGATTTTCTTTGTACTGGTTTGTTCTTCTATCTCCCAAAATTTTTTCAGAAGCTGATCTTCATTGACCTGTGCGCAATGTACGCTTATATTATTTGTATGCAAGTTTGAACTTTCCTTGCTTGTACTGACTACACCAGAAAGGACCCACCCTAGAGTGGTGTTTTGTGCTATAAGATTACAGGATGAACTCTTCACTATACCCTCCTTCATGATGCAACAATAGGCATCTGCTCCCAATAAAACATCTATTTTATTGGGTGTACTAAAATAAGGGTCCGCTAAACATAGATTGTCAACATTAATCCAATCTATTGAACTGGTACTCACACTTCGTTCCGGTAAGTATGACGTTATGTTATTCAAAACATAAGCATTGATGTTAAGTTGAAACTCGTGATCCACTGTCGACTTAATAGTTAAATTAACCATATACTTAGAAATGGTTGGTCTCTCGTCTCCCAAACCTGATACGATACCTCGGACTGGAATTTTCTTCAATCGAAGAAATTGAGCAGTGGCCTCGGTTATAAAACAAGCTTGCGAGCCTTGATCCAGCAAGGCTCGGACTGTTTGAAATTCACCCATCCTGTTCTCGACTTTTATTAGCGCGGTGGCTAATAAAACCTGTTTAGGTTTGGGGGTTTTGCGGGTAGACAAGCATGTTACTATCTGATCATCACTAGTGTTGTCAGTAGTGGACTTTGCTGCCACATCTTGACCATCATTCTCTGCATTTGGTTCCCTATTGGGATGCAGCAATGAGTGGTGGCGCTTTTTGCACACTCTACAAAACGTTTGTTTTTTGCAGTCGTATACTGTGTGGTTGCCGCCTAAACAATTATAACAGATTTTGTTCTTTGCTACAAACTCGCGCCTGCAGTCTGTGGACTGTTTCGCAAATTGTTTACAGAAGCAGAGCTTGTGGGGTTCCGAACAGAATTCGCAACGTATATTCGTAGCTAACATCGTTTTAGAGCTATGAATGTGTGAACTATGATTGACCTGGTGAGCCACAGCCTTCCTGGGCTCGATACATTCAAGCGCGCGAAACCGACTTTCAATAAATCCTTTAAACTGCTCAAAGGTGGGCAATTCGTTGCTGGAGTCGTTGGAAATACTTAACTCCCACTGTTTACGAGTCTCACTATCTAATTTAAACGTTACAATATGAATAATGATAACGTCCCATGTACTCACGTCGATCTTTAGATTTTTTAATGCACTTAAACAGTCACTTGTTGTGTCTAACAATTCTTTTAATGATGTAGCCGATTCAACATTTAAACGTTTTTGGCTGAACAATCTTTTCAAAATACAATTGGTTAGGTACTTCTTATTAGCATAACGCCTTTCTAATTGCGACCAACATTCACTATAGTTAGCGTCTGTAATTGGTGTGTGCCTAATCAACTGTTCAGCCTCACCCGTGAGGTGGCCTTTCAGATAGTGCAGTTTTTGTACATTATCCAACGATGTGTTATTGTGGACTAAGGAAATAAACAAATCGTGAAACGTTGTCCATTCACTGTATTTTCCAGAAAAAGTAGGAATTGCAATTTTTGGCAATTTTACCAATGAATTAGATGATTTTGAACTACTAGTATTGTTAAAACCACTATTTTGCGATTGCGACTCACTAATATTAATCTTATTAAGTGTAGTTTTCATTAGACATTTGCAAGTAATATAAGTGTCTTCGGTCGAATCGTAAATATCCGCAACCTTTTGACTTATTATATCTTCAAATTTATATTGGCCATAAAGTTGAGTTTTTGTATTTTTAAATGATGACCAATCATTTTCGAGTAATTCAAGTCTTGTCTGGATATATTCTAATGTAAGTCTGTCTTTTGGACTCTTTTTAAAATTAGTTAAAGCCTTTTGAATTACAGTTTGAAGGTCTTTTAATATATTAATTTTGCCTTCCATCTTAGATAATAAACAAACCACAACAAGTGTAAAGTAACAAGTATTCACAGTATAAGATAAAAACTAAAATTTGACTTAACTAAAGTTCCTAATAAATAAAATGTAATAAAATGAAATAAAACAAAACTAAGTTTAAATTCATCCAGGTTGTTAACCGTAAAGAAATACACAACAAAAGGGTAAACTAGAATGTAACAAATTAACAAGTGTAAAATTGATAAAAAGGTTCATGAAATTTTTCTAAGTCTCAAAAAATCCGAAAAAAATTACAAGTGTTTGAGGAACAACTTGTCTCTGGTAGAAATCGGGCATGGATTCCCCGTTCCCTCGTTTTTTATAAAACTATTCTAAGTCCTAACAACATGCACACTCTTAAAACTAAGTTAAAATGTTCATTAAAATACGGTTGAAAATTGCTTGGTATTTAAAAAATCTTCTAAAATGTTGAAGTCGAAATCTTCCTTTAAATAAAGTTCAAATTTGCTTAACCGATCTCTTGTTTATAGAATTGTCACTGCTGCTACTGTTTAATTAATTAAATTGTACTCACGATTGCACTGCACTCACACAAACACGTAAGATGCTGAACTTGGTATGGTACTAGTGGCGCCCCCTGCGGCGTCACTTTGAACTTGAACTCCCGGCTGCTATCGCCGGCCTCGTCCACTGGTCTGTATCTTCAACTCGAAGATTGTACTCGAACGATGCTACAAGTAGCGCCCTCTATTGACGTCCCGTTGAACTATTAATTCTTCCAGAAAGCTGAGCTGTCCAACAAGTTGAACGAAGCTGTCGCGGCTTCTGCGGGATGCCCAGTACTTTGCCGCAGCAATCCACTGCGAGTACTTGGGTTGCGGACCAAAGCTGGCCCCGCTTAACACCAAAAAGTCAGACTGTTCCGGGTCTGAGATCCGGCTCGAAGGACCAATGTTTATTGCCACGCTTAGCAATAGGTGGTCTAGTGGGAACACTAATAGGGTTCAAAATGAAACAACTATTGTGCTCTGATCTGCTGGTTCGGAAAGCAACCTTTATTTCGTATATGGTCAGACACCTTATTAAACTCCGGTAACGAAACCATAGCGCGATCTAATTCGATCCCAACGCCATCTATCGAGCTAAGGGTAAAACTTTTCTAAAACAATTGATCACTATGGTTCTAAACATTTCTTATTTACATATTGGTGGTAAACAGTGAATCTATTTTACGTTTTAAGTTTGTTAAGAGGTGCGAACATTGTAGGTACAATTTATTTATTTGTGTTTTGACAAAACAGTCTCAGGGAACGAGTCATACGTTACTAATAATCCTTGTTTACACAGACAGGCTGGAACAAAATTAATATTTCTGAAAATATTGTTACAATCCTTGTCAAACATATTTGATTAACAAACAGACCGTAGGTATATATATTTGACGTCACGACTTAGGTACATAAAGCCAGTCTTTATTCGACTTCGTTAAATATGCTCGACGAACTATTGCGTCGGTATTACCTCATTATTTTTCTCAGTTTTCCTGTAAGCTCGTAGTTACGACTCCCCTGGGTGCTATCCCCTGCCTACATTAGCCTGTACCCTGGCCTGTTTGGTCGGGATAACGCAAATGAATTGGTAATACTGTCCGTATAACCGCTCAATGCGTTTGGTTGGTGGGGAACCGGGATTTAGTTCTGATGATGAACTGGTGTAGATGGGAGGTATTCAAAAGAGTTTAATTTTTTTATAATAGAATAGAATATATTATGTGTGTGTGTGTATGTGTGTATATATGTTTTTGAAGGATTAGTGGATCGAAGTTGGCATTTTATGAGACTGTAGTTTTGCTGGTCACTATAGCCCGGTCTGATAATGTGAAACTGTCTATTAGACGTATTCTAAAGCCTTCAAATACTATCAATCACGTCTGACAGGTCATGGCTGCCGGTATTGACCTCACAGCAAACGACTTGTACTAATTTAATGACATGTTTTATATAGCTTTGAAATTATTGGTCTGTTTACTGAACTAATATAAAATAACTCATATAACTCATATAAAATATATGAACGATCACGCTACCACTGTAATGTACCGTTTTATTCGATTTTGTATCAAACTTATTAAAAATAGACTTGGAATTTATAATTTGCTTTCATGTTCCATAAATCTTAATGATCTTGTTTTCCGATGGATACACGCTATACAAAGTATAATATAAAACAAACTTATTAATTAATTATATATTTTCTTAATGGTTTGTTTATCGATTTTTATACGAATATATACTTGTTTTATATTATCTGGTAGCTTGTTAAAATAACGAGGCCGTTGTAGCTTTTAAAATAAAATACTTCGTTACATTAGATAGACCTATCTATGGTAAACTTATACAGGAGGGCAATAGCTACAGTAAAAGTTTTAAGGATTTAATATACTTTACCTAGAAATAAAAAACTTGAAGAAAATAATAAAATAACATAGTTAATGCCTGCCTCCCTAAAGAAGTGCCGTTTTGCATCCTCGTCAAATTACAGGAGATTATCATAACATACTTAAAATAATCAAACAATATAACGTCACCTGATCACTGACTATATCACTGCGTGCCTAACCCGGCAGCAAGAAGACTGATTCGAATACGAAAATCATATTAAAAAAAATGTTATTGTTTTACTTTTGATTCGTATTAAAAATCTCTAGCATAGTTACCTCTTTGACTTTAATGAGGTTTTAAAACCGAAACTTGTTTATGTAATAGTTCAAGGTAAATAATATCATAGTACATAGTTGGCTTGCCTAAAAATACTTAGTGGGTAGTAACATAATCACAGAAACCTATGTCATGCCCAAATTATAATTCCACTAAACGTTAAATATTTCATAAAAATCTGCTTAGTAATAAAATACGTCTAAATTGCTTTATAATTAACGTCAGAAATTGTAATAAAACATTTCTATGAACAGTGTTTTGAGACAGAAAATTAATTCACAATTAGGTTGGAAGTTGAGATCACATTTAAGTTAAATCTTTTTCATTGAATCGTGAAAGCTTTGAAATAAAAAAAAAATGTTACACAAACAAAAATGAAATTGAAATTAACGTACTGTCGTCAAACTCTTTGCTGTATTTTCTGACGTACCTATAGTAAAACAGGTCTCATTTTCGCAAATACTTATATTAAATAGCTGGTTAAGGCACCCGCCTTTCACGCATGAGGTTGTTGGGGTTCGAATCCGGTTAAAAACTAAAATCTAAAGTTGATCTTAGACATCACTGACTTTGGCGAAGAAAATATCGTGAAGAAACCTGAATTTATATAATTAATATGAATCCGGAATCACTAATCCACCTTGAGCAAGCATGCTCGTGCCTTCTTTGTATGAGAAGAGGCCTTTGTCCTGGTCTGGGACAATAATAGGCTGGTATTATTATTAATACCTAGAACGCCAGTCACTACTACATTTTTATTACAGGGTCGATGACAGTAAACAGTTGTACACATGGTACACGATTGTGTACCACGTTGTACCACGTTATGTGTATGACGTGTCATGCGATTGCATGACACGTCATTTTTCATTCAAGACTGGTGTAGATCGCCCTGAGGAAATAATAGTAATAGTATATTGTGAGCACTCACGTGATGGTGGCAGGAGGGTTTGCATGGACCAGACAGGGGAGGACCACGTCTCCACCTCTCCGCACTGTAGCATCCCACTGGCCGTGCGACAAGCCGCGCGGAGCTGATGCCACGCTCATAGCTAGAACAGAAGGCAAAAGGTACATAGTATCATCATAACATCTATTGGTCTGTCTGTCTTTCAATTAATCATAGTTATCAACAAATCATAGTTCTGATAATGGGCATGGCTAACCGGGGGAACATTCTCGTAAATTAAACTATGATCACATTCTAATTTCAGTCTCAATTTGTCAAAAATGCCTCTAATTTGCCTACATTTTTGTCATTTTTTTGACATTAATTTTAGCTGAGGTGAGATTTGCGACAAAATTTTGAATGTATCTAGCTATGAGAATAGGCCTGCTGAAGTTTACGAGGCAACAACAATGCAAATTAATTTTATTAGATTTTGTTTTTAAAAAATCAACACGACCAACATTTGTTTGTTTGAAAATAACTTAGTTACACAAATAATAATTCGTCGTCGTCATTTTGTTGATTAAGTAATTAAAAACTGGTTCATTATAAAATTAATTATAAGTGGGTAGGTACTGTTCCTTTTGCTCCCTCCCCCAATTAGACAGAAAAAAAACCTTGTTTAACACAATTAATACGTAATTGTAGTTTCAAAAAGTTCAGTAATGAACAAAATTTAAATACGTGTTCTGGAATAATCATGAAATGAGGCATTTTTTTATTTTGAGCTATATCCAGCTGATGTTATTGGCTTTTGTTAAAGTCAAGGGGATCTGTTGGTCTTAAGAGCATTAGGTACTTGTGAAAAAAAAGAATTCAATAATATTTATAGATTTTAATATTATATGAAAGCCCCTTTTGTGTTCATAAGTTTTATTGTTACCATTCATAAACTAGAATTAGATTATTCTTGTGAACATTTAAGATCTTTTAAGAAAAAGTTTCAGTTATGTATACCAAGAAAACCTATTGAAATGGGAACTCCCTTAAAATGTAGTAGTAGTTATGTTTAAGTAATAGTTATGTTTAAGTCCCATGTAATAGGGCTAGCCTATTTAGTTATAGAAATTTAGTCTATAAGTTAGGTATTTATACATATCTAATGTTTTTGATGCCTTATGAGGTTCCTCCTTTCTGCCCTTTTTTTATAAATTGTGCATATTTTACATTTACTTTAAGGTTTTATTTAAGTTTAAGTTATTTATTGTAGAATGTAAATGTTTTATGTAGAAAATTAATACTGCTCATGTAATGGGTTTTTGTGACCTGAAATAAATTATATTAGAAATGATTACAGTTCTTAGGCAAAACATTAGTAGGTACTTACGAGCAACATCAATATTGACTGGCGTACTTCTCCGCCTTTCACCAGTGAGGGAGTCCAGCACTGAGCACGAGTACTGTGCCCTGGAGTCTTCCACCCGGACCGACCTGATGATGAGCCGCCAGCCTTCATCAGCCAGGAGTGTGGTGCCAGCTGCGCCAAAGAAACGAGTTCTATTGTACAGTCGAACAGAGAGGTAAGTAAACAGACAGATTACTTACAACTACCTTCATTACATTGTGAATGTGCTAAGAAGTTAAGTCTATTTTTTTTTTCTTTTTACTCTTATAGTTACTTTCTACGCACATAATAAAAACAAATAGTGCCAGTGAAATTAAAAAGATTACTTTATAATAGTTTCAGTCCTCTAACACTAGCGTTTGTTTCTCCGTTTGAACCTATTTTGTTTACCGTAATAGAAAGCCAATGGAGTTTTTACAGAACACGTGTTACTATGGCATAAAACGTAGATATACACGTAGAATAATAACAGTTTTGGTGGTACGGAACCCAGAGCGTGGGTCCGACTCGAACTTTACCGTTAACTTAACTCTTTGTTGACTGTACAAGTTAAAGGTCCCGCCATAAAAAGGGAATCAGACTTAGACGATGTTTTAATGTTTCCCGAGAGTCTTAACTTTCGAATTTACGTGAAATTAAATTCTCTCTCCGAAGTAAACTTTTGGGAAAGATGGTTTATTGTAATGGCTGTGGACAGCGAGTCGAACGTGCGCAACGAACGTAGGCTATATAATTTATAAGAAAAAAAAAATAAGAAAAATCAGAGACATAACCCTTAGTTACCTTCAGGATGTGATGAATAGATGCAAATGTCAATGATGACATCACTGCATATTGTTTTTAATTAAATCAAATAGAATCAGAAAGCAAAAACAATGTTATATTAAGTTTTGTATTAAGCTAGGTTTAAGTGCAGATTGCAATAAAATCTATTAATTCTTAATCATAATATTAATTCCTCATCTAAAATACATACAGGCTTCAGACAAATAAACACATCAGATCATGTAAAATTACCCTGAGCGGTCATCAATTTGTGAAAATCTTTTCAACCGAACATTTACAATGAGAGAAAACTAATATATGCAATGGGAACTACTTACACATGTGGTCAGCGGCGGGCAGCACAGAGTCATCTCTGTACCACGCTGCGACAGACGCGTGCTCCCTCAGCGCGGCAGGAGCCACGCACGTGAGGAGTACAGGCCCTCCTGCCTCCGAGGGTGTGGAGGTCACGTGGACCTGCCAGTCTTGCCAGACCACTGGGAACAAAAGAGATAATACAGTAAAAGGGTTACAATAATTTATAGCAATAAATATTTTACCGGAGATGAGAAATCCTAAGTTCTTTAATTGCAAGCTTTGTAGCAAGATACGATATGCATCAGAACCTAAAACTAATACAAAGCTACTACTGACTCTTGTAACTGATACATAAAAGGTGATTGACAACGCATTGTCTTTACCAGTTCATATAGATATAGATACAATAACAATGGGTATACAAAACAGAAGTGTAGTATTCGTCGACGGTCTACAAAATTGAATTACATGCAGTTTAAAACTGCCTATAATAAAAATGCGAAAACCGAAAAGCAAACCCACAAAATTGTAAAAGTATCAATTTCAAACCAATCAAAACATAGCTTTAACTGAAGTAACGCAAAAAAACCAGTAGCTTTGAACCGACTAATTAACCGTAAAGCTCTATAACTGGAGCATGCCGCACGATGGGGTTTGAAGCGAAAAAGTATTTGCAAACGAATACAGCCGTGATTCGCGAACGGTGAATAATTTCTCATTTTCTCATAATGTATTCGACACAAATTGCCACCGTTTCTCTAGGACCCGCGGAGTACAGGATCGGATTTGACTCGCTTTATAGCGAGCTCAGAGTTTAAATAATGAATTTTCTTTTGGGTAGTACCTTATTTGAGATTGTTTTAGATAGCTGCTGTGAACAGATACCTACTAAAATCATCGTTACAGTAATAAAAACAAGTTATACTTGTATTGAAAACAAATATGAAAGTTTCAAAAATAGCAAATAGAACGAAAATCAATTTAATAATGAACCTTTTACTCCCGCACCTAACACGGTCGTCGACAAAATAAAAACTCCGTGAATCAACATTAGCCAGACGTTCCGAAACTTTTGCTGGCTTGTTATATTTTTTCCAACTTTTTCTTGCATGCAGTGAAACTCTGTAGCAGATGCTTTAAAACTTTTGTTTCGTCCCCTTTGGTGACTTGCTAACTTTTTTAAGCGTCGCTCTTGGGAAATCTCCATCTTATATGAAACAAAATAGTACCTAGATACCTAACTAAGTCAAGTTTCATTATCTCATGATAGTACTTACATTATCAAAACTGGCCTAGGATGGCAGATGACGTTATCTGGGTTACTCTGACTGAAATATGTCAATGATAGAAAAAGCACGTTACTGACTGTGCCATTTTAAACTTTCGAAGGCCAACCTATAGTGGTTAAGTTGTATAAAGTGTCTTTATTTTATTGATCACATCTCAACAAACACAATAATATGCACAATTCAACATGTTGGGTCCTAGGTTATACCAAGGCACTGTTTAGGTGCATAGCTGCAAGGTGCAAAAGTACTTAAATCTTTCACAGACGTCTGGGAGCGTCACTACGTCTACATGTTGCATTTTTAAACACGTCTTGTTAGGAGCGGCAAAAGGCTCACTATTTGCTTTCACGTTCTCTCTGTTTTATTTCTTCTGAGGCGAGAAATACTGTCCAGACGTTAATTTTTTTGCTAAGAGAGTCGGAGTTGCAATTAACTAATTGCAGGCTTTCAAAGTGTGTCAATGTTGCTGTTAATGAGGTTTTGGTGTGAGGTTCTACGGGAATACTGAGGCGGCACTTAGGGGATTTGTTGCTAAATTCACGTGTTTCAATTAGACTGATGACTTTTGAATTATCTATTGTACGATCAAGCGCTGTGGCATCAATTACTTAAACATTGCTCTTGTATCGTTGCTGTAAGGGCGGGTTTGAAGTTTGAAAGTGTACCAATGTACTTTTTTACTTTTACTATTCACATGTACTTCCTAAGTTCATCTTGGACATCACTAAAATCGGTGAAGGAAATCGGATCTTGTGAAAACATTAAGAGGAAACCTAGGCTTATGATTAAATAAGTCTAACGCTAATCCGTCTTGAACAAGCATGATGATCAAAGCTCGCGCCTTCTCTGTATGAGAAGAAGCATTTTCTCTGCAGTGGGATAATATCTATAAGGTCTTATAAGTTGAAGTTTTATAACAGACTTGTCTCTGACCGTACCCTATCTTAATTTATTGATTTCCAAGTTCTTATCTAGAGTAAGTGATCTGCAAAATATTTTGAACCTCGCCCTTAAACCAATCCCCTTCCTCTAGCTAGTTACCTCATATTTCAAAAGCTTTCAGCGCGAAGTGTTCTTTTATTGTAACAGCCGCCTCTAGGCGTACCATACTTCCTTTTACATAACAACTTTAGATCCTATAAAGCTAATAGACTTGTTTCACATTCACGACACGACGACGATACGAAAGCGATGTTGTTTCCCTAATGCGATCGATAGTAATCATGATCAAATTCTAAAAAGATACAGAATTAAGTCCGTTTTACATAATTTGAAGCACATTTATGTAAAATCTTCTGAATATTTTAGAATATTGGAGCGTGATAGATTAGGGATTACTTTTTATTATTCTTACTAATATATTGAATGTTAAAATATATTGTACCACGTTGGATAGCCGATTGGATTACATAAATCAAATTTACTTAGAAGATAAGTGTATCATAGTTCTGTTGTCATTACCTATAGGGACAGCAGAATATAGAGAAGTTAAATAGAGTTGAAAGTTATCAGAGAAAATGCTTCATGGAGCAAAAAACCTAAAATCACGAAGGAGTATCATAATTTCCACTCAACATGCAAATAAAACCCCCAAGATAAAACCGAAACGGTCTTTGACAAACTTTTACTAACTCCAATAATAAAAGCATTCGTCTCACGAGCATAAAGTCGAGCACTATAAAGCGATTGCGACGCTTCGAGCATAACTCGAGCACTTTAAAGTGATTGTTATGAGAACAGGTTTAATGCTCGGGGATATGAAACTTCTTTTTAACGTCCGAAACGGTTTTTGTACTTAACTTCATTTTGAATTTTCTAATATCTCTTCTTTCTAAGACTTTAATTGCGATTATTTTATTTCTTTAAATGTTTGTTTAAGTGTTTTTGTATTATATGCTAATGAAGAATTAAATTAGCTACGTCTAACAGAGCGGGAGTCCTGACTTTTGTAGGCATTATAAGTATTACAAGGATCCCGAGGGACCGCTATTGGCCGCACCTTATTATCGTCTTTAGAGATCTCTTAACAAAATAAAACGTATTTTTAACCCTATGATCTTCACAATAATTATTTAATATGCGCCATACAACAGCTTTCCTTTTAATTAAAATTTTCCGCCATTACATTCTCAATCTTCTACGTTTTTTATTATGCCATATATTCTGTACACTAATCACATCAGCGTATCGAGAACGTAACAAAGCAACATTATTTTAGTTTCCGTGGTTCAAGAAGTGTAAGTTACGCGCGCAATTTACGCTTCCCTAAACCAAGCCTAAGATTTATTAAGAGTAATGTACATAAAATGCGGTTTGTGGGACGCCTTCGTTGAGGTCTGCAAAAACTCGTAAAAGTGTCAGTACCTAAGGACCATTCAGAATATTACTATGATGTACTGCAGGAAAAAATGTTAACATTAGCTTTTTTCTTGTGTATTGTAGCAGACTTAAAATATAGAAAAAATACAGCTTGTCCTGCCTAAAATGGAAACAAGGTATCCATCAATTTAATGCGACCTCCAGACTAACGGTGAGAAGTTCCGTCGCGACCTCTCGTAGTCGGTTCTCGTGAGAAACTATTCACATTCACACTTCTCGGCCGTTCTCGGGATTCCACGGCGTGAGTCTGGAGGCCACATAACCTCGTCCCAATTACATTTCCTACATGTACCCACGATTTTAGAGAATAATAATAAGCCTTTTCATCCAATTTTGACCCTTTACCCTTTCTTAAGATTACCTTATTTAATAATAAACAGGTAAACTTTGGCCTACAGTGTATAAAATGTTATGAATTTATAGAGAAACTTCTCGATCGAATATTCTTGAACCTCTTTCAACTTGAATATCATTTAATTAGCTGTCTCTTCGTGTCCTTTGAGGCAGCATCGCCATGGAGCTCGGGGACACTCGGAGGTTAATTTGGATGAAGGGAAAGTTTCATAAACACTCACAGAATTTAATGAAAACTCGTTATGTCGCAGATGACTGCTACGTGAAATATACGGAAGGTTCGTTGGAGTGGCTGCCGGCAGGCCGGTGGCGCTTGTTGGTAAGTAGTTGTTTTTGTTTGGTAAAGTCCGTTACTATAGTCGGAGACGTTTTATGGCAGCACTTCACACAATTACACGTCCTAAACGAGACACTTTATCACTTCACTGAGTACATGCTTTTAGTTTTCACCGCTAATAAAGTTAAAATCCTTAGAACATATTGTTTTTGGCAAACGAAAAGAAAGGTAAGCCAACGAACTTATCTGGCAATCTACCCAAAACCTCAGCGGTCACTCTTCAAAAACACAGCCATATTTTAACAAATGTACAAAATTAATATCAAGTAAAGTTTTGAATAACTGAAATGACCCCGGCGCGGCGGTCCCACTGAGTCTCATCCGCCAGTCCGCGTCTTGCTCCTGTATACATATTTGATTCAATTAAGGCGTCCCGATCTGCCCTGCTGAATATTTTAAACGTGCCTCGATTAATACAGTCTATGAACTAATCACATTACAAGCTAATGAGGATTTTTTGAGGTGGTAAAAATCATCAAATGACTCCTTCCGCCCTGGGTGGGGCGGAAGGGACTGTCAGACTTTTACTGACTAAAAAACCACCCTGTTCCTTCTGTTGCCCTTTACGTTCCGGGGCCACGGTATCCTGTTAAGACGTCCCGCAACCCCGGAAGCTAATGAGGATAAGAGGGTTTTTTGTGGATATTGACTGCATTTAGTAGGATAATGGTACGATTGTTGGAACTGATTTAGAATGTACTTTAAAAGCTGTGATAAAACATTGCTATCATCATTATTTCAGGCGAAGGTCTAATGCTAGACATAGGCTTCCCCTAAAGACAGCCACAATGACCGGATCTGCGCTACCCAGCGGTTTCCCTCAACCTTCACTACAATAATAATACACAGGTACCTCCAACTATGTAAGCTGATAGGAAGCTGCGGGAGGTACCGTTGCAGACTAATTAATGAACCCACTCCATCCTTTGACCTCTTATCTTTGAAACTTTACACTCTTCCACTTAAATTTCAAATGCATGAAGGCATCCCAGGCGCTCTAAATCGTTCGTTAGCGAATAAATTGGGAGCATTCTGAAGCTGCGCCAAGATCAGCACTGAGCTATCGAGCCGTCAATTATTTGCACCTTAATGAAAATATTAATAGCCGCACCCAGCGGGATAACTGCAGAGCTATCTCAGCCGGTGTGTTGTCGGCAAAGCTGATGGACGAAAATTAATGGCTTGAATTGGTATCTATTTATATTTAATATCATGTTAAAATGTAGAATTAATACAAAACTGTGAGTTGTTTAGTTGTGTTTAGTTTAGTTAGGTACCCCCTAAATACATTAGTTTTATCACTAACTTTTCTTAGCCTTATTCAATGCTTTATCTGTATTCTATTTGTGGTCCTTAAATAATATTTTGTATGACTTTATTGTCATGACATAAATTTTCTTTAAAATATTCTGAATACTATTAGTCCCTAATTATTTTATACACAAAAGATCGTCGTACCAAGATTCTATATAAATGATATTATCATCAACCATGTTAATTTTATTTAAGCCTTTAACAATACATTATTATACCTTGTAAATTGTTCACGGCCTATTAACAGTTTGCGTGTGCCTAAAGATATACTTTATTTAATACAATAATAACAAGAAAAACGGTTCACAAATTCATAAAGCCGCCACAAATTATTTACAACGGGAAATCGGTGACCGTAATAACATAACCAGAGGCATTGTAGTCTCTAATTCATTTGTGGTAAGGTAGAAAGTGGTCTGCATTAAATGAATTACATTTTAGAATTATGTGGAAAAAAGAATATTAAATAGGAATGCCTTTTATGCGGCCAGTTCTGATTAGAAAACCTTTGCAAAGTTATTATGTACGTAAAATTAATTTAGATAAAAGCGTTGAAATTATTTTTCTTTAGCAAAAAAAAGTGAGCCAAGTTCTTGTTTGTTCCGTCAACTGGAAAAATTAAAATCTAAAACGTTGCCAAGTTTTGGAGGATAAGAAAATTGTATTTGAGAAACTCTCGTGAGATATTTTTTCTTGTCTATAAATACTTATTTGTTTTTGTACTGTCTTGTTTTATTATTAGTACTTCCAAGTTCTTTTGTTTCTATTTGCTTGCTTGATCTTATTTACTGAATGTCACAAACGTATTTTCTTAATTTCTTTCTCTCAGCTTGTTCCATAAATTCTCTTGTTTTATGGTATAACTAGCATTGCAATATATGACAGTGACTCGTTATTTACGTCTCTTGTTTTATCCGTAGTTACTTATAGCTACTGGGCTGGAATCAATTACAAATATTCAGACAGGTTTAAAGATTCTTTAAAGTTCAATATCAATAGTAGTCAAAGATAAATTTTATAAAATTGAATTTCCATGTTACGGTTTAATCAATTTCAATTATATTGAAATAAAAATTGTACGGAGAGGCGACCACGGCCGTGTTGAACAGTCTTTACGAGTGTCTGGCAAAGGAAACGATAAACTTTTTATCTTTCCTCTTCTTTTTCCTTTATTTGACTTTCATTACTGGTTAGTCATAAAACGACACTATTTTACTTTTGTATTCCCTAAGCGAGTTACTTCATCACCGGTTTAGCTTCCTATGTATTGTGGAACGAGTCTTGTATAACATCCTCAGTTTTTCCATCAAGTTATTACTTTTGAAACGTACGACGTTGTTTCCCGACATGCATAATAAATAATTCTTGCAAATAAAACCGGGAAGAGTGTTCTTAAATTAGGAAGCAACCGCACAGCAAAAAGGTCAGTCGAAAAATTTGCATACACCAAACCTTTTTGCTTAATCACAAAGTACATTTGTATGCAGTCCCGACCGCCCCTTATCTCTGGAACGGAACCTGTAATGCAGTTGTCAGACTTGAATTATTGGTGGGACGTCCTAATGGACTGGCTCCGATATACTCAGATTTACTCGCTGTTAGGAACGATGGAACTGTCCACTCCGTAGATTATAGAGGGGAATCAGTTGATTGGTTTTGGGGCGGCGAGCGGAAGTGTGAAAGGGCTAGTGATGGAACGCTTCGAGTAGACAGCTCTTAATATGTCCTGAAAAGACAAGGAAGGGTTTCATTCGCTTCGACGTTTCTAAAGTACAGTACGAGTTTGATAAAGAGAAAATGCATTACAATGCCAATCGTTTTCTAAAATATGAGTAGCCTTATTATACGCCGGATACTGTAACAACAGACAGACGACAGTCAAAAAGTGACTTGTCTGAAACAAACTGATTTTATGTCGATTTGTCTACTCAGCTTCCGCGTAATCTCCTGTATGAAATTGCTTTACCATTATTAATTCCTAGAAACATAAAGCTATTCTCACATTTTCAGGCCGACTTTCAGGTAATATTCAATTCATGACAGTTTCTGGTTATAAATAGGAGTGTCCTATCTCCCCCCGAGGGTGTCGTGGGGGGCGTGTGCATGGCACCCGGGGGATGGACAGCAGCCATTTGTGAAATAATAGTATTAAAATACGATTGCGGTAATTCTGTTTGATAGTGATCGGGAAATAATGCGCTGTCATATCGTTTTTCGTTTTGGTGTCGTTTTTAATGTGTGCGGTTTGATGGCTGCTGTATTGATGATCGAACAAAAATGACGCACTGGTGTGGCCACTCTACTTGACGTATATTTTATTCATGTCCGTGACTCTAGTTGGTATAAAATGCAGTTTTAATGGAGTAGGTATTATCTTTTATGCTGATACCGGGCTTTAACTCTGATGGGATAAAAGCAGGTCTTTTATTAAAGTTAGCACTTCACCCTTCTAAGTATATCTATCATTGAAGTAAACACATACAATAGGTACCTCCGTATGAACCATAACATGTTTATAAACCGCATTCCATCGACTACCTCGCCCCCTCCTCGATCGAGCACATTAACCCACCATGGATATAAAGCTTATGGTATAAACATCAAAAACGCCTGATTTTTGCGTTCGTGATGGCAACGCGTGAACGCTTCCATTTTGGGATTGGCTCGTTAGCGGCGCACAGGGACGGACGGACTTCTGTCCGAAAATAACCGAATATCCGCACTGGTGTTGTTAACTTTTTGATGTTGTGAAAATTATGTCACGAACTCATCACGACATCATTGTGTCGAATGAAGCTCTATTATGCATTCTCGAAATCTCAGTAATATTTTATGATTAAGTTTTTAATCGACTTCAGAAATATGCCATTGCAAAACGTTTCTTACAAAACTGTCCTACTACGATAACACAACAAGAATATAAAATATGATTAATCTATTCATTCTTCAGAATAAAATAAAATATTCTAACTAAACGAAAGAGGAAATAGAAACACCTATTAATTCTAAACCGTTCATTATCCGAATTGACGGATAAATCCACCAAATCAACTGTAACTTTACAATCGTGTAACAGCACTGATCTGTAATTGTTCAGTGTTCGCTCGTCTGAAAGCACACTGAGCCTCTATTACGTGGATATTCAACGAATTGGGAGTTTAGACGCAATCAGTCAATATATTTTGATTGCTCGGTGTCGAGGTAAATCTACTTGATATACCTAGCAACATTAAAAAGACATGTTTCGAACATTCGAAAATATGGATTAGATTATTAGTAACTTTATGATAGGTAGAAGCAATGATATTCTAAAACTTTTCCCAGACTCGCGAAGGTCAAGGAGGAACATGAGATTTACGTTTTTGTTAAATCGAAACAATAGTTCCGGAGATTAGCGCCTTCAAACAAACTCTTCAGTTTTTTTTAAATATTATTACTAGCTTCTGACCGCGACTTCGTCCGCGTCAAAGTTGATACATTATCCCACGGGAACTGTACATTTTTCTAGCCTATGTGCTATTGCAAACTATAATCAATATCTGTGCCTTTCATCTATATTTGTTCAGCTGTTCTGGCGTGATTGCGTAACAAAGAGCCATCCACACAAACTTTGACATGATGATTATAAAAACACGCTATAAAAATCAAAACTACAAAACACCACCTCGCACCTTTTACACCAACCGTAAAGATGCTCCCTGCGAGACGTCCTCACAAACGACTGGAATACTTACTTGTCAACGTAATGCGTAAGTTTACACTTTACGTGTACCTTAAAGATTTATGAGCCCCGAGAGAAACAACGGAGGGACATGTACCGCGGCGCTCATTGATGACCGAGTACTGACAGCGGGTTCAAATGGGGAGAGAACACTTTGACACGTGGTTTTCTGGAAACTCGAACATAAATCTGCTTTGCTTTTAATTCTGGTTGCTCTATTTTCGGAACTTGGCAATCAGTCGATCACTGCTTATATGGAATGAATTTTCTTAGCATTTAAATTATTTATTTCTTTTGATGCTAATGTACAAAATACTAACTTCTGCCCACGACTTCGTCTAAGGCTTCAGAATTAAGCCGAAGTCTTAAAGTATCCCACGGGAACACAGAAACGAGATAAATATTACCACTGATTCCGTTCAGCCGTGAAAGGGTAACAAATATTCGTCAAAAGTAAAAAAATATAGTAGTATGGGACAATAAAATTATAATAGTTGTAGGATAATAAACTGCTACTAAATGAAAACCAATAAAATAGTTTGATTTCGTTTGAACTATACCTACAAACAAATGGTTTTCAATTCGCCACAAACGATCAATCAAATAAACTAAACCTGTAATAATATCCAGGTTACCAGCTAACAGATTACTGTAATATGAAACCTCGCACCTCTCACTAATGAACAGCGCTATCATTACGCGAATTAATCACAATAGACGCGGTATTTATCACCTCCCGATCAGTCACGTTTACCGGGAGGATATCCAAACTGCGTCGCAGGCCGTAACTCAGCGGGCCACGTAAATCAATTGTCCGGTTGATTCACTGCTATGTACCGACTTCGGATCAGCGACCTGGTATTATTGGCACGTTAGCTAGCTATATACTCGTATTATGTTACCAGTGTGTGAGCAAAATTTGGCTATATATGTATGTATTTACATACATACATACAGAGTGTTAGTGTAAACACCGTTATCCTTGAAACCAGTGGTTTGGTTTCACTAATAGAACGTAAATTTAATGAAAAAAAATTTTTTTTTTTAAGTAAAATCTCCATTTTTTCCTCAAAATGTATATAGCATACATACATACAAATTCCTTTGGATATGATGTAGCATAATGTATGACAGTAAGCAGTACTACGGAGTTGAACTAAGTATGTCAGACTCATTCATTAAGGTTTCCGTGCCACCGTAAGATCGAGCAAAATACGCCGAATAAAACACGTTTCTTGTATGGAGATTGCAGACCCTATTTAATTTTTATTATTTTAAAAGAGGCCACAGAAAATCACGCTCTTAAAAAAATTTATTGTCTGCCTATTACGGTTCAAAAGATATAGCCCTGTGACCGACCGAGGTCGGACAGTCGGATGGACGGACAAGCGACTGCAATAATAGAGTTCCAATTGGACCCTTTAGTTACGGTTTCCTAAAAAACAGTCATCACAAGCAATCAATAGTAAGTTATTGATATGTAAGTAGTTGTATAGTAAAGAAAATAAGATGTGATGATATTTTCATATTTTTTATGACTTTAAAAAGCTTTAAAAAACTACTACCTAGGTGAGCATAATAATAACTTTTTTACCTTTTTAATATTTTATAAGGCCTTATTCAATTAATTAATAAAACGTAATTGAAAGGTTTCTAGGTCGAGAATTATAAAATGTTCTAAATGATGGGAAGAACATAAATAACGTTTACTTTTTGGCTTCTTTAAGTGTCTTTCCTTCATATGATAGATGATATAATCTCATGTCAACCTTCGATTAAGGGTTATGTTTTCCTTCAGGCCCGACATGAATTGATGTCCTATTAGCGTTTTATATGACCGATAAATTCACTGATTGCCGCCTGCTTATGCAAGTTGTAGATATAATTTATAATTATGTTATTCTAAAACGAGTCTTTCTAATATTCTTAATGGTCTACTATTGTATAGTCAACACGGGTCTCCTTTGTAAAATTTCGTGTCATGTTTGAAGGTAAATAATTTCGTTTAAATGCGCAGATGTCAAATTATATTAAAACAATTAAATCGCCCTAATTGCGGTCTTTTAAATGTTTTAATGAGAGAATTATATTTGTTGCCCTCAATCTCGTTGTTAACGCAATTTTCTCAATAAAAGTAATTTCCAAGTGAGTTTAATTGTCAGACAGATTGTCAATTTACTTTGTACTTTATTATTGTTTGTGGCTTCCCATTTAAATTTATACAACATTAACAAAGGTATAGGTTTGTGGTTCTTTAGAGGTTATACCATCACTTTTTACCCAACTACTTGAGTTAATATGACAGCTACAGCATTTAAAAATCCTTATAAGTTTTTATAATAACGTAATGTGAAAGGGGCGCAGTGGTTGACCGATATGCATCTGTATATAGTCTGATATATATAGACTGTCGCTCGCTCGATTTCCGAAATTACAATTTTTGGTGGCGATTTTGGTTCATTTTACGCGTAGGTACTTATGACATTTTACATGTGAGATAGGTATATGACCCATTTGCGCGCAATGGTTATGTCATCATCGCTGCGTTGTAAGACTCCAGAAATATGAAAGAAGAAATTTATATGGCTTTTACAGGGCAATACTCGTCTTTTGGACACAATTCTAGTTAACAGTGATGAGGAGGACTTTTTTAAGACAATTACTTTTATTATAGTTTACAACACATAACATAACATCACGCCTGTAATCCCCGAAGGGTTAGGCAGAGGTGTACCCATTAGTACACCCACATTTCGTCAGTTATGTTTTTAGTCCCATGTAATAGGGGGCGAGCCTATTGCCATCAACCGGGCACAAATCCAGACTCCGAGGCTACTGAGAAATTCCTGATGAAAAAAACCCAATATCAATTTGCCCGACTTGGGAATCGAACCCAAGACCTCATGCACAGCAGTCGCGCTTGCGACCACTAGACCAATGAGGCAGTCAGGTGGTGGTGGTGGTGGTGGTGGTGTTGGTGTATTATAGTTTATTATTTATTAAATGTAAAAAAAAAACAAAGAGAAGAAAAATGATTGTGCATAGCATACGAAGCTGCAATGGTATCCCTTTACTAAAATGCCATCACAATACAAATCATGATATTAAACGTGGGAAAAAGAACCATAAAAATTCAAGAGGAAACTGTAAATGTTATTTCAGAATTGGAGGAAATAGAACACTCACGGTAATAGGTTATTACACACATTACATTATCGTTCCGCCCGATATTAAAGTATCATTTGTAGGTAACCATATGCTTGGGCTCAATTTGAACAAATACGCTGGAAGTAATCATGTCGTTTTGATGTGGAGCTAACCAGGCTACATCGTACAATTATAAGAGAATTCGAAATCTTATTAAAAAAATTAATTAACCTGGAAACGGAGTTTAATGATGTTAAGGATGGGAAATCATTAAATGACTTTTTCCGCTTTGGGCGGAGCGGGGAGTGTCAAACTTTTACTGACTAAACCCCCTCTGTGTTCCTTCTAGTGCCTTTTGCGTTCCAGGGCCGCGGTAATGATTAATAGAACTTGGAACAAAATTGAATTTAGAACTTCCGACCTGAATCGACTTTAAGACTAAACTGGCTCGGTAGTCTCCTTGACCGTTGTCATAAGGACCCACCCGTATTGTCGACACAACACATTTGGATAATGGTCAGCCATTCCACTAAAGACGTAAATGATGGTTAACTTGGGGTTAGCTTTAGCTAATGTTGACATATTACGAGTTTTTTTTTTGTTTTTTAATTAGGGTTGGGAATTTAAAAAGAAAAGATAAAAAAAGATGAGAAAAGCTACTTAAGGACAGCTTATATTCAGGAAAAAGTATAAATTATAACTCATTAGTAAAATAATACCAGCAGCTACTATCGTAGTCATGAGTAAATTAATTTGGACATCAAACTTATTAATCACATGAAACCGAACACCAAATATTAATTAATTATCGTTCATTAAAAGTATCAGGTGCATCTCGCAAATGATTTATACAATCATCAAACAACAACGGTAAGCTTGTTAATATTAATAAACTGGGATTGTTTACTGGATGGAACGTCCGACGATAACTGTTATTTGTAAGTATTTTAAATCAATGTTGGATGATTATGATTGATTCGTTTATTTGAATTGTTTCAATGTAATATTCAAGGTACAATTTTACTTCCTCGTCAAAAAGGAGGTAAGTAAATATGCAAGAGATTTCTAATCAATAGTTTTTTTTATAGTATCCTCGAATTCTCACCAGCCATCTTGGCGCTGGGCTTAGGCAGGCAGGCAGGTACATAAAGTTGCGCGACACTGCCTACCGCCTAACGGGGCAATTCTATTCTCTAAAAAAAATGCATTTTGAAATATTGTCAAACTATTATCGATTCGGTGCCGTAATTGTATTTGATTAAGTTAAGAATTTTATAAGTGTCTCCTTTTTGATGAAGATACAAAACTGCATCTCGACCTCTGTTCCTTAGTTCAAGAAAAGATGAGATTACTCTTTCGAAGTTACAATACTACCTCTTATGACACGGTTGTTGGTTTTGGACAATTATGTAATTGTGGTTTTCAACTATAAATAGAGATACCTAAGATATAATTAGCTCACCGCCTACGCGTGTTTACGCGACCCTTCAAACTTGCGCTGGTAGTATATTTTATCCAACACTCGTCATGTTTTCGTAAGCACTTCAGCAGCGTAAGAGAGACCAGACCCTTCTATTTATACCATATTCAAACTTCATTCAAAATGGCGGAACTTACACGTTTTAATAATAAAATTGGATTAGCTACGTGTTCCTATCATGCGTGTCGCTGATAATACGGCGTGAGTTCATACAAATATACACATATATAAATATACGCAGTTCTTTATTTGCACAGAAAGTAGATACAAGTTACAGTTGTTTAGTCAATTTAAAAAAAAAAATATCCATATACTAACTACCTTAATTAAGGCATGCAAACAGCTATAATTAATACAGACTCATTTACATATAATAAAAACCTATAACAACAAAAACATAAAAACTTATAATATAAAAACCACGTGTCACGGTGTTTGTTGTCGCATGGCTCCAAAACGGCTCGACCGATTTTTATGAATATTTGGTGGGTATGAGAAGAGGTCGTTAAGTTTAATTCATGCCGCTACGGAGAAGCGGGCAGTAGTTAGTAATATTTTTAATAATACTCTAGAATTTTTTTAGAGTTTTTAATCTCAAATCTTTATTGGAATCCATAATATAAAATCACGTAGTAGGTGTTTATAAATAGAAACAATTATGGACCCTATTGGGTACAGCTTTATAAGTAGGAGAGAGAAAAAGCGCTTTAATAATTTTCCTTATTAGTATTTTTTTTCTATTCTATTCAAAGTCAAATCATTTATTTCAACTAAGCCATTAAAAAGCACTTTTAAACGTCATATACAAGAAAAAGAAGAATTATTGAATTTAGTTTCCCTATGAAGAATGAGCAAGAAACTCAATACACAACTGCATTACAGCAGTATTAATTATTATCTGTCACCTAATAACCACTACTGACACTGACTAACAAATTAATTAAACTGGAAGCCTAACTTTGCGTTCCTATATTCCTTGGACTATCAAAACACACATATTTTTGTACCTTTCCAAGGCATAATCCCTCAGCCACGTTTTACGACGCTCACACGAAGGTAAATCCTGTTTGACGCCGGAAACCACGCGGTAAATCCCAAAGCCTTATTTACCGACAAAGCAACGCCCCATCAGATCGTATCTCAGTCACAGTTTGATGGAGGCAGCATGATTTATCCGACGCAAATGAAGATGTGTTTCGATCCGGAGATATTACTGAACCCCGACCTCCATCCGAGGTTGTACCGATCTGTGATAGATAAGGGATTCAAGCGATCATTGTTTATTATAAATCATCGGTGTTATTGACCAAACATGAGTTTGAGTGGAACGTAACATTTTCATTGACTGCCTTATTGGTATAGGGTGGCAATTCTTGTTACTTTTAAGACCGTTTGCTTTCTAATTTACTTACCTAAAATTTTCCTATTTATTAAATTCGACTTTTTAAACATCTTAAACGAGGAAAATTAACTTTTAGAAGTTCATTTTCACTGGGTTCAATCCTAAAAGCGTTATGAAGTTTAAAGATTTATTTCAGTACCTAACGTAATGTCGTGAGTTCGATACCCGCATATAACAAAATATCTGTATAGTCTACAGGTTATTCCGGATTTTGTTTTTGTGTATTTAAGTACCTATATATGAAAAACTTTGTCTGTGGTAAAATTTTACTAAAAGAAGAATCAGAAGCAGTCTGGTTTTTTGTGCCTGATTTGTGGCTCAGCTCCTATTAAATGTGACTTTGACATAACTGACGAAATCTGGGTGACCGAGTGCACCAAATACTTCTGTCCGAACCTTTCAGGAGCCCGCTCGTCATGCCACGTGTTGTCACAATGAATTGTTAGACGTAAGTGTATTCCTGGAATTTGGATCGTTAGTGCGCGTCAATTTGGAACAAACAACGTGTCGCATTTAGTTCGTGGAACAATCAATTTACTTCTTTGTAAGGTTTAACAGTTTTGTCTATCTTGCAACTGCTGAATCCATATCAAATCTAATTTAGTTTAAATAAACTATTTACAGGCACTTTGGAATTGTTAAGGAGTCTGTCAGAATGTTGAAGCTAGTTGCTCGGTTGAAGCACTACTGCTTCGACCGAGCAAAACCAACCGAGAAACCTACGTTTCTATGGAGAAGAATGAGCAAGCAATCCCATGAACACTCTTTTCTTCAGCTCACGACTTCGTGTATGTAGTTTTCCGCAACAACAATAGTAGCCTAATGTGTTATTGCAGATCATAGTCCCTCTCTGTGCCCAATTTCATCCAGAACCGATCAACCGTTACGGTAAAATTTAGTAACAAACATCAAGCAATCCAAACTTTCGGATTTATAATAGTAGGTAGTAAGATTAATAAATGATGTAAATACTATAATAAAATAAATACAAATAACATAAGTAAATAAAATGCTAAATATTGGTAAAGTCAGCTATATTTCCCTTACTGTAAAACGTGACCTTCAGATATACCAATTACGTAATACATTATTGCAGCACAATATTGCTGTGTGTCACTGTGATGGACAGCTGATGTACCACAAAGTGTGATTGTCACGACTCTGTTCACAAAGTTGTGTGTTACGTAATCATGTTTCTAAAGTTTAAAATTAAACACATTATCTTTTAATGCTCGTGCCTTTCCTGTATGAGAAGAGGCCTTTGCCCTACAGTGGGATAGTAAAAGGATGGCGTTATTATTTTTTATCTTTCAAAATGTTTAAATATTTTTTCAGACTTTTCTTTTCTTCCGTTTCTGCTTTGTGGCTATGTAATTTAAAAACGTTAGTTATTTATTAAAGTTAAATACAATTTCAAATTATAAGGAAGAGTCGACCCGGTTGCTACGGCGTAGCTTACTATAATGTGGTTGTTACGGCGTAGCCGCGACTGCTACGCCGTAGCAAAAAATATTAATTTCCGACTTTTCAGATTACTGTAATGATAGATTTATAATTACAGTTGTGTTGTACTTTGACGACGGTATTACGTAGAACTGTAGCCGGTACGTGAACGGTGGCAGCTATTTATTTGTCGGACGAGGGTGCGACGTTTGACGGATACCTTTGTCATTGTACGTAACGTGTTATTTTTCTTTACTTCGGTAAACTAATAGGTACCTACTGTATTCATTAAGTATTTAAAGCATTAAGCATTCGTAAAAATTTCGATAAACCGTGAAAACAGCGGGTGTGTAATATTTTTGTAAATGCGCTATACAGATGGCCAATTCTACTTATTAAAAACGTTTAATGTCTATAGTGTCCATTCAGTGAAAATGAATTTTATAAAAAATAGATTCATAAAAGGAACTTTCGACAGATAGTGTGATTGTTTCTAAAAGTTAGTAGAATTACTTCCTAAAAGTTGCAGAATTTAACTACCTACAATAGAATCCAACCATTTACAGACATATTGTTTGTAGCCAGTTTACCACAAGCCATTAACCAACTAAACACATCGTTCTTTACCACAGTGACATGCCTACTGACACCAAGTCACCTCTAAACCTCTGCCTGACCCAAACCAAACTGAACAATCAACAAAACGTAACTGTTAAAGGCCAACGTAACCAATAATATCATACGATCCCGAATCTGTCAATTTAATATTCGGCCTGTATCGGCGCAGTGGGTATAATAGGTGTCTTTTAAACGCTACCTAGCTCTAAGTACCTAGTTATTCCGTACTGATCTGGCTGCAGACGAGGGTAAGACATTTGACACGTACCTTCGTTATTCCACTACCGCTTTGTGTCGCTCTTAAAAACTATTTTACGTAGAATAGCCTCTCGTGGAAAAATATTTACAGACCAATTTCGGGTGAAAAATAAATAAATGAACATCTTTTATGAATTTATGTCTTTTATGTCATACTTGCTTTTGCCCGCGACATCGTCCGCGTAAATTTCGGTTATAGCGGACACAGACGATAAAATAAAATTACCCATGTCCTGTCATTTCAATTCGAAACGACACGTAGCGCCATCTATGATTATAAGAACGTTTTGGTGATTTCCCTCGAAAACAGTACTTTTTTCGGGATTAAAGGTACCCTATGTTCGTTCCTGTACACCAATGGCAATGTATATGCAAAATTTCAGGATGATCAGTTCAGTGGCTTAGGCGTAAAGTGGTAACAAACAAAGAAACTTACTTTCGCATTTCTAATATTAGTTAAGATTACGCCGAAATTCTGAAACCAAAAATAGATTATAGATAAACTACATATAGATAAACTATTATAACATGACTCGCCCCTCAATATTACTATTTCAGTGTGTGTTGTCACATCCGTATGAAAGAGTTTGCGAGTTTTAAAAGCTAGTAAAATAAAAATCTTGTTTGCAGTTTTATTTTTAGTAAATTAGGGTTGCTTTCGTATCTTTATAAAATAATTGACCTAGATTTAACAAATGCAGGAAAATTCTATCGGAAAGCTGTGCTGTACAAGTGTTTTACTATGCTCTTGATAGTATGGATAAAGTTTTAACTGTCGCCGACCCTCTGGAATGACAAAACCGTGTAGTTGTCTACGTCCTGAGCTAAAAGTGGACCGTGGTTCAGCTGACTAATGTAGAAATCACGCCTCCCAATTAAGAATAGTTTCAATCACTGTCTAAACATCACTTTGTAACGCTGAGGTTTGATAGTCCCCATAAAATATCTATTTATTATATTACTTGTGATGATCTAAGTACAACATTGCATTAAATCATGTAGTTTTTATGTTTAAGAATTAAAATATTTGTTAGAAATGTTTTATTATTTTGTGATTTTATTTTTTAAACTATGATTGTTCCAATTAATATTTTATTTGTCAAGTATTCTTAGTGAAAGAAATTCTAATTAGCTAGTTTTTAATTTAGAATTAGTTTGTTACCTTAATAAAATTCTTCGTCAAGTACAATTTTGCTTTGTGCAAGATTTTAGTTATAGTATTTTAGTTGATAAGTTTATCTTTGTAACATGGACTAACAAAACACGATACGACCGTAACTCACACACACACCCTCATACCCCCACAGGTTTTATTACTTACGACATCATAAAGTTTACTACAACGCATTTTTTACAAATACCTTCTCAATTCATCACACGGAAAGAAAACGTCTTCAATTAGGTGACGGATCGCTCCACGTTTTAGGACTCAACAACGGTGCGACTCAGCTTGGTTGTGAATTGGATTGATATTGAGTAATAGCTCGGATACAATCTGGGCCCATGTGTAAACATGCACATGACTCCCTAGGGAATATACTATACATATATCTTTGTCATAGGAAATTACATTCCGGAACAGGCTTTGAAAATTTGCGCACTTATAAATTTCACACGTCTGTTAATTCTAATTGAAATAAAAATGATTTCTCCAATGACTGTTTTTTTTCTGTTGCCACCAAAGGGTTCAAAATCAGTTGTGTGTTTTTGTCGTGAAGGCGTAACAGACCAACCAAATTCGTGAAAGCGTATGCCAACATGGATTAACCAACTATGATATCTACTTATACTCTCCTCCCAGAAGCTCCAAGTTTCCTATCGAGTTTCCTGATAAAACCGCCAAGCTCTTTAATCTTTCTACAAACAAAGGACGGCGAGGGTAATCAAATTTTTACACTAACCGAGTAAATGAGATAAAATGAATAATACAGGCGCACCGGTGAACTTAGCCTCATTAACTGTTCTCGTGTCACTCTGGCCTCGTCTTGGCCTCGTGTTGAGTTGATGTCGTTGGTTAGACCTTTCGTTTAGTAAACTGACTGTTTAACAACTACGGGAACAACGAGTCTCCGCCTGCGCTATATAATGAATCTATTGAATTAAATTAACAGTTAATAAACAATGATTGTTGCAATGCCTACTAATATTATATGCAAAAGTACCTCTGTCTGCCTGTTTGTCTGTTCTGAATTTAGTACGGAGTAATTTTAAACCACAAGGAAGGACATAGGCCATTTATTTTACGATATAACATCTAAAGATTACACGTAAATACTATGTTCAGCCCGTGATTGCGTCTGCGTGAATTTCAGAATTAAACCAGTTCGAAATTAGCCTATGTGCTGTTTAAGACTATGATCGTTTTCTGTGCCTAATAATAATAATATAATAATAATTTCATCCAGATTCATTCAGCCGTTCTGGCGTGATTGATTAACAAACATCCATACAAACTTTCGCATTTAAAATAGTAGTATAATTAATTTTAGAGTGATACAAAATGTATACAAATACGGCATAAATTGTGTCATTTGAGTATTTTATCATCTTATATTTAGTCATTATGGAATAGACAGCAAGAAATCGTATTACAGCCAAGAGTTCATGAAGGTCTCCATTACTCCCATTTATCCCTTGCTTGTTAAACATGGCTTACATTAATCTGGGTCAGTACCTTACACTTGTTTGCCTTTTCTTGGTAACTTCAGCAATGAAAGCTCTTTTATTTTCCCTACGAGGTGCGTGATATATACCTGGAGCTTCCTCTATAGATCCCTACATATCTGCCGTAGAGTTGTTGGAGCTCTGATACGGAAGCTGCACAACAATAGGTGTCGGGTTACCGGGCTCCTATTGTTGGCAGGAGTTGAGAGCTATACGTGCCTCTCGCTCACTCCTATGAATTTGCGTGCTTCGCTAGATAAATGTTTTATCCTGTTATTGAGTGGTTTTTAACGGAATACAATAGAGCTCTCTGTACGATATGTGTTCTATTATAGGAATGTAAGAACACTAGAGATGTTTGAATCATGTTTTTATTAAGACTATGTGTATTGTGACTATGTTGTAGGACGCTCTTGGTAACCTCCACTAGTTAAATAATCATAGTAATTAACTGACATGTTTTATAATCGTCATAAAGACATATATTTCTGCCATCTAACTACCTAGTATAACTTATAAAGAACTACAGAATTATAAAACCATAAAAAGTTAAACTAAATCAAACCCGTATTGTCAAACTTTCGCCTTCAAAATATACAAGGTGTTATTAATATTACAAACAACTAAATAATATACAGTTACTACCATTAAAATAATAAAAAATACCGTGTAACAACGTCACTATTAGTGTAACCACACACTACGCTGTCGCTAAGCCAGCCGCGTCAATTCAAAGTAACGTTTACGTATAATTACCGCATTAGATCTATGTCGACGGTTTTATCTCTAATTCTCCTCCCAGTTATTAGCTAACGGGCTGTTTGATTAAAGCTCCCTCTACCGGTGTGGTAAGGTCAACCGCACGTTCGTGGTAAAAGCTGAACTTCAAAACCCGCCGTTAATGCTTCGAAATAAATGCGCTGTTACTGAAAAAATGTTACTATGTATATGCGGTTGAGTATACCGCTCCCTGTACGTGGGGTGCTGCTACCGCGTCGTGTTTTTGCTGTACGTACGGTTAATTACTAGCTTGTGTGTATGTAGCGAGTGGAGCAGTAGGTCAAATGGTAATTGTCTCGTGAAAAAGAATGAAGTCATTCAGCACATTGTCAGTCATGCTTAGACTTTTTAGTAATATTTACAGAGTTACACCTACTAAAGATCAATAAATGGCATCAAAAAATTCTTCGCGTCGCCGTCAATAGGAAATGTGGCAAAGACTGGCGGCATTGCCACGTTGGATTGAAATGTTTAGCCTCTGGTCAAGATAAAAGCCAGCACTTAGGATGTGTCAACCAACCGTTTGGACTACGTATTTTTAGTTGGTCAGTATATTTTTATGATGTGCTATTTCAACATTATTCATTCATATTCAAATAGAGGAACAATAAAAACCATATTGCTTAATGTAAACTACATTTTTTGTTATCATGGAATTTTCCTTTATTTAGTAGAAATGATCCCCAAGCGACGATCTGTTTTTAGCCTTAAACCAGCGGACTGTTTTAATTAACATCATCAACTAACGGTTTTCTACGCTACGTATACAAAGCGCGTGTCAGCGGCGTAGGTCAGTAATTACTGCCATGACGTCAGCACCGCCACAGGGCAGACGCGCGGCAACTCAAATTGTGGCCCGGGAGGGAATCCACGAATTATGAGCATATGAGGCGGGGTATAACCAGAGTAATAGCCTAGTCCGCTATATTATCCGGTGTCTATCTACTGGTTGGCATTTTCGAAAAGCATACTCAAACCATTGATTGGTACAGCCTACCAGATGTTTTTAGGTAGTTATTATGTGTTGATGAATAAAACATTAGATACCATGTACCAGGTAATATCATTACACTTGGTGAAATAATTCTGCACACGTTTGGTATGGTTCAATTTGTGAATATATAAATTACGTGCATTTTTGGTAAGGCAGGTAGGTATGCGGAATTCATTAGTATTCAATATTTTTATTGTTCACACGTAATATGGAGAATAAATAGTTAGTAGGTGTGTTAACGGTTTCTTATGACATGTTATAATGGTAGGTAATTACAAATTTCTAACATAACATAACATCACGCCTGTAATCCCCGAAGGGTTAGGCAGAGGTGTACCCATTAGTACATCCACATTTCGCCAGTTATGTTTACGTCCCATGTAATAGGGGGCGAGCCTATTGCCATCAACCGGGCACAAATCCAGACTCCGAAGCTGCTACTGAGCAAAAAAAAATAAAATAGCAAATAAATTTCTAGTGCATAATTCATTTTTATATTTACTTATTTATACATGATCTAGTGGTCTAGTGGTCGCAAGCGCGACTGCTATGCATGAGGTCTTGGGTTCGATTCCCAGGTCGGGCAAAGTGTTATTGGGCTTTTCCATCAGGAATTTCTCAGTAGCAGTCAGTCATCAGTCAGTCTGGATTTGTGCCTGGTTGATGACAATAGACTCACCTCCTATTACATGGGACTAAAAACATAACTGGCGAAATGTGGTTGTACTAATGGGTACACCTCTGCCTAGCCCTTCGGGGATTACAGGCGTGAAAGTTATGTTATTTATATGTTTGCTTGTAACTAAATTCTAAATTTAAAAAATGCAATATTATTACCTCATTAGATTATATTACAGTGCAATATTAATAATTTAATTTGTTATTAAAGACATTCTGAGCTGCTATATCTGTGCCTTTTGCTCAGTAATTAAATAAATAAACGATATTAAAGTCAACAAATCTCGGTTCAATATCCGTGTTTTACAGATCTCTAAAGCCAGTACAGACTGCACTTCAATCTACCAATCTCGACTCAATCACTAACGAATCAATCGCCAGTTAGAACGATGAAACTATCGGAACTATATCTTCGCGAGAATGTGAGTTTCGAACCACTTAATGTAATCAGATGTGCACTAAGCTTTATGTGCACTAGTGTTCAGTTCCTTGCTTTGCTTTAGAATTAAAGTTTTTAGAACTTGCTCGTGAGATTGAATGGAGTAGTTTTGATGAAAATCATTATCAGTTTGTGTTCATATCGTGACTTGTACTCGTATGTTTCGATGCGTTTGTATTGTTACGTGAACTTATACGAATTGTATATACTGGGACAACGTCGAAGAGGTCGCACTTAGCGATCGACTTCGAGAGAAGAGCTTTAGAAAGAGTTTGAAAAATACATTCATTTAAAAGAACTATGTAGTTTTCAAGAGTATTTTTATTCTGTTTACCTGCATTTCTAGATCCCATATTTTTAATCTTTTAAAATATATTTTTTTACCCGTTTTCAAAACAAGGATGAGGTTATGTATTCAGTATAAAACTAAAAAATGGTAAAAAATAAATTGTTTCGTAAGTCAGTAGCAATACAAAACATTTAGTAATGAGCATTATATTACCAATAATTATTTAAAAAAAAAAATATTAATTTATTGACCCACTTCATATCTTCATCGCCATTTTCTACAGGAAACTCAATTTTACTTAAGAACAGGTCGTGGAGTCGCGAGTCTCTGTAAATGTTTACAAATTATCTCATAACGTCATTAAAGAGGGAACGAGCGGAGAATTTGTGATGTCACGGACTGAACACACGCTGCGAAGTGGGGAGGACGTAATTTGAGATTTTTTTTCGTATTTTTTTTCTTTTATAAAATAATTTAGGAAGCCATATAAAGGACGCAAGTTTAATGAGACTCATTGTTTCGAATAAATAAATGCCAACATTTACACACAAAGACATTTATTATCAATACGGATTTTAGGTTATTTTTTTTTAAGGTAGAAGAACTCACAATGTCGTATTTGATTATCGAGGCATAAACGTAATCACACACACGTTAGCATCCCAACAGTTCCTTCAATCCTTTTTACAGATTTACAAACCAGCACAATATTGGTGTAAATAAAGCATCAACATTACTTTCCCGCAAACATGAGAAAATAAAATAAAATATCAGCTTTCATACATCACATGTGAAGCGTGTGTGTGTTTAAGTTTATGTGCATGTGTGCGTCCACGTCAAGAATGTAATTTCACCACAATCTTTGAAGTTGGAAAGCTGAGGGGAACGTAATCGTATATTGTATAACATATTTTGTTTATACTAGTAGGTAACTATATTATTAGTGAATGCTTTCGGATTTTCTGGTTATATTTTCGTATATGAGAGAAAAAAAGAACACTTCACATCAGGTTTACCATTACGTATGAAAATTGTGATAGGATTCTGTTTCATGTTAGAATGACTTGTATTCGCACATTATAAATATCTTCTATCCGCATTTTTTGCAACAGTAGGCATAGACGGCGAATGTACAAGTAATGTCTTGTATTTTGCTGATTCATTCCATTGTGCAGTCCTGTATTGTCACGTTCAGCTGATTTACGTAATGAATCTACTGTGCATGTCTAGTCCTACGTAACTTCTATAGGCATATTAGTAACGTCAAAAAATTGCTGTAAGGCGAAATAATAGAAAATGAATTTCTTATGATCTTCTAGTAGAAAGGCTGAAGCATTTGCGTTTAATTTTATTCAAAGCGTGTAAGCCCAATATTATGCAGACTCTGTAAGATCTAAAACTTGCACAAGATCATCTTATGAGCCGTCAAACTTTCTGTTTTGCTTTCTAAGAGCTCGCTGCAATAAGCCCCGCCGTGAGTGTGCTCTCGGTTCATGGCGCAATAGGAAAAACTTGTACCTACCTACATCACTGACTTTTAAAGTAAAGTAAATATTCTATAACCTACGTTTGTTTACATAGCATGTAATATACAAGTCAAGAAAGACAGCTTGTCAAACTAAAAATCAACAAGTCATAGATTTGTTTCCAGAATGTTTCAAGACCGAAATCGTAATTATGTAGAACTAGTCCTAACATAAACATGATATAAACTTAGTTACCCAAACATAATAACGTGAAACTTGGCGTAACACATAAAGAAAATATTATTGGGATAGGGACCTCCCACCCGGAGCAGTTTGAACATAAACGGGCCCTAACGAGCGGTAAATTGCGTACGCAATACGCCGTGACGTCATGTATTAGCGTACTATTGTATTATATGCGAACTTATGTTATTTATGACGCGGTTAATTAAGAAGTTTACGATCGTTAGTAGTTCCAAGGGAAGCAATATGTGAAGAGGAAGTGTCCACCAACCTGCCTGTGTCCGCATGTCCCTGGACACGATGGCGCCGTGCGCGTTGTGCGCGCGGCAGCGGTACACTGTCGCGTGGACGTCTTGTCGGTACTGCACCGCGCTGAATGGCAGGAACAACAGCGTGCCATTGTCCAAGACTTGTCTGTGGGAGAAGAATAACATAATTATGTACTGCGCTGTGTTTTGTATAAGCCGATGATGATGACAGGCCTAGTCAAACTAGGTTAGAGTACTAGAAAAGCTAATATGAACAAAACGAGTGGCTTAATTAAAAGCCTTTTTTTTCTTGCCTAGAAAATGCAGACAAACAAAACTGTCAAAAAGAAACAACGATAAAACTGACCAGAAAAGAAAATAACAATACACAGTTTACCGTAATCTTTTAAACATAACCCTACTGAACTCGTAAAAAAGTACCTCAAACTCACCACCCCAGCACCATAACCGAAACAAAAACGAAACGGCCAATATCTTGGAAAAATTAACAAGAAACCATAAACCGCGCCATTCCATAAAATATTCTTGGCTTTAATTTCCTCAATGAAAAAAGGATAAGACCGAATTAAGGAAGAATTGCACTGCCTTTTAAAAAAGGAATCGCGGTCCGTAATTGGTGTTGGGGAAACGGAGAGAAAAGCTTTTCGGGAAATATTTTTACAGGTGGGGTCATTGAAGTGGGCAAGTATGAAAGATCTGTCCGTCAGATAAAAAATGGTCGTGTTAACTGGAATGAAGCTGGGTCGAGTGTTATTTGACTGGTAATTGGGTGGAAAGTATGTAATTTCTTTATCTCTGGTGATGACGTCATCGTTCGCTCCCGTCAAATTACCTACGAAGCAAGGAACTACCAGTTGATTCTCGGTGAAGCATTTACGCTATATTATTATGATACAAAGTTAGAATATTACAGATATATTGTTATTATATTATATTACAGAGTAAATACAGAGTTAAGATATGCGTGCAATAAAAATATAATTGGTGAAAAATTGTCAAATGCCAGGTAAGGTTTTTAATCATTATTTTTCCGTGATCATTTTTTAGAGTAAAATCCAAATTACATGTCAACAGGAACTACCTAGTAAAAGTGTATTACTGCTTATTTCATATTCGTTTTGTCTACCTATTTATATGTTATGTTGAAGAGCAACTCTACAGTTAGTTTAGGTTTTAATTTCGTTAGATTCTGCTGCACTGCGACCGTGTTAATGCAAGTGTGTGAATGTGAATATTGTCTAAATCGTGTAAATGTTACGTTTATTTTATTTTATTTTTTAGTATTATTGTTATTGCAACTGCGGAGCAAAATTCTTACACAAATAATAAATACATTGCTTAGCCAGATTTTTTGCATAAAAATAGCATGATCTTGTATTTCCAGTACGACTGCTGAACATGAGGCCTTGTGTTTGATTCCCAGGTCGGAAATGTGTTATTGGGTTTTAACTATTGTACCAAGATTTCAGATTTTCCTTTTGAAATGTCTCCTCTGTCACACTGGAAGCTCTGATACTTGAAACATGTATAATATACAGATGTATGTACAACAGTAGACAGGTAGGTACCTAGTAGGGAATGGACTCTAAAAGTACCGAAACCGTGTTACACACGTAGCCCCCGACGTTACGTTAGTACCCACTAGCCCAGCCGCAGAGAGCGGCGAGTGGCCCTTTGATGTTCAAATGTAATCGTTTTATGTGCCGCGCGGTTTTGGGTCGGGTTTCACACTAACTGCGAAGCTTTTCAAGATTTTTTGATCAATGTTTAATCAGGTTTGGATATACGAACTTGATCCTTAATGTATTTGGGAAAATGTGCTGCGATGATACGGATGGTTAGTTTGAGCTTCGTCGTTGGCTAGACTAGATTGTCTACGTATCTAATAGATTAATGAAGCTTTTGAAATGCTGATTTTATGACTGGGAATTGGAAAAGTTGCTATATTTTAAATAGTTATCTACTGGAAAACTGGCCATGCGTTTGGTACAGTATAGATAAGTAGGCACTTGCTAAGAAAGAACCTAACATTTGTATGTTCTGACAAGGAATGAGCTAAAACATAAACAAAATCCAGAGCTTGTAAGCTCATTCCATCTGGTTTGATTACCCAGCTCCTCCACTTGGGACATCACATTGATACGACGCTGTCACAAAACTTTCCTTCACACAACACATTTGCCAACTCCGAGCAATAGCTCATTCATCTTCATTCACACAAAGCAAAAAAATCCAAAGACTTTGAAAGTCAAAGCTACACAAGGCATATCATCTGTCATGTCTGAAGTTAGTTTTGAAGATATCGTGTTTTGAGATATACAAAAAATCTACGTTTTGTGGGGATTCCCTAGATACGTGGATTTCCTTCGTTTTATTTCTATTTATTAAGGTGTAAGTGCAAATTTTCTGAATAGGTACACGAATACTGAACTCTTTATTTATTATGATACTTTAGAACATGACCCTTTGAAGATTTTTTGGGAGATGCCGTGAAGGAGTTGCCTACTGTACTGTACTATTCATAGGTAGAATCTGAACAATACAGTGATTTTTGAGGAAGAACTACATATAAGTAGGTATTACATGTGGACACAGATCTGCAATATATTATTATGACCGATCCCAGGCCCACATTCGTAAGCCCGGTTCATATTTGTGTAATAATTGAGGTAAAAGTCGTTGCGCGGTTTAATTAACGAGCGTTTTATTTTCGCTGAGCTGCGGCGGCCAAAAATACCATTTTTTTTAATGTAGTTGAGTATTTTTTTTATAACGTTGAGCAATTATTTATACACGGGTACAAAATGGAAAATGTAAATATCTACGTTTTATTTTGAAATGTGTTTCAGTGAATGTTATGAAAATAATTCCATTTGTTATAGTTGTCTTCCAGCTTTTTGTTCAATGTTTGTAGGACGCTATTCGGTCTGAAAAACATTTTTCGATTGAAATTTACGTTTCAATATTGGATTTATTCTTTTTGTTTAACTTGATTGAGAGTGTTGAGTAAATAAATATTTATTTATACCAGAGCACATTTTTAGGATCGTTTACTAATTGAAGTCATTCAACCATATAAATTATTTTTTTTATAAACCTTTTATATTATGAGTTATTTCGCGCCAAGCACGGCGTAATGGACACAAGCGAAGCCGGGATAAAGAGCTAGAAAGTTACGCAGTTCTCTCATACTATCAGGAAGAAAAATTAAGCGCAGGTTTTTTTACATAATAATACTTTTTCCTTACATATATTTACCGATACCCCCCGCACTCGATCACGGGGACTTGGAACAAATTTCACATACATGTCATCATTGAACAGGAGGTTCATTTCTCAAGGGAAATCTACGGATAACTCCGAGGTAACAATATTATAAGAGTTTTGCCTAAATTATAGCACACGAGCAATTTCTTTTTGGTGCATTACGGGGCCATATTGGGAGTTCTCAATCTGATTAGGAAACTTGGCGTAGTTTGTAATATTACTAAAGTTTTAATATAGAAACCCAATTTGGTAGCAATCAGAATACGTAAGAACGGGCCATTGGTGTCTGATTTGACGCAATTCCAGATGTACGTTTACCAGTTTAGCCAGATGATTGTAGTCGATTTGGTTTGAAATCAGAACGCCTGGAGGTGCTTACAAATCTTGCCCATTACTGGGATTGTATATTGGAATCTTGATCTGATCCGGTATCCAATTCCCTTTCATTTTTGTAGCAAAAGTAAGGCTTATTCTAACACAGACGAATATTTAAATAATCTGACGACAGCTAATATAAATATACCCTAAGTAAATAGGTGAATACGTACCGCAAACAAAATAATTATCCTTGCTCAAATACCTGTGTAATAGGCAAATATTATTATAATAGTATCAATATTTGGAGCCGAGCGTCGTCGCTCAATGCAAACATTAATCATGTCACGGCTTGCGTGGCCAGGGAATACCTACGTATCGATGTATATAAAGAAGGTAGATAGTAGTACTGAATATATACATTCATCGTGAGAATTGACAGGAGGACCACTGGACTGTTTATTTAGGTCGCCGAAAATTGAACCAGCTTTGGCTAAGAACGGTTATTATCTGCAGATATTACGGCTTAAAGGTATATCATAGTGGCGATACTGCTGCAGAGTAAACCTCTGACATATATATTTTCGTTTCAATGTTTATTTGGACACCGCGCTGATTTACGGTGAAGGGAAACATCGAAGGGAGCCAGGGACACCTGAGTCAATTTGATTTATCGTTTATATTTCAATCTGAACGATGGAATAATACATGTTTTTGACTGTTTTTAAAGTTATTCATTTTCAACAAAAACCTATCTATATATTGTAACAACATGATAATTAAATTTGTAATGTCGAAACCTGTTAATCCTTCAAGCGTTACCAGCGTGTGCCATGTATCAATTAGTGATCGATAATGCTTAGATTCAATCACGGTGACTAGCACGAACTAATCATGTCTGATTTGATTACACCGCTCGCTTGTCATGCTACCCTGGTACCGAGCACTGCAATAATATTGTAAATAGGTGAAATACCGTTGAGCTGGTTTAGTAACAATTACTAAACTTGTGTTAACTCCAATTAAAAACTTTAATATCCCAAAGTCATTATTTCAATTAAACATTTACACGCACTTTTGAATTGTCAAGGAATTGGTCAGTTAGTCAAAAAGTTGAAGCTAGTTGCTCGTTTTTAAAACGTTGGTAGGTCTCTATGGAAAAGAACGTGCAGGAAACTCCACGAACAATTTTTTAATTATGTTTTTACTAAATTTTCCATGGAAATGTGCTTGACATAACCATATAATTAGATTTTTTTAAAAATAAATACATACTTTCAGTTAAGAACATACTATGGATTGAAAATACATAGAGTTAAGCACGTGACCTCAAACCTGATAGTTCTCAAATTATTTACATAACCAATAATCGATAGCTCATATTCAAACAAGCTGTGTCCGATATTAATAGCCAATTACTGCTCGGTACACTTCCTTGTTATCCGCCGCATACAAGTGCAATAAATAACTCTTTGAATGAAAAATATAGCTTGTAACGTATTCATGTTACAAAATTGAATAAAAAAATCTTTTTTGGTTTTATTAAAAAAAATATTGAAATAATTTATCATTTTCGAACGATTTCAATGTAAATATGAGAAGAGGTTTTGCTTTCGAAAGGGCACAGCTACAGGCCAGATAATGCATTTTATCATTTAACTAGCTTTTGCTCGCGACTCCTTCCGCGTAAATGTCGGTTATTGGCGATCTAACTTTGTTACAAACTTTGGACTTCTGTTTTATCCCTTTTTCATTCCAAAGAAGCCCATTTTGTTGAACGAGCAACTAGCTTCAACTTTTTTAATGACTAAGTCCCTGATAATTCATAGGTGCCTGTAAATGGTTATCACGTAAATATGCTATGATCACGCTCCGTACAAAATACGTATTACAAAACAAACAAACGTAATCTTGTAAATTCATATTATTATTCACGTGACCTTAAAAAGTAATCCGTAGGGTAAAGTGATCATTACCGTCCGCACACGAACTTAACGACAAATAAATTGTCTATTCTGTTTAGATTTAAAGGTCGTTTGTTAAAATTAGATCTTGGATTACCGTAGCCCTTGTGAAGCAGTTGGTGGAATCTTTTTCTACTGCTAAATAACGTTGCTATTTTCCGGTTTCAAAGGTTTACCTTATCTGTAAAATTACAGGAACAAAAGGTAACAATTATAAATCTCAGTGACACTATTGTAGGTAGACGAAGATATTTGATAGTTTTTCATGTATGTATTAGTTTTTTAATCTACTGAAGTAAAGAAAACCATTTTATTTTGCTGTAAGTAAGTTATCACTAAAATCAAAGTTCTTTTTCAATTAGACCATTAAAAAAAATACAGTTTTGAATGTCATATAAACCTAAACAGTAGTTTATACCTAAACTTGCAAATTATCACTGAACATAAATTTCGCGTTGTTAAAGTGTTTCTTAATAAAATCCGGAATCATGAAGATATATGAAGCCGGATGCACTGCAAATACTCCACATCCACAGCCGAAATAATAATCCTTCTACCATTCTCCAATCACACAGGAAGTAGGTCAACAATGAGATCGAGTCAATATGTATCAAGCTATGGCAAATAAGCTGTTCTACTTATTAATACCCAATTACCGGTACACTGATTATTATCGAGTATCGTACATTATGTAGTTTATTTAATAGATTTCTGAAGTACGTCGAATCAAATTAAACTACCGTAGTCAACTGGTACAACTGCACTACTTCTTTTCAAATTGGAACACAGCCATTATTTCATTTGACTTGGTAAGTACCCATTTACGTTTTTACTTAGAAGCAGTATTGTAACTCGAGTGTAAGTACCGACATAATTTATTATTTGTTCTTTGCCCTCTTTTCAACGTTTAAAATAGATCACCGGAATATAAACACGTTTATAGTTTTCGACCAAAACCTACGACCAAATTACCACTAATCCATTTGCTAGGCCGTCCCCATTTTAATACCCAATTACCGGTAGGGTGAGCCTCATTATCGTCCTTCCGAACAAAAGTTATTGGTGTTAACTTTTCACATAAATTTTTGTCGTTCCCTTTAAAGTGGGTAACGTAATTTTAGAAGATGAATGGCTTTCAAATATCTTCCTTTGTATTATTTGGGATTTGTAGCCTGCTTAATATTACAGATAAATTATAAGTTACGTAATGTTTTACAGGAGTTAATCTTAGGTAGTGCAGGGTTCGTTGTAAACACGCTACGTTAAACCTGGTTTCCTTACATCTTAGATCAGACTATATTACCATTATACCATGACAAACAAAGTTAAGGCGCCCGCCAATCGTGACTGAGGTTGTGGGTTCGAATCCGGGCAAGTACCAATGTGACTTTTTCAATTCATATGTACTTTCTAAAGTTTATCTTAGACATTACTGGCATTCAGCTGCATCCGGTTAGACTGGAAGCCGACCCCAACATAGTTGGGAAAAGGCTAGGCAGATGATGATGACCATGACAAACAAAATCGCTAATTAACAATTAAGATAAAGAACTTTTCGTCACGCCTGTTAAGCTGGAACTGTTTAGCTATTGATTAAACATGCGACAGCGCGTTACATATCATTAGAGAGTTGTCTGTACATTACAAAGTCAACTCACCTACATTGTTATAAAAAGGCATTTACGTGGAAAACGAGTGGATTTGTACGTAAAAATTATAATTATCCCGTAACGATATCCTTCGTTACGTGTCGTAGTGTCTTCTGGTTTGGTGCAAGTTATATGATTCAGCGAGCAAAGTTGAACCACACTCTTTGTATAATTATATTATACAGTTTTGACATTTATATGACATGTGTTTTGGGTCGGTATTCATCGCATCCCACAGGTAAAAATAGTAGTGTTAGATAATGTTTTTACAAATATAGCCCTATATTTATTGGACTGAATGTGTCAAAAAGCTTAGCCTGTTAACCCGTGAATGTGTGTTCATTATTCCATATTGAAATTGTCCACATTGTCTTTCTGCTTCGCAGAGCGAAGACGTTGGGCCGTTGGTGAATAATAAGAAGGGTAGGTACATATGTGTAGGTAGGTGATGTGGTTTTCGCTTACGGCTTGCACCGCTCGTCTCCTCAGTAAATTTTCGCGGGCCAGTGCTCAAAGGGTGTCCGCGTTCGTTAGCAGTCTCGCATCACGTGCCGTCTTTGAAAAATAAACTGCCTAGCTCTCCAAATATGTGCTCTTTTTAAACGAACATGTATTACGTATGTAGTCGTAGGAGTTTACGTACGTGTTTTATTACAGGAATTTTAATATTAAATGTTGGCAGCAAGAAAGCTTTGCCTGGGTTTAGGGTTTAATGTGTCTTTTGGAATGTTTTTCAGATATTAAGGAAAACTACAGCCCATTATTGTCCCACTACAGGTAAAAGTTCTCTTCTCATACACAGAAGGCACGTGCATTGATTGCGACTTCAAGCTTGGTTCGGTTATAGTCGCTGGTTTCCTAACGATATTTACCAATATCAGTGATGTCCAAGCTAAACTTGGAAAGAACATTATAAATTGAAAATGCCACATTCGTTCTTGCCCGGTAGCCAAACCGCAACCTCATGCGAGGCGGGCGGCGTAACCACCAAGCTATTATGAAATATAATTAAATTGAAAATATTGTGATACAACATTGTAAAATGGAAGTCCTAACTTATAATGAATAATAGCGCACTCTTGAAGCGGTTTACTTGGAATTTAGAACTCTGAAGTAATAGTTTTGTGAAGGCGGATAAATTATTTACACGACGTATTCTTCCATTGTTTCGAGCTTGTAGTCTCGGTACTTTGTGTGAGTGGGATTTTTCTAGTACTCTTAGATAGTAAGCAGTGGAAATATCGTAACATGGTAAAAAAAATCAGCTGTTCCATACATTGCATTGCATCAACCGTGTGGGTGCTAAATTTTAGTACTGATGGTGATTTTTTTATATAAGCGACGAAAATTTTCGTTCCTGTGGGTCATATACTGAACCCATTGTAAAAGTTTTTGTTACGATGTCCTTTCTACTCCGTATAGTATTGTTGTGACTATTGTTTTTTTCTAAAATTAAAGATGTCTTAAAAAATCGATCTAAATCGAAAGAATACTTAAAATAACTGACACGAACAAAATGAAATAATGATTTGAATAGTGATTTTTTTATATAACCGACGAAAATTTTCGTTCCTGTGGGTCATATACTGAACCCATTGTAAAAGTTTTTGTTACGATGTCCTTTCTACTCCGTATAGTATTGTTGTGACTATTGTTTTTTTCTAAAATTAAAGATGTCTTAAAAAATCGATCTAAATCGAAAGAATACTTAAAATAACTGACACGAACAAAATGAAATAATCGACCTTACCACCTTTATAACACTGCTCAATCACCAACAGCAGCGTGTTCAGTAATTCGTTCAGTAAAAGGAATCTATAATACCATTTCCATTTACATTGTCAATTTGGTAAGTTAGCTCAAAAGTTCTATTTCCCTATCTGATGTTACAACTTGGATTAGTTTTAAAAAAAGTATTGTAGACATTACATTGTGTGTTTTTCACAGGTCATTTGTATAATTTTGTCGTTGTGACCTAAAAAGTTTTAATCTGAATTTATTCTAGAGCCATAATTGGACGATTGCGACTTCATAGTAGTGATATGATAGAATTATAGAACTTATGATAGAACAGGTATTTAATATCGATCAAATTTACGTAACGTAAATAAATAAATAAAATAAATATCTTGGGACAACTCACACACGGCTATCTGATCCCAAGCTAAGCAGAGCTTGTGTTTTGGTAACCAGACAACTGATATACATACTTATAGAATTTATAAATACATACATATTATAGATAAATCACACCCAGCACAGAACTAACAATCATGCTCATCACACAAAGTTTGTCCTGTGTGGGAATCGAACCCACGACCTCCGGCTTAGCAGTCAGGGCCGCTAACCACTAGACCAACAGGCCCGTCAAAACGTTGACTGTGGGCAGTTGTGCGCGGTCCCCCTGAACTGTACTGTTATTTGAGCTGTGTGTTGATAGATCAGTCAATCAGTAACGGTTGTATAAATACATTACATCCTGACTGCACCCGTAAAGATATCATCAATTTTTTTGCATTTTGAGATATCTCAAATAATAACAAAGTAAACTAGAAATTATTGAAGTTTCAACTTTCTCATAAATATTTAAATCTGAATAGTTTTCATTCAAATCGTATTCCGTATTCAGACAAAACTGTAGCAAGTTGAATAGAAGACAGGAATTCAACATAAATATAACATTTGTACCGGTTCTCAGAATAGTCCTCAATATTTCCGTATAGAACGAGCCATAAATGTAAATATTTTGTTCCTAGACTTTGGAATTTCACGAAGTTTCAATTACGTATTGTCACCATACAGACCGCTCTAAATTGTAAAGAACTCAAAACAATACCTTTTTGCATTGCAAAATTATAATTGACTTGAGGCTATCACACACACCCCTCCCTCCTCTCCACACATACGCATACATACACAGTATTTAACGTATAAAGCCCCTTGATTAAAAAACCTTGTTATACAACTCACAAACGAACAAGTAGAAACGGTCAAAAAAGAAAAAGATACAAATATTCGCTCAAAAGAACAAAGTACATAATAGAAAGACAATTTTGTTAAAATCCGATTAACTACGGACTTCTTTTCTTTATTTCTTTTTCGATGAAAAAAAGTAAAACACTCATTTCGCTATCAGACGGATGAGTCGACTAATAGTCTCGGAGCCAGTGCCAGTTACGATCTAATGAGACGAATACTTTGACAACTTTTGATAGGTTAATTGGGAAAAGAATATGGTGTCTTATTTTTTGTGAACAATAATTGGAGATGAGTTATTTCTACTCGGTGGAAGTTTATCATTAAAAAAGTTTTACCGTGTTATTTTTCCACCTGAATCGTTCAATGCTGAAAAAATTGAGACTCCTCATATTTTATTTGCAACTAGAATCAAACTTAAAACTTTCGTTTTAACTGCTTATTGTCACAAAACCAGTAACAGAGCGTGTTAATCTTCGCCTCGGGTCTCGTAAAGAGCCGAGAGAGCAAGAATGGTCATAACCATTTTATTTACTTTTATAGCTTGCAAGCTCCCTGCAAGCACCATGATTTACGACACCGGGAACTTTAACTTGTGCAATCATAAAACAAGAGTGTTTATAGGTACTTGTGTCGCGCTGTCTCTGGCTAGGATGAGGCTACCGACTATAATCGTTACGTTAATAACAACGTAATGTATTTAGATCACCCAACTACCCGCCATATGTGGAGGTATTGGCAAAATCATCATCAATTATTATCACAAATATTAGGGAAATAGACACGTACACCATGCGTGATATGTGCTTTCATATTTTATCTACAGATTTAGGCACATTTCAAAATATAATTATATATTCACAGAACTGAATTATAGAAAAGAGGATGAAAGATTATTTCGTATATTTTCCTCGACGTTGACCATGTTCCTCAAAAATAAAGTACCGAATTTAATTAGATGGCTTATTACTTTGATATAAACTGAAAACCCTAATGAAGGTATTTGAATTGAGGGATTTACACTGAAATCAAACCGGCAAATATGACAGAAAATAATGAGATCTTGAATTGAAGGACTTTAGATCGTCGACGTCTGGAGATTATTACGCATGAATGTACTAATGATGTATTTTATCCTCACAAGAACTTACTCGCGTAGTCACATTATCTTTTATTCAGAATAAAGGCGCGTTTTGCACATAAATTACTAGTTTTTTCTAGTGTTTGGTGTATGGAGAAACCTATTTCAAATTACGGAACGCTCGTGAACGATACGTGTACTGTGCTGGTGTAAGGTTTTGGTCAAAGATATTTCAATATCACTCTGACACGTGTGTAGGACTGAATCTCTTTGGCGTCGACCAATCCTGTTTGTGTTGTGGTTACAACAAACTACCTATGGGAATTTTAGTAGCAAAATACAATTTTGCTACTCATAGGGTTGATAAAATACCCTGTTGGTATTATGCCAGTATCTACATACACCATACTTCATTATTATATTTTAAAGAAGTAAAGATTGTTAGTTTTTTTGTTTGTAAGAAATCTTCGGAATTAATTTCAATTACAAACAATCTTTTTCTGATTGAAAGCCACACTGTTGCTGACTGTCATATGCTTTGTTTTATAGTATACCTGCTTCCACACACACCAGTAAAAAATAAACGAATAAAAAGTGCTTTCTTTATTAAAACTTCAAACATAACACGCACTCTTGTAAATGCAAAATGAGCCCAAAAACCTCCATCGCACTCGAACAAAATGCTTAATTACATTTTTCCTTTACTCCGAGAACATTCACATAATGACTGTAAAAATAAAGGTCCCTAGCTGCACGCCTAACTTCCCGACTGACCTGCGAAATATATTAAACTGGCGCTTTGAAAGACTACAAATTATGTAAATTAAAGAAAACTTTTAGTCGGACTATTATGAATATTAGAAATTCATTGAGAGGGACGGCAACGTTTTCAGCAGCCTGTTTACGGGCACTGAAGCGATTCGTTTGAACTGGACTTCCTCTACAATTATACTAAGTTGAGATTCAAAGCTTTTCATTTTGATTTCGGGTCCGTTTTGAGTTCACTCTTTTCATTTGTCTCTTTCCGGATCACAAGGCCTTTTACAATTGCCGTGACATTTTCATTTTAATCTTGTTCAATTACGAAATTGTGATTTTAGTAAATCGTAAAACGCTTAGAGAGTTTTTATTGTCTAACTTTTTGGTATGTTGCCTGACTCAATTTTCTTTGCCTGCCGGTTTGATGTCCTAGTCCTAGCAAGCGTGACTGCTGAGCTTGGGGTCTGTCTTCGATTCCCAGGTAACCCTACCTGGGAAAAGTGATGTTGAGCTTTTTCATTAGCATTTTTTCAGTAGCAGCATGGAGTTTGGAAGTTAATGGTGTGACACTCCAATGCTTTACTGATAAAGTCGGATTGCTGTACCGGCGGACTATGAGAGTGAGGGAAGGAGTCGACTTGTTTGTGCACAATAATATCTCGTGTGTACTGTAGAGGCTCTGACTGGATGAGACGTCTTTAACCTTATTAGTATATTTATTCTATGAGCCTAATACTATGTTTAAAATAAATAAGAAATAAAGAGACCGTGTGGAAGTCTATCAAACCGTAACATAGAAATAGCTATAATAATATTAATAAAATTATTATTTAGTATATGAAGTCATAAATAAGTTTTTGAATCAAGAGTACACTAAAATATTTCAGTACAAGTAGTGACCCACGCCCCAGGGTCGCTATAGTACCTACTTGGTCGCCATTGACATTGACTGCGGTGACCGAAATTCGTTCAGGAGAATAATGTAAGTTGAATTTAACAACTACCCTCGTAATAAGTACATACAACATAACAACAACATAAAAATATGTAAAGCTTTCAGTAACCCAGCGTAGTCGGATATTTCGCACAATGTAGAACTGACCGAGTTTTAATGATAATCCTGGAATATTATCTGCACATTTAATTAGGGCTCAGTGCTAACTAGGAGGTTAAAGCATTAGATATAATAATTATTATGTAAATATAAATAAATTTTATATTCAGTGAATATATATATTAAGAGAATAAATAAATTAGTAATAAAGATAAAGTTAATAAGGATTATTATAAATAAGGAAAATTATTAAGGCTCTCTTTCCTTCTCCTACTTATTTAAAATTTTGTTGGGTTCATTATTTTATTTTATTCCTATTTTTTTTTAATGATGGGCTGTCATCAAATGACCACATTCCACCACCACTCCACTCACTCCATCTTCCACTCTCGGCGGAACGGAAGAGAATGTCAGACTCTTACTGACTAAAACCCATCGTGTTCCTCCTAATACTGTTTGTGTTCCAGGGCCGCGGTGATTCTTTCGAACCAATTCCGCAACCCTGGCAGGCACTGGCCCAGTTTGGCTGGCTCTCGAGTGTCGTATGTACCGCATAGGTACATACGCTTATGTACCTATGAGGTACATATGACACTCGAGAGCTTTTCGTGCGCGTGCGCGTGTCTACTCGCCAGTAGATAAGCGCACGCGCACGAAAAGCTGGCAATCGACGGCCACCTGTATGCGTCACATTATGGATTGCGATAAGGATTTAAGATTTGATTATGTACAGTTAGTTATTATTTAAGAGTACCTACCTAGTAGTTAATTGGTTCCGGATATGCGTAATCAAAACGCTTTGTTAACAGACGCTGTGTTAGAATGTGTATAGATATTATATGTGTAATGTGAAAATAAAAAAATATTTCTTGTGCACAAGCAGTGCCTGACATGAAAGAACGTAATTTTTTCTTAGCGCAGAATTATTACGTGCATTCAACATAGATTTATTTCTCCGCTTACTGCGCAAAGCGTTTTCTTTCAAGCACCAAGAAAAGTAACCATTAACCATTTTATTCCAGCCATTTCCTAAAACTGAACAATGCTGAAGCAAAAGTTTTCTCAGCAGAATCCCATAGCTGTCCGGTCCGTCTGTACCCGCCCCGGATAAATCAAATGTCAGGCCGAAGATTTACGACGGCGGCCGAACGCTCCCGAAGAGACCCTGCTGACTTAGCACAAGCTTAACCGGTAATAAACTCAATGATGTTTTACTGAGTTGTTAGATAATTTTGAAGACAAACACTAAAATCCTATTCAAATTTAGATGTGAAGGACTGTTTTATCTAAGATAGGATTAGGAAACGTTTTGTGAACGCGATTAAATTAAAATTGTTGAGCTTTGATTAAAATGTAAAAGCGAAGTGCTTTATTGCTTGAGTCTTATTATAAAATCGTTGAAAAGTTTCTTTTAAGGCCTAATTTTTTTCATTTTTTCATAATTACCCGCCTGTAATAAAAAATAAAGGCGATAAAAAACATACTTTTTCGTTACTTAAAATTAAATTATGAAGTAGGCGACTATTTAATTTATAAATATTGGTAAGATGGCAACGGCCGGCCGCTTGTAAACTTTTGCCTTAGATTTGTCTGATAACAAGTGGGAATAATAATGATGTCTCCGTATGATAATGATATTTATTTGTAGCTTCAAATATGCTCGTAACTTTTAAATTAATAGTTTTAAGGATTCTATACCTCAAAAGGTAAAATTGTAACCCTCATAAGATCATTTTTCAACCATCTATCATAAGCCGGTCTTTTTTAATTACCTACAATTTTGTATCTTTTAGATATACAATTACAGTTATGTTAGTTTGAATGTAGTCAATTTAAACTAGACTCCCTAACTCACAAATAGCTGCCTACAATCCAAGGAACTGGTGTAGCTCGCAATTGTGACGGCAATCAGTTGTCTTTGACTGCACCAGTTTCATAGTGCACCTCCAACACAAAGATACAAGGAAATTGAAATAATACGCGACAAAGCCCCCACTTTGAATAAAACCAAATGTAACACAGAATAAATTCTAACTCCGCAGCAATAAGATTCAATTTTGCAACGAGCAATTCTTCATAAACAATACTGGAACATTTTCGCTAATTATCTCTACGGAAACTCGTAATTTTGCGGTCCTTTTAATGCTGAATGTATCTTAACATCCATTGTAAACTTTATGTGGTTGCAATAAAGATTAAATTAAGTATTCTGTAGTAAAATAATGAGATATTTTTTATAATCGCTTTATAAGACAAAAAGAAGAACTTAATGAGCAAACAATTGTAGAACGGAAATAACGTGAATTATTAAACAAGAAGAGAATTACGAGATAATTCTGTTCCGTTTCCAGTTCTGCGTACAAAGTAGCGCGGTTATGCAACAGGAACACAATAGCATGACAACAACGATATTAATATACAATTTTATTATAAAACCGAACATTTTAACAAGTAAGGTTGTAAATGTGATGTGAATTTAATAACTGAGGCTAAATACACTTTTGACGTACATTTTACGGAAGCTTATGCTGATTATTTTATTTTGTGTATCAGAAACCTGGACACTATCAGGAGGTATTTAGGTTTAATATCCATTTACACAGATAATTTGTTTGAAAAACTACCCTTTTTTAACTAATAGTAATTAGATCTTGAAGTAAACAAGTTTCGGTTATATCGAGAAGGTTAAACACTCTCAGTAGTCCAACAGAAGCAAGCTCTCTGAAAACATGAAAGCATTATTCCTCCCAAAATATAGTGTAGCGTTAATTCGTTCGACAACGACGGCCCGGGCTCAGATAAACCACATGAATATGCATGAATAGGGGCAAAACAAGACATTATGTGGGACAATGCCACCCTACACCTGCCCGCCTGCCTGCCTGCCCGCTTGCCCACCTGCCCACGTGAGGATCGGACGCCGATGCTAAACCCCGGACAAATATGACTGATTTATTGTCCGCCCAAATTGGCTGCTGCATTTCACCGGACGGTTTTTGCAACCGGACATTGGCGGTGCGGTCGTGACAAATTCCAGCAATATTTTTTTAGTGTTGTGAACATAGAAATCTGTTTGGATTTCGTTGAGGGCTGTTGTGGCGTGTTACAATACCTGTGACGTGCTTTACACTTTTGTTGGAAATAGTTTTGGCCAGTTGTCAGACGTTGAAATATTTTACGAGATTTTTTATATGTATTATAAAAACACGTAGACAATGTTTGCAGTGTATTAAAATATTCTCCGCTAGTCAAAATGAAAGTCAAATTTAATTCAGTTAGACTATTAAAAGACACATTAAAACATTATTTACAAAAAATAACTTTTATAGAAGCTCGTTGCACCTTTCGAAAAGTTGTGTTATATGGGGAAGACAGGCAAAGATATGCTATACCTACTTACTCTTAAAAAATTGTTTAACAATAACGAAAACAAAACGACTCGACAACTAGAACTAGAATTACTAGATTTGACTAGAATAGTAAAGCATAAAATAACAAAATAAACTAAAACAACCCTAAATTCCTGTGAATTTCCAGAACACGTACACTTAAAACCGGGTCCCGTCCAATAAGAGAATTGTCATAATTCTCAGCACGGAGCGTGGTCCGGGCCCAGTTTACGTCGCGGACCAAACAAATTAGTTTGTGCTATGAAATAATGTCAAATGTGATTTTCTTTACGTTGGACGCTGTGGTTTTAAGTTTCGGGGAACGAGGAATGAGAAATTAATTTGCTGTGGTTCGTGGTTTCAGGTGTATTTTGTTCATGAAATATGTATATGGTTTTAAATGGAATTCTGTTTATTGGAGCTATAAAAGTGGGCGTAGTTGTTGCATAATACAACATATATACAATTATATAAGGACCATACTAGGTACTTATAACACCCAACTATTTATTTTATACATCTTTAGAAACTAAAACAGACTTAAAATAATAATAATTAAGTAGATGGTATAATATTTTTTTTAATGACAGCCAAAAGATTCAATTTTACACCGCTATTAAGCTTTCGCTCAACAGCAAGAGTTGGACACGTATAGTCAGGAGGTTCCTCTTTTTGGATACGTAACAGCCGTTAGTTGGGGTCTTACCACCTCGCTACTGGCGCAGTACTATTTTTTTATGCCTATTTTAGTTTTTTTTTTTGAGTAAAATAGTGTATTACGTTATATAATTAAGAATACGGACACTTAACATTATGTATATGATAAAAACAAATTGAAGGAAGAGTTCATAGTGCATCAGAAAATTGGCCAAGCGCCCAAAAGGCTGATAGCATTGTCGTCCACGTCACGTCACGTCCACACCTAAATAAACATGCGCTTTGAACATTTGGTGAAAGAATATTTTGTCAAATCACTATCCTTCGCGAGCAGATTACTACTAGGGAAAAATAACCGTATTTTTCCTTATTGAGACCGTATTTGTACCTTGCCTGAACAAAGTCGTTTTACATACCAATGTTTTTTACAGCCAGTTCCCGAAAAACTATACTATCGTTACAAACAAGCTTCTATTTACTTATGTGTCAGGTTTTGCCTTGATGTCCAGCATTGTATACATTCATTTGGTGCTATTACATTTCCTTTAGTGATAGCGACACGATCATCTAGAGTACTAGAATAATAACAGCCTATTATTGTCCCGCTGCAGTGTACAGGCTTCATCTCATACAGACAAACATTGATCAAAGCGGATTGTCAATTTCAGACGTATTTGTTGCAAGTCTAAGCTTCATACATATTAAATAGAAAAAGTCATATTGGTATTTGCCAGTGCCCTGTAGCGATCCCACAACGTCGTGCCTGAGAGGCAGACCTTAACCACTGGGCTAACAACAATTTAGAATTATACTTTTACTGAATTACTCGGAGTTTTAGACTTAATTAAATAGTATTTACGTACACTACTCAGAATTCCTTTGAAGAGCACCAATTTCCAGAAACAGGTGCGAGTGACATCTCTTTGAAAGAGTTTTATGTTGATAATTAAACTAAAACGAATTTATTAACTGTGATCGGCAAGGTTTTAGTGTCAGCTTCTGGGAATTTGCCTTTTAACATTATTTTTCTAAAGGCTTGTTAATTCTTTTCTCTTGTTCGTACGAACTGGGGCAGTATACGAATGAATCAGACACACTCTAGTAATTGCTTCTGCCTAACATCACGGCATCGTCGGTCTTTTGATCTTAGGATCAAACGACCAGTTCTACAATATAGATATAAAACAGACACATTAACTCACTAAGGGTACCGTAGTTCGATATTTAGTACTACATACAAAAAGCACGTTTCTTGTTCAGGGACTTCCATTTTATATTTGTTTTTATAGCGATCATAATTATTCTGTGAACACTTTAAGTGCCCTGTGGCAGACGGACGGACAGACAATATAGTCTTAGAATTAGGGCTCCGTTTAGAACATTTCGGTAAAAAAAAAAGAAAGGAATTAAAAAGGAATTTTATAAAAAAAAATAGCTGTAGGTACTTAGAAAAAAATCGTTCACACAGAAATATCTGAATACTAACAGTAGCAGTAATACCTAGATGAAATACCACTATCAATTTCCTGGACAGAGCCCTGTCGGAAACTGTCAAACTCTGAGCACTAATGAGGTCATCGGCCTGCATGCAGCCACGTTCAGTCGGCGTCATTACCGTTAATGTGGCTACACTGTTATGACACCATTAGCAGCCGGTTTATAGGCTCTAGTGCCTGTAACTCGCTTATCTCTCCGGATCCGACGTGCCGCTGAGCCGATAGTTAGATCCAACTGTTTCTGAGCTTGAAAGATGTTCTTGCTCCTCTATATAAATGTTGCTGTTTCAAATGGCCGCTAATATTAAGTTCTGTACCTGAATACAACACCAATTGCTGTTTTAGTGTGATAATATGATCACAGTGCCACTTGAGGCTTTGAGGGCTTTTTGATAAACAATATAGCAATTTTTTAATTAACTTTTACTTGTAATTGTAATTTAGTTTAGGTCGTTTAAATATTGCTTATCACATAAACGTTCACTACAGCAAGTTTACAAAATAAATAATGACGACTAACTGTTGGAGTTTTAACTGGGTCACTTTTGAAGATGAATTCAGTTTTATAAATGGAACAACTATGTCCATTCAAACTTTATAATATTTAGTACTACGCTTTGTCAGACTTCTATTTTCCTACCTCGTTTCTAAATTTATATTAAGTATTTACAAATCTCTCGCGGAAGAAGATAAAATAGGTCAATCGAAAGACGCTTAATATAACCGAAAGTCACGTATTTTTCTAATAATTGCGATCATTTTCTTGGTCTGGATCATATCTGGGATAAACGGTTAAAATTCAAACTGTTGGTTATGTTTTTTTGCGACAACAAGTTTTAAATGTTCTAAGTTTCAAATACCCACACGACTCCTGTACTGCTGTACGTAACATCAACAACGTATTGTGTAACATTGCATGGCACCACAGACAGACATTTTTCACATGAAAAAAATCTATAGCCAGCAATAACTTTTGCTCAATGTTGTAAAGGTCGATGGGCACTGTATGCTTAATTAACGGATAAGGTGATGTGTATTTTATACATTACGTATAATGTGCTTACTATTGCTTACTTTCTACTAAGTTGACGCTAGAAAAATCCCATGTTCTTCCATCAAACTTGATAAATATCGGACAATTTGCAGCCAATAACTAACTCCAACCTCCAATCAGTTTCCAATTACGACAACTACAAGTTCTCATTCAATGGCGCTTGTATCACTTGTTCCGATTGCACTGGGAAATGGGAATATTTGCACAAATCACGTTATTTACTGAAATACCGCGCGATATTTACCGTCATATTACAATTTATCGGTATTCTATTATTAACTTAAGGTAAGTTGTGTTTTGAAGTTCAATAGAATTTTGTTATTGAATGCAAATGTTTGAATATGGTCAGATCATGAGATAAAATGACATGACGTGTGAAATATTACCGTTCATTTTAGGAATACTTGTATTTAAGGATTTTAGACGCGGTTTATAATCTCATCATCATTGAGTTCCAATTTTCGCAAATTATAGCTATAGGTTTCCGAATTCAATTTCGTCTTTGGTAATTGCTCCGCTCTGTCGTTATTGAAATAGCCTATAACTTTTGCTCATAAATCAGGCTATTATATACAAAAATATTTTATCCAATTCGACTGATAGCTTCAGAGATTGAACAAACAGACTTTTCAGCTTTATTGTATAAAGTAAGTATATAGATAACTTATTAAATGTTATATTATCATAACGTTTCTAGTCAATATGTTTTATCTTTTTTTTATGTATACTTATATAAAAGCTTGTATAACAGTACACAGTTTTTATTCTTTATTTACAAAAACACTGTTAAAACTTCGCTTTCTTGTTACGAAAGTTTCCAAAAGTATACAGTGAGTTTTTATTCTCTATGGTAGACTTGCAACCGGCTGTAGTGTTGTCATGGTGCTTTCACACTGACGGGTGTTAAGTTAACAAGTGACTTTTGGATGTCGCCAATGTAGACATTTTGGAAGGCCAATTCTAGTAATTAAAAACATTTAAAATTTAGTTACAATCTCATCTCAGTGACAATCAGTGTCAAAAAGTGGAGGTGAATTGGAGACATTTTTGAAAGACTGAGATTAGATTGCAAAGACACCTAAAATTTAATTGCCCTTGTGATAGTAGAAAGTAACTCGTAAGTTACTAGTAGAAATCAATTCAGAGCGAGGTTTAAAATATATTTTAAGATATAGGTACTGTGACAATCCAATTTATACTTTGCTTCATCCGAGTTGAAAATCTTAATTTAGACTATTGATAAAACCTCTATATTCCCGCAATAGCAACGCTCCAAATACGTGCAGCCAGTGTGTAGGGCACGTTACTCCACAAGTACTTGTACAACTTTAGATTTACTGCGCTCTTAACGTCTCGCCGGCTCCGGCGCGCGGCGCTCGTCGCGACCGCTTGCAGTTTTGCATTCTACGCGCCAACCAACAACATTTCAAATTGCGTAATGCTCCATGATTGTTGTTCTACGATGTTTTAACGTTAAACGTTTGAAGGTTTTTTAATGAAAAAAAGATTTTCTTGTTGGTTGTTTTCCTGAAAACTTTGGAATTATGAATAATATTAAACTGTTTGTGGTTTTTTGATACTAAAGGGTTGTTTCTTGTTTCTCGGTTTTGTATTAAGACATTTTGTAATTTTTTGACGTGATAAACAATATATAAGATAACATTTCAGAATAAAGTACCTACAAGTAATACGACACACGTCAATCGTAGGTACCAGGCTACGTAGCAGCCGTCTACGAGTAAGTGCTACGAGTGCTACGCTTGCTACGATATCTTTAAAATGTGACACAATGATGTTCTAATGGTGACAAAGTGTTGTGGAGAACAAAGAGAACACTCTATTCTTGTGTTTACTTCAGAAAAGAAAACACTAATCTTCATTAGAGGCGTTTAATGAGTTCTCAAGGCTTTGTACACACCTGTATGTGTTTGGGTTTATTAGTTAGTAGTAATAAAAATATAAAGGCATTTTTTAAATGCTCCAAAATATTGTTATTGTATAAAATTTTGTGCCTTGAAAATTCTGTTTTGTACCACCGCAATGCTGTAAATCCACAAACCCCGTTGACAACACGTTTTTTATTATTTCCCTTTAGAAATACCTTTATGTTTGCACCCCGCTGGTCTCATGTTTGTCTTGTAATTAATTACGACATACACAGTCGGAACAAAAGATTCTTTCTGTACACAATTCCTTTGTTTTCATATCGTATGTATCACCGAGCTGTATTCGAAGATAACGAGGTAAGCAGAGCTAAATGAAATAGATATTTATTAATTAACTAAATATTTGTTATCAAGGCTAATATGAAATAGGTACCCAGAAAAAGTATTTATATTTTGCTATTATATACCAGTGTAGTATTAAAGGGTCTACTTTTCAAATTCCGAAAATAAATCTTTAGCTAGAAAGAATTGAAATCCAAAGCTTTTGAGTCGAATTACATAACTGAAAATCTACGTGCAATATCAAAAAAAGTTATAAATAAAAATTACAAAAAGGTTCAAAACACTATTTAGTATTTGTTTTAAGTTCTTCAAAATTTTTTAAAAAAATCATAAAGTTATAAAAAATTCTCAGATACAGAAACAGTGCTATTTCTATTCGCGTTCAAACCATCTATACGTATGTCACCGTTAATTACACGTAACTTAGGAACGTGTAACATACCCCTTATCAGTGTTATCGCAAGTTATTTGACGTAACTCAACAAACAAGCTCACGCGCCGCACAAAGGGGATCTTTGTGCGCCACTCTTTTGTTTCAGCTATTTATGACGCCGGTAATTGCGATGACGTCACGGCATATAAATGCTTGCATGCTCATCTGAAAGGTCCGTATGAGTTGTTTACTAACTCGGGACCAGTTGTGGTTCTATTGTTACATGTTTGTTGTTGGTTAAAGGAATAGTGCATATTTTTGGGATGTATTTTCCCAACCATTCTTAACCCGTGAAGGTTATTTTAATGCACCCAATGGTAATAACCTCTATAAGTTGAAAATGAAACGCTGGAGGGTCCAGACTTATATACTGGTCAAAGTTTGCATCACGATACATGGAGGGCACACTTTGGAAGTTAGCCACTTGCTGTCCAGCTAAAATTATTACTATAGAATGAGTAATCCTTACATGGTTCATGACCACAAAAAAGTAGAATATTTTCTCGTTGCTATGTATTTGAAAGCGCTTGTCCTTATGAAATAAAGAAAGCTTTTTTCTCAAACGTCGTCAATCTCTGAAGGTTTGTTTAGACTACACGTGCGACCTTATTCTATTCTAGATCTACTATATTATATTTGTGTAAACAGACACCAAGTCCTTTACTAACCATATTAGAATCTTAACATAAATATGTATTCTGGTTTTTTATTTACGATTATTTTAATTAAGGTTTACAACAGCGTCTGTATACATCAGATCTTAGGTATTACAAATTTTCGATCACGGTCTTTTACAGTCGCCAATAACAGATTGATCAGCGTGTTTAGAAATTAGAGGACACATAAAAAAGAAGATTCTGGATCTATGTTCGATTGTTTAAAACTCACTTTAATGCCTATGCAGTGTTTCGTGTCACTGTCTGACGCGAAAGTCTGTCAGTGGTTCCGACGCATACATTTAATTTGTGCGACAAAATAAAATGCGGATAGTAAGTTAGTCTTCCAACAAAAAGGTCTTACTGTTACTGGTTAAATAACAGTCCTTGTCAAATATATAGGAGCGTAGCTCTCAGGGCTTAGTGTAGAAGACCCTCCGCTGAGCCGAAGCATTCACAGGTAAAAGTAATCCTCTTACGTGTGAATGATTTCTAAATACTGGTTACTGGTTAGGTTCAAAAGGGAAAGCGAAACAGTCGCTTTAAGACCTTGACGTAATGTTGTCTTTTAATTATATTACTACTAGCTTAGTGCGTGACTTCGTTCGCGTGAATGATGGATATATTTATATTGGATATTTTTTTTCTCGTTAGCCTTCTTTTTTTATTCAAAAAGGTACTCCGTATAATATCAGTTATATACCTACCAGTAAAAATTCTGTCGAAATCGGTCCAGCCGATTCGGAGATTAGTCAGAACCTTCAGCCAAACAAACAAATATATAAAAAAAAAAATCGATAAATTTTTAAAACATACATTTTATTTTGACTGGCCTGGATTTCATCAAAAATTTATCAGTAGTTGGCGAAGTCTGGAATTCTCAATCATTATCAGCCCGCCCCCAATTGTGTGGAATTTAAACATTATTTGTAAAACGAGAGTACACTATGCCTTCTGCCTACTCCTGTGGGAAATACAGACTTGAAGTTTAATAAAACCTTGAATTGACGTCACAGAACGTATGTCACCTGAGAATGACCTATTTTCACGGAAAAATCACATTTTGAACCAGACGTTCTGTGTCCGACATAAAACGTCAAAATGTTGTCGCATCGTTATGTGTGTTGTATGAGCACGGTAATTGGGATCGAACAAATAGCGTGCTATATTTTTTGGAATACTGACAAACATGTCAGCATTATGAGGTTAACTGTAAGAAAATATCACTAATGTTTTGTGTTTAGTTTCACGTGTAATGTGACCAGACAACTTCTTCATTACTAGGTATCAGTCATGCACATACACTCTTACGCAGTTAGGGGACTAATATAATCTACTAGCTTCTGCCCGCGACTTCGTTCGCGTCAAAGTTGATTTCTTCATACAAACTTTGGACCCTCGTTTCATTTAGAGGGTGATTATTGGAAAATCCTTTTTTAAAGGACGTCTACTAACTATTATAAACTACCTTCCTGGCAAATTTTATTTTAATACGTCAAGCAGTTTTCGGTATTTTGTGGGGTCGCAGGACCTTACTGCCCACACGATGAAGAAGAAGAAGAAGATTAAAATCTAGATTTTTTATGAAGGACCTTTTCTCACTAATTCGATAAAAAATAACGTAAGTACAAAACTTTTATATCCGAAGACAAAGGGCGGTAAGAAACTAATTAGTTTCGGCGCGGTATCACAAAGGAACACCTTTTGAGGTGGCCTTCACGAGCAAGGCTGACGGTAATCGAACTATCTGCATCGTACCTAGTGGCGGCGGTTATGTAGCCATTCTTAGTTTAACTTATTTATTTGTCTCTAGAGAGCAATATTGTCAGTAAATATAGACTGTATACCTATACGATTTGTTATGCATTGATCTTATGATGTATCCGTAGATTTAACATGAATGAACTAAGTAACCTAAATTTGTATTTTTTTATTGTTTTAACTAAAGATTAGTTAAAACAAAAAAAAAATACAAATTTAAGATACCTAATGGAACTCCTTATCAATGAACAGCACGTATGTATACTTTTTTCCAAAAAAGACAATCGGCTTCAAAATCTACAAAGTGAAAAATAGCTTTCGTTTTGGAAGTCGGGTGCAATACAAAACCACAAATAACAAACAAACAGAACCAAAGCCGCCAACTTCCAACACGATTCTTGTTTGTAAAAATATTTTTTTAAAAGAGTATTCATGGAATTTCTTACTGCTTATTTTTCATAGAAACCTACCGTTTGGAACGAGCATCTAGGTTCGTACAAGTGCCTGTGAATAGTTTTGTTTTTTTCTTTTTTTATAAAACTGGTATGAGATCCTTTCTCAGCCAAAATGTCACAACAATAATAATGTAACCAGAATTTTGTAGAAACTTGATGGAAAAGAGTATCCGTGGAGTTTCTTGTTCATTCTCCTCCCTGAAGACTTATCTACGATTTGGAACAGATAACTAGCTTCAACTTTCTGACTAACTATGGTTTAATTGAAATAAATTCTTCGACTTTGTCGTGTCTAAGGCTGATAATTATAACTTAGCTTAATTTTAGGCATAAAACATTTATTATTAACGACCACTGTCTCTAACACCGCACTGATCTAGTGTTGTATTTGGTAGACAATTATGTCGGTTCTATTATTTTAAAGCATTTAATGGCTTTTAACTAAATGTATGCAGGTTTCTTTTCTCACCGTGATTATTATAAGCTAAACACGATTTACACCACGGTTTAAATACGACTTTACGGAAGCCAAAATTTGGTTTAAAAACTGCAAAGTAAAGTTTGACCTACTAAAATTAGCGTCAGCTATTAAAGAATCACCGCCCACTAATCACCGGTGGCGTGCCTGACGTTGCCGGTGATTCCTGTCGCGGTGTCGGAGATAAGTAAAGAAATACGACGTGATACATATCAGTGAATGATAAGACAGCTATCCGTCTCTTTGAAGGCAACTCACGAAATAAGTCTCGCACGTTTTTACAGGAAAAAACTAAGATAGTATTATACTTATTTGCTATGTTTTTAATATGATAAGCTCTGTGAAATAAAATGTACAATTTAAAACTAAACTAACTAACCGTTTAGTTTCACATTTCTAGATGCGGTAGATAGCTACCGCATTTAGAAATGTTGAGGAACAAATCGTAGAAGAAATTCAATAACACGTATTATGCATTCATTTCCCAATAATAAATCTAAAGGCCACAGTCTAGAAGTGTGCCAGTGTACCCATTACCCAAACTCGTTCTAATACCTACTAAAGCCTACAGGCACTCGTAACTAATCTAGATTTTAGGTGCCCATTCAAAAATGCGTGATTTCGGATGTAAATACTTATCTATAAGCTGTTTGTTTGGTGTGGCTTTCTTTCCTTTGAACCCAGATTAATCGTTTCATTGTTGAAAAACCAACGATAATATTCAAAAACTTAGGCGTGATACACGCGTCGGGTCAGTAAGCTTATACCTTGGCTTTGGATGGCTTACCGCCGTCCTCCAGGGAATATTACCTTGAAATATCACTTGTATTGTACAGAAAATAGAGGTTATTTATTACGACACATGGGCCCGGTATAACGTAAGACAACATTTATTTTCAAACTAGTGTCACCTCTTTGTGGTGCCTGGTCTTTGAAATATTGTCTTTAGTAATTGATTCTCGTCTTGGTGAAAGAATTGGTACAGATAAACTGGCAGGGGAATTCAAAAAATGTGAAAGTTGTCGTCAAATGTAAAAGAAAATATTGGATTAAGGAAATAATAGCAGACGAGTGACTTTATGTCAAAATATTCTAAGTATCCTTCCAAATGTCTCCCGAGAGTGGACTTAGCAGGCCATAGTAGTTTCTTCTATCATAAAAATAATGAAGAAGTTTAGTGTCTTTTCTACCTTATCGAATACAGAATTCTAAGATCATTCTATTGATTCCTCAAGGTAAACTCGAGTCAAAAACTAGCTACGACAATATGAAGATTTGAAGCATGACCTACTCGTAAACTATATTTATTTCTAGGACTTAATATTAATTCCAATAGAGTCCCGGTTTCCAAATATAGCGTGAACTATTGATCGTGTGAGATCAGGAAGCGAGGCGCCATATTTAGATGTAGGCGAGCAATATTGCCTGTTGTTAGCTTAATGTGATGTCGTGGCGAAAAGGTTACATCTCAAGAGGAATATCGCAATATGTTTGAAGAAGGTTTTGCTCTAAATAAAGATGAACAAGCTCGGCTAATGTCGGTGTTGTGTTTTATGTTGTTGTCTACGATAGAACTTCGTTGGAGTCTGGCAAGTAAGTCCTGATATATACAATCTATACTAGTAAAATCAAGCTGAAACGATTTTTTGTTTGTTACAACGAGCTAATCTCTGGATTGGTACTGGGATAGTCGGATTGGACATTTTGTTTGTATTTGTTAGCCAGATTCATGAGGAAAAATATCAAAATCTCCATCTCAAAAATGATTAAAAAAACGGTGTAATAAAAAAAAAATACAGAACTCTTATAATTAAAGCAAATAGGATTGGACGCAAAGGAAGCGAGATATTTTAAAAAAAACTGATTATTACGACTATTGACCTTGAATATCTAAGGACGCTCACACGTGGCCTTATGAGACTTTTGAGTTAACATTGAGAATGCAATAAAGAAAAAAGATAACCGCCTTCAAAAACTACAAAATAAAAAATAACTTAAGCTTGAAAGGCGGCGGCTTTGGTTTTGTTTCTTGTTATGTAGGTATTGCCACCGACTTCCAAGCTTAAGTTATTTTTTATTTTGTAGTTTTTGAAGGCGGTTATCTTTTTTTGTAAAAAAGCTTTTTATTTTTCACTTTTTAGTATTTGTGTGTTAATGTTTGAAATCCTAACATAAAGCCCTTTCAAACAATACCTCACACGATATATTTAATTTTGGAAAGTGGTAGGAGGGAGGTTGACGTACCCCCTTCCCACTTCTTTCAGTCAGTCATCGACTACACGTATAAACAAAGCAATCTTTCTTGTTACGGCAGTTCTGCTGTGATTTTATAAGGAGTTCCGTTCCATATCTCCAAAGTTCATCATCAGATCATGACAATATTCCTATGGGACCTATTCCCAACTATACTCTTTCAAACAAAAAAAGAATCATCCAAATCGATTCATAATTGGCGGAGTAATCGTAGAACAAATATACAAAAAAAAAAAAAAAAAAAACATACGCGTCGAATTGAGAACCTCCTCCTTTTTGAAGTCGGTTGAAAATTAAGGAAAAAAAGAAAATGAAACTGAATGTAATAAAGGATTTTATAAATATTCAACTTATTTCATTTCATTCCGAGGTGAAACCCCTACGCTGGCTAAACTATGATTGTCCTGATGTTAATTTTGCTTCTATTATTGATTTATTAGCACCTTCCCTGCTTTGTATTTATTTTTGTGTGTTTTATAAACCTGTAATTGGTGTATACATTCGAAATTATTACTATAAGTACTTTCGAACTGTATTGCCAATGGTTGATGTATGTGCTTTTGGTTTACTGAATTAATAAATAAATAAGTCGCATGAACACGTATGAGTAGTTACGAGCTGTCTGAACAAACGGTGCTAAGTATCAAAGATTCAAAATAACTGGCTGATCGATAGCAGATGTTGAGGTGAGGGCACACTGGGATCATGTGCTAGACGGCACGTGTATATGACTAAGACTAAGTGTATTTACGTGTAAGGTCGGAAAGCTATTCGATATAATAACATTAGAAGAATTATTTTATTTGTTTGGGACGGGAGATTTCCATCGGCAAAGAAAATGTAAAATAATGTGGTCGATTGTTAGAATTTTTATATATTTAAAAGAAATATATGTTATAAACTAAAATAAAATGAAAAGGCAAATAAAAATAAACACTTTGCAGTGTCTATTTTAGTTTGTGAAACTTTATTTGGAGTTTTGTATGTATGTATGTAGTGTATATATATAAAAGTGTACATATTTATTTATGTTTGACACATACATTCCCATTCAACTCCCATAAATCAAATGACGCGTGATATTATTTGGTGTTCACACTCGATTACACCCCAGAGTTAGGACAAACAAGAGAATTTTATCAGCTTATTACTTCCAAACTTAGTTACGAGAGCCCGGGGTTTAAATGCCCACCCCCCCCTCCCACCGGCTTTCGTCATACAAATGTGTTAGTTTAGGTAGTCAGCTGTGAAGGGAGTGAAATAATGGTTTATTCTTCGTTCGTCCCGAAGTTTTGTCCCACATTCCAAAAAATTCTTAGTTCGTCCCATATGACTATTGAAGTGGTGATTCGTCCCAAATTACAAGTACTTTAAAAGTACGGTCAACAAACAAAAAAGATACGTATTTGAAATTTTTACAAATACGTCAAATACAGATAAGTAGTTGTTTTGGGTCTGGCTGTTTGTGTATGTGAATTAATATGTTTGTTTTCCTTTCTATTGAGATCGTTAAGGGGCCTACCTTCTGTTCATTTCTGTCAGCCTGGTACTTTAAAAAAAAAAAAAAAACAATTTCAAAACCTGTATTTTAACCATTATCAAGCTAAGTAGTAAGTCGCTTAAGGATCTAGTTCCAGTTAATTTCTGCATTCCTGGTAGTAAAAAGTACTAACGAAAAGTCGAAAAAATTGTGATTATTACTAACAATCATGCATAAAACAAGCATTTTAAAAAACAGCATTCATAAACTAAAAATTTAAGCAACAGTAAACTAAAGTAAGAGAAAACAACTGAACTTTAATTTTTTTTTTTTTGCAGACTGTACATAAAATTAAGTTTAGCTTATACAAAAAAAAATATGGGCCGTAGAAGGAATATAAAATAGGACGAAACAAGAATAAAATATTTAAAATTATAATTTGGGACGAAGGAAGCATATTGCTTAGGACGAACCAGGATTTTTTTATGTGGGACGAAACTCAGTGGGCCGAACGAAGAATAAACCGAAATAGGTTTATTCTTCGTTCGTCCCGAAGTTTTGTCCCACATTCCAAAAAATTCTTAGTTCGTCCCATATGACTATTGAAGTGGTGATTCGTCCCAAATTACAAGTACTTTAAAAGTACGGTCAACAAACAAAAAAGATACGTATTTGAAATTTTTACAAATACGTCAAATACAGATAAGTAGTTGTTTTGGGTCTGGCTGTTTGTGTATGTGAATTAATATGTTTGTTTTCCTTTCTATTGAGATCGTTAAGGGGCCTACCTTCTGTTCATTTCTGTCAGCCTGGTACTTTAAAAAAAAAAAAAAAACAATTTCAAAACCTGTATTTTAACCATTATCAAGCTAAGTAGTAAGTCGCTTAAGGATCTAGTTCCAGTTAATTTCTGCATTCCTGGTAGTAAAAAGTACTAACGAAAAGTCGAAAAAATTGTGATTATTACTAACAATCATGCATAAAACAAGCATTTTAAAAAACAGCATTCATAAACTAAAAATTTAAGCAACAGTAAACTAAAGTAAGAGAAAACAACTGAACTTTAATTTTTTTTTTTTTGCAGACTGTACATAAAATTAAGTTTAGCTTATACAAAAAAAAATATGGGCCGTAGAAGGAATATAAAATAGGACGAAACAAGAATAAAATATTTAAAATTATAATTTGGGACGAAGGAAGCATATTGCTTAGGACGAACCAGGATTTTTTTATGTGGGACGAAACTCAGTGGGCCGAACGAAGAATAAACCGAAATAGGTTTATTCTTCGTTCGTCCCGAAGTTTTGTCCCACATTCCAAAAAATTCTTAGTTCGTCCCATATGACTATTGAAGTGGTGATTCGTCCCAAATTACAAGTACTTTAAAAGTACGGTCAACAAACAAAAAAGATACGTATTTGAAATTTTTACAAATACGTCAAATACAGATAAGTAGTTGTTTTGGGTCTGGCTGTTTGTGTATGTGAATTAATATGTTTGTTTTCCTTTCTATTGAGATCGTTAAGGGGCCTACCTTCTGTTCATTTCTGTCAGCCTGGTACTTTAAAAAAAAAAAAAAAACAATTTCAAAACCTGTATTTTAACCATTATCAAGCTAAGTAGTAAGTCGCTTAAGGATCTAGTTCCAGTTAATTTCTGCATTCCTGGTAGTAAAAAGTACTAACGAAAAGTCGAAAAAATTGTGATTATTACTAACAATCATGCATAAAACAAGCATTTTAAAAAACAGCATTCATAAACTAAAAATTTAAGCAACAGTAAACTAAAGTAAGAGAAAACAACTGAACTTTAATTTTTTTTTTTTTGCAGACTGTACATAAAATTAAGTTTAGCTTATACAAAAAAAAATATGGGCCGTAGAAGGAATATAAAATAGGACGAAACAAGAATAAAATATTTAAAATTATAATTTGGGACGAAGGAAGCATATTGCTTAGGACGAACCAGGATTTTTTTATGTGGGACGAAACTCAGTGGGCCGAACGAAGAATAAACCGAAATAATAGTTGTATTTAGTTTTGAATAAAGGGCAAGGATGGAGATAATGTGAATTTTGATCAACGCGGTGTCGTGTTGTGTATTTAGGATATACATTATGATATATTCTGTATATTTTTTATTATTACAAGGTATTTACATCGATATATACTTAGGGCTTATTTTAAGAGACAGAGAACCGAGAATTATGTTATATAAAAACTTTTGCCTGCGATTTCGTCTACGTAACTTTTCTTACTAATCCCAATTTGATTGCATTTTGTTATATTATAAAATTACTTAAGCATTCAAAGATAATGCAGCTTCATATAGGCGAAAGAATTTATAGAATTTGACTTGTAGTTCTGAAAAATTATCGCATTCAAACAAAATCTTCAGCTTTATAATATTAATATATATTAGTAGTAATTCATGTTTTATGAAAACATTCACGCAAAGACGAAGCAGCTGACAGGTAGACTTATTTCAAAAGGAACACTTACCTCAACAAATAAAATGAAACAGACAATCTACCTCTAAACCATCTTTCATAATATTTCAAATCAACACAAAGGAACCTCAAACGAACATTCAAAAATTCACAAAGGATATCTACAGACGGCAAATGAAAATGAAAGAAAAAGAATGCACACACTAGCGCGCCCGGTGTGCCCCCACCCCGCGCCGCGCGGCAAACTATTAACATAGTCTGATACATATTTCATGACGCTCATCCGAATCGCGCCCGAAACTTGGATTATTTTAAAGATATAATCGTTTGGTACCTCAAACTGTATCATTCTAATTCAAGGTTCAACGCGGTGGCGATTTGTTAATTTTGCGTTATGCTTTGTTGGGATAATGGTTATGAATGATTTTAGTTTATTTTGTTACGTTATAATATTTTTTAAGCCTTACTTTGCAGTGTGATAAATCTATTTAGATAAGTAGTGTAAATGATAAATTTATTACACATAGGGTCACCTATGTGTAATAAATTTAACGTTTCGAATGTTTGAGACTAATCTCACTAGCTGTAAAATGTACCTCTTTAAGGTTTAAGACTTTTTGCTACTCTTTTATAAACACAGTTCTTGACATAATAATAATCAACAAAAGGTATCAAGTAGGTGTACTCCTTCACTTAGAAGAGACCACAGAATGCTGACTGTAGAGCGTGAGGTGAGTTGCACGGTGGAAGGACAGCTCACTCACTTCAGCTCACAGAAGACATTTTTATTACAGAATAAAACGGCTGCTTACCAATTCAGCAAACAAGAGCAACTGTCTCCACGGAACGGATACTACATGTTATTATTTAGACTGGTAACTATGTAACTCCAGGTCGACATATTGGCTGCAACAAGCTAGTCATCTTAAAGCACACTACACAGTTCTCCACTGAAGCACTCTCTGTAGGTAGTACATTACTTGTGGCTGCGCTAGGAGAGCTCGTCTCAAGTACCACTGCGAGCCATATCTGACCGCGGCCTTTATACGCACTTGTATGTAAGCAAATGTATACGTCGTAAGAAGTAGTTATCTATTACTCAATTATAAAAACGTTTTAAACTAGATAGATCGATGGCCTTTATTATATCTATTATGATCATCGTTGAAGTCATCATCTTCCTATCCTTTTCCCCACTTTGATGCAGTCGGCTTTTATTTTTATAGTGGATGCAGCTGAATACCAGTATTTTACACGGAGCCTGTGTGCTATGAGCCTGGGTTACTGGGTAACATAATAAAGGTCCCTTGGTAAGGCTGCTTGTCGGATATTCGGGCTTCTGACTTCCCGTAATGAATGTCAAAGCTCTATGGATGACAGCCGGGACCAACGAATATTTACTTTCTAAAACACGGGGGTGTCACACCGCCAATTAAACAAATAAAAAAACGTGTGTTTATATCGAGTGCTCGTTTTTGATTTGCACTGATGAGTATACAAATACTGGATAATATATTCACTATATTTTTGATTACTGCTACTTACTTCTCTTTAAGGCACTTATTTTCGGGATGTCACAATCATGTTTAAAACCGTATTGTCATGATTGATATTTCCATCTGGTGCTTATGAACAAATAAGGAGTCGGCATAGGTGTACGCTACTAAGGGTCGTCTGTTGTCACAAATCGACGGCAAAAAAAATAAAATGACAAACAAAGCATCTACTACCAGCAACAGTCACGCATCACCGAACTCCACCATATTATTATTTTATTCCCAAACCAATCTCATAGCAAAACACATATTACTAAAACATACCTTATTCCAACACATACTCAACAAACCACATCTTATTGTAATTTTCCTCCTAAACGGAATTCTTCGGAACTTGTGGCACCAGGTGGCGCTGTGATCCCTTCTATATTATACACGAGTTCCCGATACGTACTGGTACGTGTTTATTTACTTTTATAACAGTATGGTTCGTGTGTTGTGAGTTAGGCTGCCGAACCGAAAGTTCAAAATTAAATTCCGAACGACGATACGGTTGACGCAGTGGCTGAGCGAATGGTTGCTGCGTTGAGTGTCAGCGGTTCGATTCCCGCACGAAACTAATATTTGTACGGCCTACAGGTGGTTGTTCCAGGTCTAGTTGTTACCTGGATGTGACTTTATATGTATGTAAATATACCCACGATTCAAGACAAATCCGTAGAATACTCAAATAAATAAAATTAATCTTAGACCTAAACACTGTTACGCAAGTTACCAAATGGGTCGAAAATATAATTTAAAGTACATTTAAAGCACTCCTCTTCGCCACACATGCGTAATGTAGTAAGCGAGCCGCAGCTGGTGTGGATGTGATCCCTCTTATTCAGCTTTCCGCTATAAATAGTCGTACATATAATAAACTACGCATGAACTTGGCCGCTCAATGTGGAGTACGCTATGTATGAGGAAATGTTATTTGCATAATATATTGTAACCAGGCAAAGGTTCGGAGCCGGCTCGGGTTAGACAATTTAGAATAGAGGAGAGTAATAGTGTTAATTTAAGGCCCTTATTAATAATTCAAAACGTGACGGTCTTATTTATTTAGGTATTTATTATGATTTTAGTACAGCAGTCTTGTTTAATTATTATAGACACGATGAAGCGCCATCAACAGTAATTGCTGATGTCTTAAAAAAACACATTGATGACTTGTTTGAGGAGTCTTTGTTCTTAGAGAGTATTTGCGGTATATTGAAGATGCTGATCGATATTCAATAAGCCCTTTTTAGGAACTAAGGTACCCAATTAGGGTCTGAAAACAGCCTTTGGATGTATGAACAAATTTTCTTCAATCTTTTTCGAGTATTCCAATGTGTTTACGATTTCCAAATCACGGGAATTTTAAGATTTTAACTCTCCACTTACCTCAGTCCAGGCACATCATCAAGCTGTGCGCCATCAGGCTGCTGCCAGGCGATCTGCGGGGAAGGGAACCCGTGGGCCGCGCACGAGGCCCTAGCGCCCGTCGTGTTGGAGAAGACCAACCGGGGGGGCGGCTCCATCAGGAACACTGGCCCGTGCTCCTGGCCTTCACCACCTGGGGACGAACAACATGAGAGTGTTAGAAGAAAAGCCGTTAGTCTTCTTCTTAATATATTATAATAGTGTGTGAGATCATGTGAGTGTCCACTTGCATTAATGTGAGCGCCAAAATGTGGACATGAGATAACAAGACTGTCTTTTATACACATAAATAAATAGTCTCAATCTCAACACAATTGTTCATACAATTGTCCTCTTAATACCTAGGATGCATAAATTGTCGTTTTCCATGACTATAACATTTCCAAAAACACAGAATAAAGTGCGTGAAATATAAATAAAGGTGCAACCCCCGAAACCACTCTACAGTGGGTACCTAGGTACTCGCATCGTATGTGTGAATGAACAGGCGTCCCATTGTGTCACTATATTGCGTTACATTGTTACCTCTTTCCTCTCAGATTTACAAATATACTTAACTTTTATAAATAGAACGTATGGCATGTTCCCGGAAAACTCGCTGTTTTCGCAAAACTGTTCGGGTTACGATAACTCACTTACATTTCAGAAATTCTTACAACTTCGCAATTGTATCGTATTTTTGTATGAGAAAATCCCATTATTTTACTCCAATAGCTCTTCCAGAAACTTGGTAATCATAATTGGGTACTCTGTACAATATTTGGTATACCCAAAAATATAAAGACTGCCATAAAATTCTACAAAGGGTTCTCTGTAAAGGATTGCAAATTTTTAGACAGTCGTTAAGGTCTAAAATAAACGCAATATAGTTGTTTCAGCTGAAAGGTTAAACAACGATTAGATCCCAACGTACCTGCCTAATGAGGCTGTTATCTAGATAAAATGGAAGTTGTAAAAACTTCGTTTGGAAATGAACACTTAATTTCGGGGTCTGCTGTTGGCCATTTAAAAGTTTCGCGAACAATGATGACTACTTCTTAGTTTTATAAAGGTAAATCTGTCTAATAATTAAACGTTCAAAGTTTTTACATAAAAATGGTTTACTTTTTCGATACTATAATTAATATCTGAGGAGCAATTCTAAAAACTTTAAAGAACGATCGCCATCAAATTCATTCTGAATCTGTCAAAAATGTTCCTAGTTTACCTTCAATTTTTGACATTGATTGTCGCTAGGATTGCGACGAGATTTAAAACGATTTTAATTAGTAGAACTGGCCATCAGATCTCTCTCTATCAGAATATTAAATTTATCCGATTTTCATCGTTGTTATGATGATAATTGGATTCAATCTCAATGCATGACTAGAAACCAGAAACCGAGCTAGTCAAGCGAGCTCATAATCAAATATATATAAACGAATTTCTAGCAACGGACTCCGTAGTTCCTGAACATAGTACATAATGTACAAAGATATCACCGAACGCGAACAATCGTGCAACTTGCTCAGATTGTGACCATTGACACATTGACTGTAGCGACTTTGTAACGTGGCACACAATGTACAGGGTGGAACTAAGTTTGAACCAAGTGGCTGCATAGTATCGGTCTCGTGATTGGTGCAGTGTAAAGTGGAGATGCTTGACTAAGTTAGTTTGTTATGTTTTGCATTGAGGAGGAATTCAATCTTCTAAACGAAGTATTTTTGTCTTGAGACTATAATTGTGTCCTTTTGCTCTCTGAATTTATTAACATACAAATAGATGGAAATTACAACGATAGCTTTGTATAAAGTATGCAGTCAGTTAATTTAAGAGTCAGCATTAAACTGTAAGTATTTGCTATGAGTGCGATCCGCCACTTAAAATACTTTATTTGAGCGGAGGTCACGTACAGTCTCGCGAATAAGGTCACGCCGCACTTTGCATTCGGTCGGACAGTCGTCGAAACAAAAATGTTTTCATTCAATCCAGAGCTTGTTATCGTTCTGCAGATTCCGGGTTAAACCGAGATTTGTCAAATTAGACACCGGGTTAACTGCCTTAACGTGGTTACCGCCGACAGACAGACGGCTGCCTTGATATGTATAATACGCCATTTGAATTTCAAACGCCATTCCTCCGTGAACTGGATTCAACTAGCGTTTGCCACAATGTTATGTTGGAATTAACATAATAATGTGTTATATAACTAAGTTTGGATTATGGGGACTCGGATTGGATTATTGTTGGTTCGAACTGGTTGCGGATCAATTTAGTTTGATACAAGTTTGTTTGGGATCTGCTACTTTGTCGTTTAAGATCTATTCTGCTTAGAGTATTTTTTTTAACTAGGCCGGCCCTGTGGTGTCTTTTTTCGATTGAGGCAAACATCACATCAATTTTTTTTTTATCAAGTATTTAATCGTATAATATGCTTTTACTTCATTCTCAAAAGTCTACAAACTCGTTCTTCTTTATAGACATCTACTTACGTGTTTAAACGGGAAACTAGTTTCAACTTTCTTAGTAACTGATCGAATCCTTGACTATTTAAAAGTCTATAAATGGTTTAATTAAAATAAGTGACTTTGATACTTAAAACAAAGTGAAGTACCGACCCTACTTCGCCCAGCAATCATCATCTAAATATGGAAAAATCTCACTCGTTAAGTTCCCACCTTCCTAGTACCGTCCGCAAATACACGAGCACAGGCGGACTTCTATTTGCGCGCGCATAAATATGCAGTTTTGTAGGTACCTCGAGACGTCATAGTATCGCAAACGTTTCGGAGCGTCCTGTAGCTGAATGATCCAATTATGCTATCTGTACTGCGTACACTGACGCGTGGGAATGTTTGAGAAGTTCTTTTTTGTTTTTGTATAGGGAATTGCTAAATCTTGATACAGATTTGGAAGCTCGACGAAGTTTTAAAAGTATCAACATAATTAAGCTCAAGCGGGTGTTGTGACGCAATTTAGCGAGGGGCTTTGTCCACTGGAAGATAACGATGTTTTGTGTTGTTTTTTTCTCTAAGACCACGGTTTATGTGGATTTTCGTCCAACATTTTTATTATAGTAGCTGCTGCGGCATAACGTAAAGCCCCTAGAGCAGGTCTGTGCCACTTGCATCCAACGCTCCCTCGCTCTCACGAGGTCGTCGCCTTACTAATTATAAGAGCTATGACCTGTGTCAGCAATTTTTTTTTGCGACAGATTTTTACATTCTTAATTTTTATAGACCTGCTGATAATCTTTATATTGTCTTAAGTACTAATAAGAATAAGAATAAGACTTGCCAATCCATCAGTATAGCCCGCACAAAATATACCCCGTCAGTGAGAAAACGATTCATTTTGCATAAAGAATCCGGAAAAAGCTGATTTAACTTTTGCAATTCAGTGAGCCAATATTTTAAAAAGCAAAACAAAAACATACCGTCTGTACTTTTGTACAGACGAGCAAAAAAATCCTTGAAACTTGGAACGTTTAATACTTTTATCTTGGCTGTGTCTCTTTTGTTCAATTTTGCGAGTACCTGGCATGTGACACTAACTAGATAGGTACAGAAGCTCTACGTCATATAACGAGAAAAACGACGCACACATAGACACGCGGTTATGTATCGTGCGTAAAGGCACAAATTCCCAATTGAAATAAATTCAAAATAGCTCGAGATTGCTCAATACAACGCGTGTACATATGCCTATGCGTGCACCTGTTAACTTTTGTCGTATCTAAGAACCCAGACTTCTGGATCTAACTATTCAGTGGCACCGATGTCGGCCTTTGTATACGTTCCGCTCAAAGAACCTGTCGCGGCGATTGTCTGGATGCTGCTATGAAATGTAGGACACAAATTAAGGTGTTCGCATTGTGAGGTTTTTAGTCGGATTAACAATGAATGGGCTTTTGTTTAGTTCATAGTTTGTACTGCTAAAATGATTTTGTGTATCTACACGAAATACACGCTTTGTGTTTGTTTCAGTGTAAGCAAACAACACATCTGTGATAAGTTCAAAAGAGATTTTTGTTTAAAAACAGTTTAAAAACTCGTAGTTATGTACAGAAGTAACAACAGTTTACTGGTTACCATTATTGAATCCTCAGGAAAGTTAAAATAAGGTAATTCGGTATAAATCACTGCGAATTTCCTGTTAATTCAATTACAGAACTTAATACAACTTTAATATCATAAGTCTGTGATTTAATAAAATACTAACAAAGATACCCCTCAAAACCTTTGTATAAGAAGAGCGACGTAACTAGTTCAGATTAATAACAGCTATAAACTAATTAAATATCATAACATAACATAACATCACGCCTGTAATCCCCGAAGGGTTAGGCAGAAGTGTACCCATTAGGACACCCGCATTTCGCCAGTTATGTTTTTAGTCCCATGTAATAGGGGGCGAGCCTATTGCCAACAACCGGGCACAAATCCAGACTCCGAGGCTGCTACTGAGAAATTCCTGATGGAAAAACCCAATAACACTTTGCCCGACCTGGGAATCGAACCCAAGACCTCATGCACAGCAGTCGCGCTTGCGACCACTAGACCAACGAGGCAGTCACTAATTAAATATCCTTTTCTAATAATTATCTTCATCACAATAAACAAAGGCACATCATACCTAATTTAGAAACTTCTAGAACTCCAATGGTTCGGGCGCAAGTTTCAAGACTAGTGCTAAGTTATACAAGTCTTAGTGGTGGCTGCCCTACAGTGCAAAACTATGATGATATTATGGAAAACTACGATGACGCTTTCTACTGTTTGTGAAAAACACGGGTTTGAAATGTGAACAGGATTGTGCTGTTTGCGCTATTTTTATTAGTTTACTAGCGATCCGCCCCGGCTTCGCCACTTTCCTCTTGATTCACTTTATCTATTGATGAGAATGCATTAAAATCCGTTACGTAATTCAAGATAAAAGCGTACAGATGGCGGGGAGCGACTTTATTTTATACTGCAAAGCATAATATAAAGGTATATAAATTATAAGACACTATTTTTAACGTTATGAAAACAGTGTCATATAATCAAATTCGTTTTTTTTTTGGTTCCGTGGATCCTGTGGTATTTTGTATTAACTTTTTTTAAAAATTCAGTTGAGCACAAGTACCTACACTAATTAGAAGGAGGATGGAATATATTAGTTAAACAGCAACGAATAACCGCTTATTAAAAAACGTTATAAATATTTCGTAATAAGTAATTACTTAGCTACAACATACTGTTGTTAGCACGCGTATGTATTAGATAATTAAGAAATTAAGTACCTACAGCACTATACAAAGTTAAATTTTGCGGCAAACGATTTCAGGCTCAATTAAGCAATGTTATTTACATTGTGTACGTGTGTCCGCGACACTGTAATGTATGTAATAGCACTTTATGAGCGTGTGATCATTTACGCTATTCACGGCGTGATTAACACTAAATAATTCTAGTTTATGTGACATGCTGTAAAAGCTTTTATGTTAATTTATCACATTACGTCATACTTATTGTGTTTTAAATTAAACTGACAAAGCCGAAGTTATTATCATGCTTTGTTTCAAAATGCTTCTACTATGATCTAGTACATTTACTAAAAATTGTAATCAATCTGCCTAGCCCTTCCCCGACTATATTGGGGTCGACTTCCACTTTAATCGGTCAAGCCCCGGTTGACTTACCAGTAAGTCAGAACAATAGAAAATCAATTGTGTTTCATTACGTGGGACTTGAGTAATTAACCAGATACAGCTGAATACCAGTAATTTACATGGAGCGACTGCTTATCTGACCTCCACAACCCAGTTACTGTGCTTATACGCTTTCAATTTATTTTTTGTGTGTAACATTTAAACTTTAGAAGTTTGTCATTCTTAAGAAGAGCGATGTCGAGGAGTACACCGCACACCCACGACGTTGTATACAAATGTAGTCGCGACTTAGCTGTGGTGAGATCCGTACTTATCTCTTTTGTTAAAAAAAGTTCTATTTCTCAACAATTCCCAGTATTTCGGATTTAAGCAAATTGTTTTGCTTTCCAATTTGGTTCTGGATAAAGGTTTTGGTCGTAAGTGCGACGTTTCACTGTTATTATTTGTTACGTGAAGTACGTACTTTGTTTTTCATCTCTTTGGTAGATATTTGAGTTTAGTATCAAAATGAGAAAGAAACAATTTACCTTGACATGAGCGAACAAGACAAATTATATTGTCTTTATTGCTTTACTCCAGGTAAAGTATTTCTATTTAGTTAGAACAAATTAATTTGAATTTGTTGCAGATTTGTTTTAGATCAGCAGGTTTAACATAAATCTTTTTTATACACTAAAGTAATATTATTAATAGCATCAAGCGACACACTGATACACAGTGAAAGGTTCGTCGCTCTGGTCTGGTAGATGTGAATAAAGAATAAGTGTAATTGTAATTGAAAAAACAAGCTCCAAACTCGACGCGTTAATAAAACAAAGCAGTCCTCCCCCCTTACTCCTCATTACTTTTCTCCGCACACATTATTTACTTTTCATTTGGCCTATTTTTTAACAATGTCAACAAAAGTGTTTCAACTACCCACAGTTCAAATTGAAACGAACAGCGCAACAACAACAATAGGGGCAGCAATTCAGCTCGTCATAACTCTATGCTCTTTTGTTTTTGATTTTTTTAAAAACCTCCGCGTACAATAGGGAACGAAAACATATATTTTACCCAAATAAAAGTTTAGGAGTTTTGAAAAATGGGGAAGCACAATGTTAAAATGTTGCCAGCGGGCGCCCGCTCTGGGCGAGCGTCAGTCACGATTTATTTGGAATTGGACTGCAGGTTCTGTGCCCCTGTTTTTGTAGATTTTGCTGATGCTGCTTTAAAACATGTTAGGCGTACTTTGAGAGAATTGGGTTTAAGAAAGAGGCGATATCAGTGTCTTAATCTTAGCAATAAAATACACAAAATAAAAATAATAATTCTGTGTTTTGTGGATTTCATAGATTTTTTCAAAATACCTTTATTCCTTTGTTTTAAAATAAATTCTGAATCCTTTCAAGCACCCTATTGCGTGAAAATCGTTATGACAGTAATAAATATGGCTGAATGTGAAGCACAATGCAATGGAACTATAAAAACGGGGAATAAACCGGTTGTTTGGGTGGAATGCGTCATATTTCGCAGATTTTAGTACTTACCATTTCAAGTTTGTTTTATGACATAAAATCGAAAAAATCGAAAAATCTATTTATGCACGACATTACAAACAGACATCGAAAATTGAAAGTGTTGGTGGGCACAGGAGTATAATAAAAATAAATAGAATAGAATAGATTTTATTTGTATAGATTGTAGGTACAATAAAAACATTCTGATCCATCATGATGTTACTTGAGGAGTTAAGGACATAAAAACCTAAATCTAATCACTTCAATATCAAATTATGAACACTCAACAATGCGCCATACGAAGGGATCCAATAACGTCGAAGCCTCACAAAGCGCCCGTTGTCTTGATAACCCTAAGTTTCCCCGCTCCGCGCTGCAGGTAAGCGTCCTCCACTATCCAGGGTTACGAAGCAATCTCAAGTCCCAGCAGAAACTAATTTTAACTTAGTTTCTATGGATTTTTTTTCTCAAGTCTCATGTTGTGGACTTAAAACACAAGTTTTAAATGTCGAGAATATATTTTTACACGGTTTAAAACAGCTGGGACTTATGTATACTTAATTATGTATGTGTTAATAGAACTAACAGCTTTAATATTAAACGTTAGTGATTTCTTAAATTATTAGAGATCCGAAGATCAGAAACCTCAAAACGTGGCGTGAACTTACAAACAAAGAAATACAGTTTATTCATTAATTGATGTTGTTCCCGCGGTGGTTTGAAGAAATTTGATATTTTTGGAATGTCATTTCTCTTGGTATACCTACTCTTAGGTATATAACAAGAATTGAACGTTGTCGCGCAGTTTATGTACTTATACTTATGTATTCCACAAATTTTATTCTGCCTAAAACATTTCACCGTTTCAAGAATATTCTGTAAACAAAAATAGCACTTTGTAGACGGTCGTTCGTCACTTGAAGACGGGAAATTATGATTATGTTAGTGCTAAAGTTGTTTATTTTAATGAAAAGGTTGGGTTTAATCAACGGCGGTAATATTCCTAGTAATTTTCATAATTTTAGGTTGAAATCTAACTTGGTTTCACAACGTCTATTACTATATAAAGGGGTAATAAGAAGATATAATCAATGTTTTAAGACTGATACTAGCTCTGCGGTAAAGCTATGAAATTAATCTTGAAGTCTTCATAATTAATAACTTTAAGTTTATACCTCAGACAGAGATTAGATTTTGGTACATAATTGATTCAAAGGCAGGTAGATTATATTTACATTCAGCGTTTGTTATGGATTCAGGGAGATTGAGTTTACATTCTTACTAAAGTGACAACACTGAATCGTGGCAATAAAATAAATGGAAAGTTGAAGAAATTAAATGAAAGAGTATCATATGAACTTAAATTATTAGTCACCCAAGTCACTAAATTCTTCAGTAACTCAACAAACTAGATAGTCTCCACACGATCTCAATGCAACGATAAAAGTTTGATGAAACAGTTGCGACTCACTCGCTGCTGTAGATTATCCGCATGAGTAATGTCTTACAGTTTTCTAAAGTCAACTTCTAGTTCGCTGTACTCGCTGGTTCGAGTTAGGTTCAAGTAGCTGATGTAGTTACTATATTGTTCTTCCATCGCCGCATGCTTGCGTTCCATACCGGCGTGAAATCCGATTTGAAATAGTGCAGCATTTTAGATATTATTCTCTGAATGTGACACATTACTCATTATTATTTTTATAACTTTTATGTAGATCTTTAAAGTCGTTTAAGAAAATCAATTGCTGTGCGTCAGTCTGACAAAATAATAGAAATGGCTCGACGGATATGAATTTTTGTTTTGTTTTTGAAATAATAGAATTAGAAAAACCTCAAATGTTCAGCCGCAACTCGAAGTGTTGCGACTCCACATAAGCGAAGGCGCGTTCACAGCTAGTGTCATATAACCCCGAACCTATATTTATTCAAACTTGGAGGCTCCTCTGGCTTTTACTACCCAAGGAATAGGCTTAATATTTTCCAACGGTTACCCCAAGCGAGTGGTACTGGAATCTAATAAGCGAGTTGAACCGACGCAATCCGATTGTCCCGACAGACGGACGGAGGGCTAACGCAATTTGATGCGGAGGCCGAATTGACGCCCGACACCGCCCCGCACGTGTCACTGACGGGTTTGTTGCTGACAGTTTTACACTTCAAGAGGACTGCTGAGGTGCAGGACCAGGAAGAGGAGGGACGGGGAGGGGAGTGTGACGTCATGTGAAAGAGATGTGATTGTTTGCGGAAAGTTAGGGGTTTTAGTTGGAGCTTTATATACTTTAATCGAAGTTCTAAAGTATTAGTACAACCAACTGAGAATATTATTAAGTTTCAAAACCTTAATTTGGTATGACTATCTTATATTTTTCTGAAAGCTTCAAGCAAATGCTTTGAAGAAATTCTTAGTGATTGGCTGAAATACACACTTCACAAAGAAAAAAAATCTCCAACCTTTTTCAGAGCAACGTGTACCGAAAGTTACTTATGAAGCCACTTATTCACAAAAAACAACAAAATGACACTTTTATAACAAAGAATAACAACAACAAAAAAATAAAGAAGTTATAATATACGAAATCCTTCTAATTCTCTTAGTCGTTTCTCGCGCCTTTCATTTCGTTACTGAGCTATTCGAAAATAAACTTTAAGATGCAGTTGTAGAACCTAAAATCGCAAAGTTAGTTATATCATTAGGGGTGCACGCAGACACATTAGCATATATACAAGGAGACAACAAGTCTTCCTTCTAAAAGTTAATGAAAATGTTTATGAACTCATTACATTTTAATAACGTGGTGAAGGGGGATCAAACTTGAAAGATGTATGCGATAACTATAGCGAGGTATATGTTTATCTTAGACCGACAGCTTTTGCGAAGTTTTACCTACATAATTTACATGACATAAACAATACATCTCTATGTATGAGAGATGAATTCAACATAAAAATCACAGCACTCGTATTTTGTCTGAAGAAAAATCTGAGAATTACTGATGTGAGACACCATACATAGTTGAAAAAGACAGCTGCGGCAATGAATAATAACTAATACTTCGTAATAAAATAATGCTCAATCTCTCCGCCAGTCCGTCAGTTCTTTGGAGCGTAGCAGTAGGCCTGGTAGTCCTGCCGTACCGTGATTGGTTCAGCTCGAACCGATTGACATACAACGTAATTTGAATCCCACAAACAACAATGATCTATTTAATTTAGTCGTCCAGATTAATGTTTTGGCGAATAACAGATACATAAAGGGTAAGGAAAATAATATAAATGTAAATGAAATGGATGAAATTATTCTAAATCATTCATATGAATGATCCTTGGTGGAATTGCTTAAGTTACGAGTATGACGACGAAAAACATTTTATTAAATTGAGTTCCTTAGAGCTGTTTACAGAAATTTTACCACTCTAGACAGAACATATAATATTAGTCTAAAAGATTCTTCAGTCGCCAGACCTATATCATTTAAAATGTTAAGAATATGTAGTTGAAAAGATATACTGTATATTCTTGTTAGCTTTAATAGTAGTTTTTTTAGGTTTCTTGTAAGCAAACGGGTACGTATACCTTCTTTACGGCATATTTCTATACACCGCGAAAAAAAATTGTTCTGCTTTACACTGTTGGATTTTAAACGCACGGCTTGGCGCCGAGAGTTAAAAATCCAACAACAGAAAGAAAGAAAGAAAGATAATTTATTTGTCAAACATGCGTGTACATAAACTGATAAAAGATATTACAAAGTAATTTTTAAACTGTTTTAAGAGATGGCGGTAAGCGCCCAGTACTTTTGCATGCACTCACAAGCACAATGTCTTGCGTGCGTGTTGCGCATTATGAACAGTATTTTTTTACAAAATGCTGTTCCCAGAAATAGTTTGTGCTCAATGTTACTTAGTTTGATGTTAACGGCTATGTCTTTTAACAACCTCTATATCATTCATTTTAAAATGACGTATACAGTTACTCAGTCACAAGGGTTGAAATGTTATTATTTTAGTGTAATGTTCGTGAGGAAACATTACTGTTATCATTAGCCATCATCATCATGCTTAAATACATCCTGTAAATATAACTTAAGTCAGCTTGGAAGCAACTACTCAGACACACAAGTCATTGTGCAAACTACCCGCAGCAAGCGCTGGGTGTATCCACTGTTATCAACGTGTGACGATGTTTACTACTTTAATAACGTCGTAGGTACGTTGTGGAGGTACCTATTGAGAACACAGAATAGCTCTGAAACGTTCCGTGTACTTGTTTATGTTTGTTATTGAAATCGCAAAGTTATTTTATAGCCTCGTTAGTGTATAGTTACTGAAGCAGTTTAAACTGTTAACGGTTTCGAAGTCGTGAAGTTTACACCTGAACTTTCTTCTGTTGCAAAGATTTATTTATGTTACAGGATATTTTTGTTACACAAGAAGTTAACGATACTGTCGTGTTGGTTCAGTAGTTAGTGGTTAAGATGAAATTATAACTTTGTGAAAGAGGGGGGGGGGGGGCGTGCTCTCGTGCACGAGGTCACGTGGGTTCACAACTGGACACGAGCAAAAGTACCAAAGTGACTTTTTCTTGAACATCAACAACATCATCTTCTTTCTCCTGGTTATTTTCTTAATTCATTAGAGGTCAGACCTAGTATTTTTGCGGAAAACTTTACTTGTGCATGACCAACATTGATGAAGGAACCCTGTAAAAGGAAATCTGGACTTCTTAGGTATGTTAGTCTGAAATCACCTTCTGCATGAGAAGAGGCCTTTGCCCTGCAGTGAGACAGTCTTAGGCCAGTATTACTATTAATCAGGATTTCAGGACAATACATTACTGATTTTGGCATTCACGTAATAACAGGACGTTATGTCTGTAATCTCCGAAGGGTTAGAATCGGTTAGAGGGCTCACATTTCGTCCGTCCCATGTAATAGCGGCCGAACCTATTGTAATTACACCAGCCCCGATTCCACTAACTACCACTATAAACAATACAATCTTAATAAAATTTATTCCATCGAAAAAATAAAGTAACAGAACCCGATAGGTAAAAAAATTAGCTAATATAATATTAGCAAGAACGATTCCTTTCTCAGCATTATTGCCGGCCTTTGAAAACAATAATAATATGAAACTATGCCTTATAACAACAAGTCTATAAACGAAGGGATATATTGTAAATTATGGCTCTATAAATTAATGTTCCGTCGACAGCAAACATTAATTGAGTTAGTTTATTAGAAAAAGTTTCATTTAAACCCGGAATATATTTGTTTTTACCCAACTCAAAGGAGGGTTATGTGTGTTGATGTATGTATGTATGTCCGTTCTTATGTCCGCTCGTAACTACTCAACAAGTCAACCGACTTTGATAAAATATACATCATTAGATTCGTCTTGATGGCACGAGTGTCACTGGATAAGTATACAATTCTTAAAAAATAAAATGGCTTTCACACCCGGGACTCATTATTGGTAAGCTGGTCAAAATTTTTAATGGACCCTGACTGTTATAGTCTAGACTACAGTACCAAATTCAAGCCTAGAGTACTTACTTCTTTTTAGTTTTTAATTAAAGTTATTATTTTACGACGCCGGGTTTCTTGATTTTTTTTATTTAGTATCTTTTGTGCTTACTTATGCCGCTGCATCACTACTATACTGTGTTTACTAAAGCATAAAACAAAATGCAAACAAACAAACATAAGGCTTACATTTACACGTGCCGTCCTAAGTAGGTAGCTATAAATTATAAAGTAACTATGTATTTGTTATTTACTTAAATAATTCCATCCCACCTGCCGTCGCTCTGCCACCCCGTCGTACCGTACTCGTTACAGCACTGCGCGTAACAAAAGGTTTTACTTATTATTTTATGCTACGTAGGTACTGTTTTATTGTAACTCATAAAATATGGATGCTTTAATAAAGTTTTATTCCGTTGATCGGGTTATAAAAGCCAAATGAAATTAAATATTTTGCATGTTGTAAAAGTAAATGCTGTTGGTTTTCCTCCACGTGTTTGATGTATATAGTTTGGTATTGAATAGCCTCTTTTCATATATCGGAAGACTAGCTTCTCCCCGCGACCACAGATTACTGAATAGTTACTACGCCGCGACTTCGTATGCGTCATCGTTGATACATAATATATTATCCCATGGATACTGCAAATGTTTCCGAGATAAAAAGTAACCCATGTGCTATTCCAGACTATAATCTATCTCTGTGTCAAATTTCATCCAGATCTGTTCGACCGTGGTTGTGTAACAAACATCCATTCATCCAAACTAACGAATTCATAATACTCGTAGTAGTAAGATAACTTGTACGGATTTATAAAAAACACTCTGAGAAAAATCAAAGCGTATAACACTATCTCTCCAAAGGTTACCTCCCCTCCCTGCCCACCCCGCGCTGGACGTACAAGTGGTGTCATGTATCGTGATTTTTCATCGGACGTACGTCAATTAACATGTAAATTGGAGTCGCTCGCTGATGAGTCCCCTGCGCGTAGGGTTGGCCTCTCTCAACTGCCCCAGGATACGGAAGAGCCCTTTTTTTGTTGCGCACAGGGATTTTTAAGCTAAAAGCGCTTTAGAACTCCAAAGCTGGTTGATTGAGGATGTCATGTATAATGGAGTAAAGCAGAAAACTGTAAAGCGCTAAAGCAGAACCTCCGTTCAGTACGTCGCGATGGAAGACACCTTAGCATCACAAATTAAGATTGAGATACGATATTATTATCTGCTGAATTAGTAGAATCATTAAGTAGTTTAGGTATCAACGTAGGTGTTATAAGTACCAACAATTAAGGTTCTTATGTAAGTGAATGCCAATGAAAGTAACGACTCTTAAAATTATTTATTTATTTTTAAACACCCTACTTATACGTATGTTGTACACAAGTTGGTTGGCACACCGTTAGGTGTGCACCAGACGCACAAGTTGCAGTTACGTTGTTATTGTTGTTGTAAAAGCATTTTTTAAATCATAACCTTACTAGTATTATTAACTTAATCACGGAAGAACGGCGGAATGGATCTATGTATATGAAATTTAGCACAAAGATTTATACATGTAAACAGAGTTTTATACAGCACTCAGGCAAGTTCTCAAAAAAATCTACGGTTCTCGTAGGTAAATATATCAACTTTGACGCGGAGGAAGTAGCGGGCAGAAGCTATGTAATATACAAACAACATCTTTGTCAGGACATACAACATCCAAAATACATAATTAACGAAGTCTTTCATAACGTTATTAGTCCTTCCCTCCGGACGCTTGCATGCAGGATGTATAATAATACATTTCCGTGTACACATTTAAGCAGCAAAGAGGATTTGCTTAATAAAACATTGGGTTTGTTCAAATCCACGACCGACGGGTGTTCACAGTTCATATAAGATTTAATTATGTTCAGGATTACATATTTTGATGTACCCAGCATCCGGGCGGTTAGAAGTGATAGACGCTGTGTGATTTACCTACTCTCTCAGTCATAAACGTAATAATGTCTCCTTTGTTTATGTGAAAGTATAATACACAATATTTTTTTGCACAATCTATACTATAATAAGGCTGAAGAGATTTTTAAGTAGTTTATTTATTTCAAAGCGCTAATCTCTGGAACTACTAGTCGCTTTGGAAAAAATCTTTTTGTAAATGATAGCCAGATGAGGAATGTATATGAGGAATCGTATAAGCTATGTATGTCCAGTAACCAAAGACGTAATTTAACGCTGATGGTAAAACTTACGAGGACGAAGTCGCGGGCAGAATCGAAGAAAATAAGTCTAAAGATACGTTGTTTTCTTCAGGATACAAACATTAACCGATCTTATATTATATTCAATCTCCGAGCTAACAAAGTAGGTAGTATAAATACTATTCCCGCGAGAGTTCTACATTCTGAACAAACATCGTAATAATGTCATTAGACCACAGGTGAAAGATATTGCGACTCTGAAAAAGAAAGCAGCAGACCTATAATCCATTAGTTGGTTACAGCGCCCATGGGGACCGTCGGGCTGCTTTATGCCTCGGCACGAGAAGGAAAACGGAACCATAATTGCAAAAATGTCTTAAAAATGATAATAGAATTTTTTCTTTAACAGTTTTTGGAGACAAAGGCTTAGGCAAGATAGAAGGAGGCGTGACATAAAAGATAATTATGCAGAAGGTCAACAAAAAAATGTCAAGGTCACGCGAAAAATGAAAATTCGATGGTAATGCGTTTGAGCGTGACAGTACCCTTTTTGTTATTATTGAGCTTACCCTCTAAGTATTTTAAGTGGGCATCTTCTGTAACTATCTGCCGAGTGTCCACTTCGCCAGAGATAAGTCCAAGTGAAACGTCACGTGGCAAATTGAATGGGAGTCGGGTCGGCCTTTCGTCGGATCTTTGTCTTGGGCACTCTTTGTTTTCCGCGGCGGAAGGCCGAGGTGAAAGATCTCCATTTTGGAAACGATTTCCTTTTGAATGTACAACGGAAAGTCACAGGAAAGTAAAGGGATATTAATCTCTGACTCTAAGATAAGGGCACCCAAAAATGTTTTATTGAGGTCATTCTTGTAGAATAACGTGGAATTCTTAGACAAAGCAATCTCCATTTTGCACATAAAATTGGGAGTAATCTAACTTGTAACAAAGTTGACGCTTCTTCAGCTTTTACTACTACTGTTTTAATCCCACATGGATCAACTAGATTTGACCTGGAAATACTTATTGTAAATTTAAGTGTTTAATTGTATCATATATAAGTAAAATATCAGAATTATTTCCGTTTGGAACCATGCAGAAAAAAAAAGAGTGAACCGAATTTCAAAATTAATACTGCTTTTCTCTCTAAAGATATGTTGCGTTTATGTACTGTAATAAACTTCAAACCAAGTTGTAAGATTAATCCGAAGCGGCGGCAAGTTATGAACTTAACAAAAACTTTAGCTCATGTTAATCTTGTTACCTGTAAACTTCTCCATTAAACCATTTATATCGATTCTCCGGAGTCCTTACACCGGAGAATCGATAAGTTTAATATAATTGTTTTATTAAACAATAAAAAAGAGGAATTTTATTAATAGGTATGTTAGTTACCCTCTACAAACATAGTAAATTGATACCTATTACAATTTTAAACATACAACCTATTCCTTGAAACATAGTTATGTACACACATAACTATGTAGCACCCAATGTATTCAATAGCTTATAGCCAATAGCTTCAATCCATCTCTCCCTGTAACCAAACGTGACTTAATAGGTTCCTGTATAGAATGACTTGGTAAACCAAGCTCATCAACGATAGATAAGCCATTCGATTTATGATAATGATAATTTGTATGGTTACGTGTACTAAGTACCTACAAACGACGTGTAAAATCAACTTAAGAAACTAACTACAATTCCACCTTCTGCTTAAAATACCTGCGGTTTGTTTACTTAGTTGTATAGTTAACTCATTATTTAAACTAATGTATAAAACATACATAACATAACACGCCTGTAAACCCCGAAGGCAGAAGACACCCACGTTGAACCTATCACCATCAATCGGGCACAAATCAAGATCGAGAGGCTGTCACTGAGATATTTTTGATGGAAAAACTCAATAACACTTGGGTCGACTTGGGAATCAAACCCAACATCTCTTGCTCTGCAGCTGCGCTTTGCTACCACTAGAACAAGGAGGCGGTCTCCTGGATAAAGGTCTTCTTAAATTGCAACAGAACACATGCCCTTCCTCCCGCTCTCAGCCTTCTACAAATAATATTAAATCAGAACACAAACATACCTCCTGATGTGTATTGAATTGTGCCCGAAGTGGCTTTGATACTGATAATCTGTTTGATTGAAATTAATGAGCACATTACTCTGAGCGACAGTGCGCGGGTAAGCCACTAAATCTGTCTAAGTGGTATCATTGAGTAACGTGAGATTGTTTATTCATTAACTTGAGACTCGGTCCCAAAGTTTAGGTAAACAAGGAAATTAATAATAGCTAGGTATATTATTATTCTTTAAAAAGCAACGAGATGGCCAAATTACTTCTGTAATTCGCCCAAAGTTGTTTGTTTTACTTTTAGAAAGTTCTAGAATGTCTTCGATGATTAATGAAAGATATTTTGAATTAATTCCCTAATTAGTCCATTACACGTTTTATTTATTTAATTACCTATGATGGAAAGACAAACTTATAAACAACGTTAATCCTAAACAACGCTTATTTTGTATGATTTTTAAACAGAGTTTTTAATGGGTCTCCTAACATAAAAATATATTAATATAACATTCATCAATGATGTATATCGATATGTAGGTACACTAGATACTCGTATAATTAATGTTCTTTTTATTTTTTCTTTTAATTGTTTTTTTATGGGTTATATTATGTTGTTTTTGAGTAAGTAAATAAATGCTTGATATTTTATAGTAATTAAATCACTTAGCGTTTCTGGACAGGTAATGATTTCGCTTAAATACTTGTACATAGACAACTTAGCATTAGTTTTTCTGCGACTTTCAAAAACCTGGCATTAGAAATGCTAGTCAGGACTTCAGAAAAAGTTACTTAAGCCCAACTTACCCATGGCAAACAGGATGATGAGGGCTGACACGACCCAGGAGCACATTGTGACGTCACTCCCGGCTCCGGTTACATTGTCAATTAGGCCTGCTTGCTTCACATTGGAAGGTTGAGTTCTGAAACAAACAATTAGATAAAGTTCATCACTACTGCCACTGTTTGAGGAAAGTTTATGTTTGTAAAGTTTAGTGATGATTGTGTATAACTGTTTATTTCTAGAATTACAAAAAAGCTTTTTATTTTTCACTTTTTAGTGCTTTTGTGTTAATGTTTGAAATCCTTACATAAAGCCCTTTCAAACAATACCCCACACGATATATTTAATTTTGGAAAGTGGTAGGAGGGGGGTTGACTTACCCCCTCCCCACTTCCTTCAGTCAGTCATCGACTACACGTATAAACAAAGCAATTTTTCTTGTTACGGAGGTTCTGCTGTAATTTTATAAGGAGTTCAATTCCATATCTCCAAAGTTCATCATCAGATCATGACAATATTCTTATGGGACTATTCGGAACTATACTCTTTCAAACAAAAAAAGAATCATCCAAATAGATTCATAATTGGCTAAGTAATCGTAGAACAAATATACAAAAAAAAAAAACATAAGCTTCGAATTAAGAACCTCCTCCTTTTTGAAGTCGGTTGATAAAATGGCAGTCTATGTTTGTTTGTTTGAAAACAGCTTTTTACTAAATGAATATTAATGTTCACGCGGTACTTACAAGAAACAATCAATAAACTAAAAAAACCAAGTAGCTTAAGCTACTTTTACTTGAGAAAAAATAATCAAATTATTATAAAAAATATTTTTATTATTAAATATTTTTGTAAGTTGATATTCAAAAATCCATTATGTGGGTAGTGAAAAATGTGTTTGTATCGTCACAACATTCATCCAAGAAAGAGTGAAACATCCACAAAGGGAAACTTGAGCGGATTTAACAAAAAGTTACTCCAACTCTTAAGAAAACTTAACAACTTTTGCAAACACTTTTTCTGTTCCGTTGGCACTTGTAAAGTTCTTATGAAACGAGAATTCTTAACATAACCTAATAGAAATATTATTCACTTTTCTATTTTATTACTATAAATTTAGTATCGAGTAATAATATATGAGGATGATATTATAGTTCAGGTTTTGACTGCCCAATTGGTCTCGTGGACGCAAGCGCGACTGATGAGCTTGGAGTCCTGGGTCCGGTTTCCAGGTCGGGCAAAATTTTTCGGGCGGTTATTGGGTTTTTCTATTAGGTATTTCTCAGTAGTAACCCGCGCGGAACTTGGAAGTTGGTGGTGTGACACGGAAAGCACTTAAAGCAATTGGCCCTACGCCTGATCTTTCTTCAGTTATGTTCGATTGCCGTCCCATCTGATTATGAGAGTTTGGGAAGAGGAAGTACACCTGTATTTCCGCACAAGCTTGAGCTCTATAATAATATCTTCTGCGTACTTGACTAGTCTCTATTGGAATTGGTCGCCGCGACCGAAATCGGTCTGGAGAATATTATTATAGTCCAGACGGGGTCATATACCATAGTGACCGTCATGTTCTTTTGGTACAAAAGTACGTTATTGCGAATACTGCATTGAATATAAAATTTGAATTGGTGTTAATTACTTAACAAAAAGATTAAATGTGTGCGACAAACAGATTAATTAAACTAATTACATCACGATAATCCATGTTTATAATTAAATAGATCCTTTGTAATCATACCGGATTATTTAGTGATGTTTACAAAATTGTATAATACTTGCCTACTTTTGAGTTCGCGTGCGTGAAACAGATTTACCGTCGACTTATGGGGATTAAGTCCCCTTGCTCATTAGGAGCATTAGGGGAAGTGAAATTGGGGGAATATCCATTAAAGTCTGTAACAAGGTTTTTGATTCCCATGTGTTGCTTCACGATATAATCCACAGTAACATTAGGTGCCTTCCTTTCTTTACGGGATTGATCATTCTGTGAGGTTTGTTTAATTAACTTAAATATTTCTCTGAAATATTTATTTCAACTTTCAAATAGATAATTTATGGGCAAAGACTGTCGACTGTCGACAGTCGATGTGACTGCGTATATAAAAATGTGCTAACAGCGGTAGACCTGCAACATTGACATTTAAATAAAAACCTGTTTCACAATTTTATCTTTACATTTCATCGTTATTGAATCAGTGTATAATCAGTGTGTAGTACATCGGATAGTGACCCCTAATGACAAAACTATTAAACTTCTCAAAAAGTTTCCCTCAGCTGCAAGTGACTCCACACACTCCACTCTCCACTCTCTCTCTCTCTGTCACTACACTCCATTCTTCCTCACACCACTAAAAAGTATAATTACAACTCATAACACATTTTACGTGGTGGGTCATAAATCTGGGAGACAACTTGGCAAAGTGAAGTGTAGCGGTGATAAATGAGTGCCGCGCACCATAGACAGCGCGCCGTCGCCGCGTCTCCGCGACTGCTCTTAATACTTCTCGTTCTTATACGAGTTGCCAATTATGAGGTCGCGGTGCCCTGGGAGGTTTTGTTGGTATCGTTATTATGACTATTGGAATCTCTTGTTATAAGTAATTATATTAAGTCTCCAATATCTGGGTCAGGTACCTCATAACAACTAACTACATAGGACACATTTGCTGGTGATATCTGTAGAGAAATTCTGCTAATAAAAAATGTTGAAACTCTAGTCGCAATCTCATCTCAGCGAAAATCAAAAAACGTTGGTAAATTAGATACATTTTTGACAGATTACGACGGAAATTAGATTGCGGTCGTTCGTTTAATAAAAACTGAGTGCCCTTTAATGAATTTGTTTTGTTTTTACTTAGCAAAGAGGCATCAAGAAAAAAGCTAAAGATTCAATAAACTAATAAAACTTTTATTTAAAACAATGCGTTATTTCTCACTCTTTTTATGAACTTAGACTATCAGAACAAACCGCGTGAACTTCACACGAACACGACTGTATATTATACATTATAAGAAAATTCATCACAAAATATAAAAGTAAAATTAATAATGTAGGTACCCATTGTTGTAAAAGTTAGTGCAAAGTTTTAAGTAGTTCCAGGAGTATGGAGCCGATGACCTTGCAGGGAGCTGGCGAAATTAAATAAAATAATTTATAGTTCAGCTTACAATGCACCGCTAAATTGTTTTCATTAAAGTTTCCACGAGTTTGAAACTTAATAAATCTTAGTAGACGTTAATCCTATGCAAAATGCGGTGCAGTACTCTCTCGTAGGAAAAGGTGCAAGTTGATTATGATCGAATTTAAATGATGTAATCACTTATAATGTAGAATCTAATTATAATAGTATAAGTAGTGTAGATATAATCTTTCACGTGTGTGACTTCAATCAGGAATAATCCCACCAGTTGAAAGAAGGAAGAAGGGCTCAACGCTTTAATACTACTCTGTCATTATTTATATAATTAATATACAGATAATTTAAACAACTGTTACTAGAGAAACATGTAATGTTATATTGGATAGACCAAAGAAAATAAAGAATAAACTTAGTTTTACGTCAGTCCGCGTTATTTCATAGAGACCTTAGACGTTATGATAAAACTTTCACAGAAATAGGATAACTTAGTTTCGTATGACGAAGTAAAAAACTTGCGCACAACTTATTTGTTTTTAGAATCTTGTCAGCCAGTAAACGACGAGACTTGCATGAATACTGAATTGTATCTCAGTAGGTAAAACACTACAATTTTCCTATTAGTAAGTGTAATTTTAATTAAGACTTTGTTTTGAACAAATGATGTACCTATCATGTTACTACTATTATAACTATTAAGTCGCGAAAGGATGTATGGATGTTTGTTACTCAATCACATAAGGCTACTTTTTATTCCACAAAAATATACGGCTCCTGTGGGATAATGTTAACTTTGATGTGGACAAAGTCGCGGGCGGAAACTAGTTTGAATATAATCCTAAAGTACTTTGCAACTAAATGCTAACGGAACCATTATTAAACAGCTATTTATTTTCAAGGTAACATTTAGAGCAAATTTCTAAAAACTTTTAACATTTTCAAACGACATTTGCACAAAAGGCACTCTCAACAAAGGTTCTCTTACTCAAAAACACCGAAAGGAAATCCCTTTTCATGATATTACTGCTCTCACAGAAGTATTAACAACTTTCTGAATGCAGATAAAATTTAAACTGAGCTGCTCTCTGCTCTTTATTACATCACCGCTTCGACGCCATTACAAAGTTCCAGAATATTTCAAAGATGTCAGTTTTAATTCCTCTCGTTAGATGGCGCTGCTGGACGAAGGTTAAACCTATAAATCGTTGATAAGATCCGTTTGATGAACTTAAGAAGAAAGGGCGTTATCATAGCTTTTTGTTTTTATGACAGCGCTCTGTGAAGTACCTCAAAACGAAGTCAATTTGTGACGAGGGGAAATTGGATTAATATATTTTTTACTAGTGGTGACTTAGGTAAGTACTTTATTCTTGTTTGTAAATTTTTCGTCTTATAGTTGTCTGTTTCTGGATTTGGCATGGTTAGAAATATACGTTTAATAACTGAACCTACTTGAGTATGAAACAAAACTATTAATATTACTTATTAATTAAATAAAAAAAGAAACATTATAAAACTCCTAAACTACTTAAGTAGTACATAACATTCCCAAGTTAATGGAATTATAAGTTTCTGTCACAGAAAATGGTACTTAAAACAAACTAGCAAATAGTCTAAATCAAGTTAACCCAACTACAGAAGACCACAAGACAAGTTTGTCGCCACAACTCCTCAGTAATCAGCTTTTACTCACTGAGGCATTAGTTCAGTTCGACAGTTGAGCCCTGTGGCTGAACCGCTGACGTGTGGCTGATGACATTATCTTACTGCTTTATAGATTGTTAATTGTGTTGCTGTAAGCGTGAGTGAGCGTGAGTTTTCAGCACATTCGGTATTATAGCAAAATATTTACTATTTAGGGTAAGCTCTAAAAATATCGATATAATTCTGTACTACTATAATAATGCTAAAGAGTTTTCTTGTGTTAGTTTTAATGCGCTTATCTCTGGAACTTTCAGTCGGATTGGGAAACAATTTTTTTATATAATGATGATGCGTTGAGCAATATTATGGCCTAAACAACGTCACGCTACGACCCACTTAACCAAAATAAAAAGAATCAATTTATCCGAAATCATTAAAAGACAGTCACAAACACACGTAACAAGGAAGTCATTCGTACGCAAACGCACCAATTGCCTCACTCTAGTGCACCCTCACATGAAGTGTGAATTCAAACTTCAATGGTCGCTTCACACGAACACACACGCAGATCAAACGCACACAAACAGCCGCAGACAGTCTGAATGACTTTTTTCCTTTTCCACTCCAATCTGCTTTTGCAATGTCTCCTATTTGTCTAGGCTGCCAACACAAACATATCACTGCTTCCCACCTCGATCTTAACACATCCTGATAAAGGTCAAATTAGCCTGATCCGATAGTAGATGGGAGGCTATGGACCGCCATGCCACTCGTGAGCCTGGGAGATCAATTATGCATGCCATGACAAGAGATGGTGGCTTAAATAATAAAGGGGATCTATTCAAAGTGACGGCAGATTTGATACGACTAATTATTTAAGCCGGGGATACAGAATCGGTTTTAGTGCTTACCTATGAATATGATTTTGAGATAGCGATCAAGTTTTATAAGAAGCAGGTGATACTGTGCCAACCCGAATGTTGACAATGTTTCAACTTTAATATTACCTATCTGTAAAACATAGTTTGTGCACTTTTAAAATCTTAAAAATAAAAAAAAAAACTTTGCAAATTCTTTAAAATTCCTATGTTTTTAAATAACTCGAATAAGTATATCTAGATTTTAAAATTACCATTTTATGTTGCACAGTTACATCAAGTTTCGAAATCAGAAAGTCCGCTAGCTACACTACATTAAAGTAACTTGTTAAGACGCCATAGCGAGGCACGAGGATTGCTGCGTCCATCCCATGGGGACTATCCATTCAACGGCGTAAAAAGTAACGTATTTTCCCTTTCCCGACGCGTTTTCATGGCAAAAAACTTGCCTTGTCGTGTGCCCGTCGAGGCTGTATTCACACGGACTGGCCGGCTCACATGCTTGCCTACAATCCTGGCTCAAGTTGCCCATTATACTTGTGGATGGAATCACAAACTTAAAGTTTGTTTGTAGACGTTTGACCCTCCGATATATTATTAAACTTTCAGGAAAGTTTCAGCAACCGATCGCTTAGAAGTTGGAAAAGATAAACTGTCTTGTTATTCTTATACCGCGGGACACAGCCACGAATGTATACACGGTAATTAAGAATAGTATTTGACTATTCATACTTATTGGTGCTGTGTATTGCTATTCCAAAAATATGGCTAGATTATATTCCTACTTAAACCTTTTATGTATTAAAAAGTCACATTCAGCCAGTCAAATATGTAAACTCTTCGTGAAATCAAAAGTTAATTAGAGTTTCCAAGAATAAACAATATCCTTTACGTAGAGAAAGCTAAAGAACAATTCCCTTTGTCATCTCCTATTCAACAGAGGTAGATGTGCGCACACATCGACATCGCCCGACGAGTAATAAGCCCTTATACATAAACACAAAGTTGTATTAGATATTAGTCGCAAGGTCGCACATATGCCTAGACGCCGCCGCAAAATTATTAATATGTCATGTCCCTTGACAAAAAGGTATTACGTGCGCTAAAGATATTGATCTTATGTTAGTGTTGTGTCGTAATGATGCTTGTCTTGCCTTGATCTTGGATATTACAGTGTCTCGGTTAGCTAGCAGGGAAATATTAATAATTATTATGTGGATTCTATACGTGTGTGTAGGGTTTTCGTTGTGTTTTAATCTCAATTGGTATCGGTGTCGATGTCGTAAGCCTAACAGCTGGTAGTTACAAGTTCGATGCCAACTGAATTTCTTAGAATAAAATTTTGGTGTTTTTCGAAGTTTGGAAATAGGTAGAGTGACTTATAAAGCTCATAAAGTCGTTGGTTCCATATACCTCTTCCTGGTCCGTTGCGTAAATCCGATTGCAATCCCATCGGACTATAAGAGTAAGGGTAGAGAGTGTGCACTTGTGTTTGCGCACAGTAATAATATCTCCTATGTACTTGGCTAGCCTCCATTATGATTGCCCGCCGCTGCTGTGACTTTTCACATAACTGACGTGAATCCAGTCATAATTTCACGTAACGTGATGTCATATTGAGGTTAATCATGAAAATAATTAAGAACCAGGACATTTTTTGCATGTCATTGTAGGTATATACACGCTCCCGTATTTTGTTATTTGCTAGTATACGTATACATCGCTCATTGTTCTGTTTTATATTAATTAAATTCTTTTTTGTGAACAGTAATAGAATCGTGTTTTATGTTTAAAAAAAACATGATTATTATTTCAATCACTCTATAACATGATTATTTTCTTTATTCTATAAACGACTTTAAAGCTAGGCAGACTAGGAAAGTATTTTCAAACAATATACATATTTGATTACAAAGTTACCGAAATCTACGCTCGGCTCGTGACGAATTCCCTAATTACTCATTTCAACTCGTAGACTGCTACGGCGTAGCAGCTCTACGAGTGTCGTAGACCTTTGCGTTAGCGTTGGCTGAAGTAAATAGAAAATTAAACTTAATGATTATTAATTATAGTATTCATTTTCAAATACCAAGTACAATTTATAGTGGATAATCTACTGATATTCTAATTTTGAATTAACAATCTTCTAGAATAAAGTACATTAAAAAAATAAGTTTGAAAAAATGTTAAAAGTTAAAGTATCGATTTGAAAGTAAATTTGCATGTTTTTTACTCTATGTTTAAGGCCTCAATTATATCAATTGATAGTATTATCTCTCTTTAACAAAAAAGCAAACAATTCCTCTATACCTACTAAGAGATTTTTATTAGTATTTTGACACGAAAAAAGAAGCAAAAAAAAATAAACTTGCCATGAACAACAAACTAGACCGTTGACCTGGATATCTTCAGTGCGGTTCCGTATCGCGTTACATCGGATTCATGAGGAAGAGCGGTAACATTGTCAGATCTATGATTGTAACTGAATAACCAAGTCAAGTGGACGCCTCGATAAGGACTGAACAGTCAGGAGTTTTGTGAATCGACTGACCTGCAGGTCTTAAAGGCTTACAGCTCGTATTTCCGTCGTCCCAAATGTCAGCTTGTGTCGTCCGCTGACCTGATTACCTCCAGGACTTGTTCACAGTCGCATCACGTAACGTTCTCGCGATAGTGTTGCTCGCTACGGCTTGTTGACGGCCCGACTGATGGGGACAATGACTGGCGTCAAGCCAACGTCGAACATGTTAGATAAAATATAGAGTTTAAGTTTCTTAAGAGTATTATTTTTAATATTTTAACTTTATAACGGATGTCAAAAGACACTTAATGTAGCTGGAAGTTAGATCTACTTCCCATCATTATTATATTTTTTTTCTTCTGAACCGTATATTGGATCCTACAGAGATAATAAAAATCAATGTTCCAATTAATTCGTATTTTTTTTTATTAAAATGCAAATCTGTAACTTGGTAACTCCCCCTCATCAAAGTCAAAGCCATCCTTTTCTGTTGCCCATGTACCCATAAGCACAATGTTTTCAGATAAAGTTTAAGTAAAAAAAAATATTATTAGATCATTTACATGCACTTTTGAATTGTCAAGAAGTCGGTCAGTTAGTCAGAAAGTTGTTTGATTTACATGTTACTAAATGTGTTGATTCCCAGCAATTATTTTTCTTCAAACTTACTTAGTTTGGAGGGCAGTATGCGTAGTTAACTATTTGATGTGTCTACATCCCGTATAAATTAGTTGTTGCTAGTTTTCTGACACATGTGGCGGGCAGAAGATGGCCGATAAGTTGTTCATCTCAGAGGTTCCTTAGGTCTCACGTGCTTTTAATTTCATTTTGATCCGTACTTTAACCTGAAGTGAGCTTATAATAGCACAAGAAGCTCTTTTTCTAAGAAATATAATTATTTTATTCCAAAATCTCTAAGAAAATAATAGCATTGAAACATTTTGTCAATCCATTAGCATCTCGCTTAATGGTGTACGTAATCAATCGTTGATTTATTAATTAAACTGTTTGGTATTCTGATAACCCTGTAATGCCGAATGATATTAATAATATCCACAGATACAAGCAACACTCGTGAGCGTATCCGCCGACACATTATATATCCATTTCACTTCGGCGACTATCGCAGGCGTGGGAGGGTTAACATCTGCTGTTTTTCTTACCCCAACACATTATTCAAATTACGTATAAGTAAAATTACTTGTAACACTTAGCTCGCATAAATATTATGTGAACAAAGTAAGAAAAAAGTCGAAAGTTATTCCAAACTCGTATTAAGTACGAAAGAAAACATGAACCTCGGAGTATAGTAACGGAAGTAATAGTTAGGGGTTCCGCAGTAAATATCAACGATAACATTTGTTATATCATGTCGACAAACATTTTATATCTTGAGAAATGTTTTGATTGCTCGAAAGATTGTTGTTTTAAGATGTGAGCAGGTTCTGAAGTAGCGATGGAATGCGCCGATAAAAGGAACCATTAAGTCTCTCGCTATGAATAGCTGCTATCATAATGCAGTCTCGCGGGACTCGTAAATCAACTAACCAACACCGAGCATTTATTTGGCTGGATGATATTATATGGTAACCCTCTTGCAAGTGGTTTATGATATAGATGTTAACTCTGGTATAGGTACAAGGGTTAAACGTGTCTTGATCAAAAGGCTGCAGTTATTTTAAAATAACCCTAAACCGTCTGTTAGCCCCGGTCCGACCCTGTTGGTCTCGGTCACAACTGTTGTTGCTGAGTGCGTGTGGATCATGGATTCGATTCGCAGGTCGGGCAAAGTGTTATTGGATTTTTCGATTATGAATTTTTGAGTTAGGATCCTACCTAACTCAGTTCGAAACTTCGTTTGGAGTTTCAAAGTTGTTTGAGTGACACTCCCGTGTCTCGGAAAGCACGTAAAATCGTTGGTTTCGGCGATCATTCGTAGATCAACCGTCTTTATGGGAAGTCTGCTAACCAGTCTTTCTTAGAGGTATCGTCTACCTAGTGACTAAGTAGTGAAAGTCCAATAGGCAGTGCCTCCATGTAGTCTGGTATTCAGCTGCATCTCATTAGACTGGAAGCTGACCCCAACATAGTTGGGAAAAAGCTAGACACAATTAAGTTTTTATATCTCCATACTTCAACAATTAAAACAACATTCAAACCACAAGTCAACGTAGTACAGAGCGTGCTAGGAAACGACATCAAACAAAGAAAACTTAGTTTGTAATAACCGCTATAATTATTATGTATCAAACTTGACGTCTGTTGGCATAAATTGATATCGTTTTAACAATCTATACGTATATACCTCTAGAACCTTAAATTGGGGCACCCTCAATTTTTTTGTTTAAGGGTAATTTTTTTAAATGCTTATGAATTTGAAACAATAATGACACTTAAACGATGGCTAACAATGATGAGCCAAAGCAAACTATTTGAAGTTGATGTATTTTAGATTTTTGATTTTACACCTACCCATAGCAAGCCTCGATTTATTTATTTATTTAAACTTTATGCAACAAAAAGTTACAAAGACGGATTTAATACCTTAGGCGTTCACTTAGTCTCGATTTAGGGAGTGTTATATCCTAATACATAGTAAATTTCCATAAATTTAATTAAATATCTTATATATTTTAATATTATTATTTATGAGCATGAGGTCTTGGGTTCGATTCCCAGGTCGGGCAAAGTGTTATTGGGTTTCCATCAGGAATTTTTCAGTAGCAGCGTCGGAGCCTGGATTTGTGCCCTCTGCCTAACCCTTCGAGGATTACAGGCGTGATGTTATGTTTATGTATTAAGTATTTAATTATTTGTTATTGTTATTATCTTTTTATTTAGATTTTATTGACTTAACTCATTAATTTAAATGGATTTAAATTGCTGGATTATTTTTTTAAGAAACTATTTTTATTACTAACATATTTTTAAGTTTTCTGCTGCTACATAATATAAACATTCACAGTCTCAAATAAATGATATGAATGATATTCATAATAATAAATAATAATATCGCATGTAATACTTCCTTACTGCCCGGAAAACAAATAAAACAAGGAAACGTATCAGCTACTTAATGCGCCGTAATAGTAAAAGTCTGAGAGGAATGTGTTTCGTAATGGTGTGAAAGCATGGGTCGTGTGCGTACTTGTGCGTGATTACAATCTATGGCACTAACAAGTGCAAGTTACTTGAGTACGCATGGCGTTACGTTGACAAGGGTTGAGTCGGTACTTTGTTTTGTTTTTTTATGGGGAAGTAAAGTTTTTTTTTAACTGTCAAACCCTATTTCTTATTATTATCACACAAAACATCTACGATTTTATAATAAATACTGACTTTATTTATGATGAATGAAAGTATAAAATTATAGCTTTAGTACCTGTTATTTTCAAAGCATTATTTGTAAAACAGGAGGACTAGCCATGTGCCACAGACTATACAAAGAATAATATTACACCTGCGGTTCCTAATGGGTGCAGTAGTGTTGTAATTAGCTTTAAAGCATTACGTAAACGCCACGTTAGAACTGCATAAATGAACAGCTAAAAGTTAATAAATTGCATTTGCATAACATGCAAGCAAAGACTCTTTAGAAAGAAACATGAGCATGATATGAATTAAAACATGACTGTTTCATTCAAATCACAAAATGATAATACGTTATATTCGTTCAATTTTGAACCCAATTCTGTCAAAATCTCTCAAACACATGTCGTATTTCAACAAATGTTTGTCCGGAACGTGCAATGTTTAGAAAGTTACTCAAACCCTGTGTTCTGTATAAACAAAGGTTACAAATTACATACCATTAGCCAGCAGCGCTGTTCCTAGTCATTAATGATGACACATATAGCTCTAGCTGTGATGCTGTGCGTTTGACACACTTCCCCGCTACCTACACCTGAGCTACAGGCATTTGAGATGAATTTGGGCTTTATCCTTTGTTTATAATAATGATAAGTAACGGAAACGTAGATTGTCTCAATCGTTCCTTATCAGAACGACACAAATAATGCCAAAATAACGGAATACTTTCACGACCAATCGAAAACAATTAATATCAGCTGACAAAATGTACAAAACATTAAAAGTAACCTCACATTTCCACGTACTATCGACGCCCGAATACATTGCCTCGTACATAAACTCAACATCAAAATTTAATTACGGGTGCACTCATAAAGACTTTAACCCTGCATTCCGCCGGTCACACTTAATTACTACGTACCTATTTTAACGCGATTTTTTCGTGCCTTTCTTTCGCACAAACGGTGGTATCGGTTTGCAGGAGAGGGATGGACACAGTGGATGGTAAAAGAGCGCGTTTGCCGAACACCCGCCGGCGGTGGCGGCGCGAGGCTGACTAAATCTGTGTCTCTCTCAAGCCAGGTCAGGTCAGACGTAGCGCCGCGTCCAGAGGGCCAACATTTCCTGAATAAATTGTGTAAATATTTTAACATGGGCCCGGTGTTTTCAGCGGCAATTTGACGGGACGCCGTTCGTCCTAACAAATTTGTAACTGTCGGTACGAATTTTATTGTGTCCGATTTATTTGGCCGCATGTGTAAACACGTAGGGATCAAACGCGTCCGTCTAATTTCGTTTGATGTTTCAATTTAGAGGATTAACCGTTTAGATTACATTTTTAAAAGATTTGGGATTATAAAGTAAACAGCGGTCGCTGGCGCGTCAAACGATTTGGTGGGAAAGTGGCTCGAAGGAAATTATTTTATGCAGTGATATTTTAAATATATTGTCTGAAATATTACTAGTATAAGTACTGAACTTTTGAAGTGATTGGTTCGTAAAATAATAAGCCACAATATTGGGGTATTTGTAAAAATAAATCAAAATTAAAAAAAAACCCATTACAAAATTAAATTAAAATATTAAACTGAAACAACAATTATCTAAAAAGGTCTTTTGTGTATAGTATGTATTTGCATTTAATGTTAGCCAATCTAAAAACGAAATTCATATATGCCAATAATATGTTGACTCGATGCGTCTCAATAATCGAAAGTGTTCTAAATCTTGGTATAAGCACTCGGCGTTTGTAAACTCCACATAATCCGCAGAGGGGACTCGAGCAAACATTCGTAGGAACTCAATCATGCGACGTCCATATGGATGCAGCTTTATTCAGCATCCCGCGCACACAGGCGCACCAATCAGCACGCACACAGCTACCGCATTCTTCGGAAAATTTGATACATTTTTGAATGTGTGTGTAACAAGTGTCGGTGTATATACAGGGATTGCGTAGTGTTGGTTTCCCTGAAAATGGCCGCCGTGGAAAGCGCGCATGCGTCCGAAAACCATATCTCGTTGCAGTTTAAATCTTTATCGCTGTTTGAATTTAGACTCTCCGCCGTTAGTAATAAGTGTTATCGTTGTCTTTTAGGATAATAATTAGTAAGTTGGTAGTAAACACGGCGGGTTTTTGAAGTTCGGACTTGAGTAAGGTAAAGGACACTTCTTGACGTTGGTGGCGTATAGAGAATTAAAATGAGTGCTCGCACAGCTACAAACTTAAAGCGCGGTTAGCGATACACGCGCTGTATACGTCACGCCGTGCAAGTTTACATACTTGCTGCTGCGAAGCCTGCCACAAAATCATCCTATAAAACTTTATCTGAACATGATGAATATGCTGTATGATCACCATATTATGTCACTGTCAATTTATTATCAAAGTCAAAAAAGTCAAGTTAGTACTTAAAGAGTAGTATTTAATAATAACATATTACTTATGTTAACAATGAGTATCTGTACGCGTATATTACTAAATGTAACTTGTTTGTAGACGCTTTGGGTTGACCCACGGTTGACCTGTAAAGTCTACAAAATGTTTAATAAATAAATAAAGTCAAAACATTTATTTTAATTAGACCATTTCAAGGCACTTCTGAATTGTCAAGGAGTCAGTCAGTTAGTAATAATTAGTGGTAGTTACAGTTTTGAGAAATGTCCTATTATCATTCACCAAAGTATTGCATTACTATAAGGGACGTAACACAAATCACATAGCGGCTCGCGGACACACTTATCAACTAGGTTTTTACAAAATCCTGGTTATATTATTCTTGTTGTTTCTATATGTGAAAACAATGTTGGTGAATAGCAATATATAACCATAAAAAATGTCAGCCATGGCAGTTAAGAGATGACCAATCCCAACTGACAGCGCCTGTTCACGAACATGACTGCCCATCAAACTAAGTAACTTTGTGAACTTATATTTTTGGTGTGAAAAATTAATGTTTATGGTAGCGCACAATGTGACTCACGCAAAACAGTATGCTTACAGGTGCATGCAATGGTACTGGGGTTAAGGTGGTTTAAAAGGTCTAATAGGAATATTAAAACTGGTTATATAAAAGTACAACAGTACTGCGACGGGTTCGTGGACTGCGATGATAGCACCGACGAGAACTTTTGCGGTAAGTCAATAGGGTAGATGACACCACCAATCAATTGTCGTACTTTTTATGATCTGTCAAAACGCGGTTCTAATATAAAAGTTAAAACTAAAAGCAGAAATAAACATGATGGGAACAACAGGTAATTTTCAGCTTTGTTAGTTCAATTCGCCTATTTACATTTGTAATAATTCTATGAACAACTATTATTGATACAGGCCAAAACATTTTAAAATATTTAGAGAAATAGGTATGTAACCAATTTTTGTCCAAATGTCAATAAAATTGCAGGACCCACCGTGGAAAACTAGACAGTAAAGTATATTGTTTATCAAGCTGAATTAATATTCTATTTTTTTATTTGAGCTTCATCTAATTAGTGAACGCAAACACAAAGAGTGCAAGTGAACTAACTACATAAACGCGGACGTCAAACGAGATTGTAAAATTTTACGTTTGATCCCCTTCGACGAGTTGAGGACAGATCGTTTGACAGACACTACCTCGGGAACTGTTTGATATGATAGCGGAAACGAGAACATGACTAGGTTTCATTAAACACTAAATCCAGATTATAAGACTGTTGCGAAAACTTTAACTAACTTTATCGATCAATAATGATATAGAATCCTTAAAAAGGTTGATAGAATATCGTGATGTTAAGTGAACTTGTATCTTTTACTAACTTCTGCCCGCGACTTCGTGCACTACTTTCTTGGTTACTGCTTCACTCCCGTCGGTCGTAGAGTAATGTCATATAGCCTATACTATTTCACATGAAAAAAATTCTTCTGCTTTAATTTATTAGCATAAATTGTAAATAATAGCTATAATAAAAGTGTAAAAAAAAATGAAACCTATTAATATCACTTGCCGGCTTCCACAGTGTCGTCAAACTCGAAGCTATATTCACTTGTGTCCGCGACATCGTGGTAGTTCTCACCAGTTGAGATGACCGCTAGCGCCGGCGGGTCGCTCGTCACTTTATACGTTCAGCGGAATTGCAGAAACGCTCCGCATCTTAATATTCATGTCGGATGCTGCACTCTTGATACGTGCGAATTGATCCGTTGAGGATGTGACATGAAGGAATTAAATGGATTGATAAAAATGGAACTCTATGGGAATAATCATGGAGTTTATTATGCGGGGCGCAGACAGACACATCACTAACCGTCAACTATGCTTATTGTCTATCGAACTAAGTAACACTAAGCAAAAAGTATAGCTGGGAAATGACTTTTATTTTTTCTGTGACAAATCTTTATAGTAGTATTAATAGGACTCGTGGAGGTAGTGTATTCGTAAAAAAATCTAAAAAAATATATAATTTTGACTTTCAATATCTCCGTAACTAAAAGATAAAAAGGTATGGTCCAGAAAAAAAAATCGCAATGATAGTAAGAACAAATATCTAACAAATATCTAACTCCGTTAAGTGTCACTTTTCAGACAAAACCTGTTATAATATAATATGTAGTTTATGAAATAAAAATATAAACTTTAAGTTACTTATATTTATCGGAGTGTGGCATATGTTTTAAGTCATAGACAATATTTTGATGGTCGTAAACTAAACTTATCTACTTGTCATCTTCGAACATCAGGTAAGTTGACAGAAGGTCAATCGAGCTAGTTTATCAAACTTCTACGTCCCTTTGCTGATATATTGCTTTCAGACTTCCACGTCTGTTTTTGTCCTCCCTAAAGAGTAGACCTACTGCACTAATCTGTCTGCGGTGTCTGTAGGTACCACTGAGCTAGCCTGCGGTAGCATATGGCAGAAGCAATTTATCACACGACCGCTGTTCTGCGGTCGACCAATTAGTGCATACACACATGTATAAGTACGAGTGAGGAGAAGGGGGGGGGGGATAAATAGTAGGATTATGAGCGATATTATGTTAACGAGGATTATTGGGATTCCAACGGTGATGTGGAGAAGGAATAGGTACCTAAGTGGTCGAAATTTTTTATTTCAAAACTAATTTCACTCTCAACACAAGCTATTTATTTAGCCCCCACACGGTAATCAATCACGTTCTTGGAACTTCAGAACTCAGATATTGTTTACCTCAAAAGTTAATTTTACCTTACAACACAAGCCTAACAATTCCACCTTGTTATTCAATACTAGTCGCAGGGTATCAGATTCAATTTACTGTTCACAACAAAATGAACAATGTTTACTGTCTCGTTAGGTCTCAATTATCTTGATATAACAACTCAGTAGTTTTCTGTTCGCTATTATTAGAAACTCGTAGCCCCGGAGCGTCGTAGTACTACGACGTCTACGACGTAGCGCGGCGTAGCGCTCGTAGCCAATCGATTATTACATAGTCTGCGAAATTAAATGAGCTTCTTGGACTTTTTAATTTAAGTAAACGTTAATATTCAAACACACTATGCTTTAAAATTTAATGAATATTAGTGTAATAATGTAATGTAATAATGCGTGTTTGTCCCTAATTACACATACTTTCTAAATTATGTTTTTGAAGCACATAAGAACCATCATAATATTATACCTATTATACTATGGTATTGTGGACCGAATGATTAGGAGAATCCTTTTCCTGGAGTCCGAAAAATATAATAAATTAAAATGTTGTTAGCCACGGAATAAGTCTCGTAATTAAAATCTATCTTTTCCATTAATTCTCAGTCAGATGTTTAGTTATTTTATTTTTAGCGAAATCAAATTGCAAATAATATAGGGTCAGTTTGGCAAAATTACACCCGTTACAAAGAAGTAGCTAAACAGAGTAATTCCATCCGTCCGCGAAATGTACAGTTTACGTACTTACGTACTTGTCGTAATAACTTACGGCAAGTCCAGTAAGCCAGTACCAATGTTCCTCATTGTACTTGTCAATAGGAAGCCAGGCCTGCACCCAATGCTATCCGAGAGTCTTTAACTGAATCCATATAGACTAATATTATAAATGCGAATGTAACTCCGCATGTTTGTCTGTTATGCTTTCATGACTAAACCGGTAAACCGATTTTGATGAAATTTGGTACGGGGTATGTTTATACCCCAAGAAAGGACATCCTTCTGCGTGGACATCCTTCCACGATAGCCGACATTTACGCTAGTATCAAATAAAACACTAACCTACATCTGCAGAACTTTAAACGAAGATAAAACGAAACGACAAACTTAACACGTAATTTTAAACCCATAACATATTACAGCGATGTTCCCAATCCCATACAGAACGATCGCCAACGATAGTGTAGATAATAATGCGGTGGCGCCGCGCCAGCCAGCGAATTGAAACATCTCTCCTAGGAGCCGCACTTAAATGCCAAGTTGCCAGCGAACATGGCAATGCCAAGAAAGCTATTTGATAGAAGACGGAACATTATGTGGACTGTTAGTGTTGTCATGGAGCGCGATAGCTGTGGTGTGCTCTTAAATCTTGGTACAAATATTTATTGCCTTGTTTATCTTTTGTTACAATTTATTGTCCTATCCATACATTGTGTTCGTGCCCTTATGTAAATGCAGTGAAAGAATATTACATGTTCTGAATTTATTCTCGATAATAACTTTACATACTAGAGCCATTCGGTTCTGTTTATTTTTCTACGTGATATCTTTATTTCTAGGATGGCCTGCGATTAGCGACTGTGTGAGTCCGAGACTGATTTTGAATTTTACCTCAGATATAAATAATCAGAAATTGTTGGCAATTTATGAATAAAAATAATAAATATAAAACTCAAGATTAGATTAAAGGTAACGTAAGGTTCAATATTTTTATCTAAAACCTTTGGCTAATAGGTAGAGAATCTATTGTCTCCTAGTTAGAAAAAAATATTATTGTTATGAGTTATAATAAGTTATAATAATGTGTGATAACCAAAAGCCTTTAAACAAAAACAGATTTAAAAAAAAAAGTTTAAGATACATCTACTCTTTCATACGTGCCAACAATGGCTCACTGATATATCTGTCAGTAGTACGAGTACTTATGATTATTTATATCTCCAACGATCTTTTATTACGACGTATTCTCTGGCAGATGTGATCTTTTTGGCCTCATGTTTATGTATTGTTTAGCAATCACATAGAGGACGGAAAATGTCAGCACAAAAATATATTCAAAGATAAAGTTTTTTATTCAAGTATTTTTTTTTGTAAGGAATAACGCATGGACTTTGAGTGGCACAAAAACACAAACACACGAATTAATCGATTTTATTTTTCGTTTCCTTTAAAATATTTACATTAGCAAACACGTAGGCAGTGACAGTTAACATAAGACTTGAGTAGATCAGTTTATTGCTATAACTATTGTTAACTACGGTTAAATTATTACAAGAGTATAAAACAAGTTATGTCTCATATTCACTATAAACGTTTGAGTAGATATACCTATGGCTCGACACAAATTTAGTTTACTGGGACAAAATCATGCTCAATTCAAAACTTTAGATAATAGCTTCGAAATAAATATTACCAAATTAATATTACTTTGATGCCTGAGAAAAAAATTGTTCTTGAACACTCAGCATTCTTTTTTTTAAATCTCAAATCTTGATTGATTTGAGATCTGTGTCTGAATTATGTATTTTACAAAACGGTAAACCCATAAGACTTTCCCATTATTATATTGATCCACAGTTTAATGTGTTAGACAAAATATAGTACCAACTCACAAAAACCATCGCTGGGTGAAAGGTATATAAAATTCGTATTAAAAGTATAAAATGTAAACTTAATATTATTTTTGAGCATCTTAAAAATATTTCAAAACATATTGAACACATGAAACCAGCAGATAATTAAAACCAACGCCATCTGTCGAGCCCTGTAGTCAACAAGGAAAATCATATTTTCACATCTTTTAACACTAACAATAAAATCATCTTGTACTTATATTATTGACTTCTTATTATAAATCTACATTATGTTCTACTTTTTACAATTCGTCAGATATGATTCAGAGTTTTGTTTAGTATCCAATAACTATTGTTTAAGTGTATGAGTAAATTTTAATTTAACTGACTATGGATTTACTACAAAATTGGGAGTTTAAAAAAAGTTTCATTCCAAAAGCATTAAAAAATCATTTTAGTGACACCAAATAGGCCGCATAATTTTTTTCAAATCCAACACAGTACAAAACTTCTTAAAATATTTACATTTTTATTCTTCGTGTTAAAATCTCTTAGAGCTAAAACGGTAAATTAGCTAGGTAACAATTTAATAGTATTTCGCTTGTAGCAGTCTTTATTGTCGTCGTATTAAACGTGTATCGTAAAATCTCTTCTCTCTTGCTCCTGCCGCTGCTGATATCTGGGAAATTAAAACAGCGCCATCTAACAACTCATTGCACAATCAGTATACAAGTAAAAACACTACACCACGCCATCTAGTGACAGATTAAAGTAAGAGAATGCGAAGCAAAAGACTTCTGATTTGGAAAGTTTGTAATTTAATCGATAGATGTCTACACTTGTTGCTAAAAGAAGATTCTAGTCCTAAAAGCCGACTGTCCAATCTGTTGATCATGTCTCGTTAGTGTTAGTTATTGTATGGATAAAAAGAGAAGTTAATTGCAGAATAAGAGAGATAGATAAAAAATCCTATACCTACTCAGAAATTGGTTTACCTAATGTTGAGTTTACCTAGACGATGTGGGCGTGTGATGTCGTCGCGGTCGCCGTCGCGACTTGTCGTGCGGTCGCTGCGACACCGAGCGCGCGTCAGCCGCTGACTCCGCGCTCGAGTCCGTCACCGCGCGAAATACTTCGTCTGGAAGTACAACTATAATAAAAAAATTAGTTATCCTTAGTATCATGATGTGTTCACAGCTGGCTGATAGGATCATAACGTACCTTTCCCTGGCGTGACAGGCATCCTGTACGATACGCTGGAGTTACACTCGGCGCACGGCGATCCACTCGAGTCCGAGTCAGACTCGGAGCGACGCACCATCAGTGTCATCGCACGAGACAGCGTATATTCGTCTGTTGAATGTCAAAATAATGAAAATAGTTAAAGTTACTATGCCTTATCTGACAATTCAGTTCAATAAAGTCTACTGAAGAATATACAAAGGGGATAATTTTGATAAACAGGGTGAGAAAGACAAAATTGAGATGATCCCAAGTTACAGGAACAGAACAAGCAAAAAGAAGATTGTGAAGTGTTGTGTCACCGACCGGCGTTCTCGTGGTGCAGGTGGTGGTGCGCGCGCGGCGGCGCGGCCTGCAGCGGCGGCGGCTCGGCGCGCCCGAACGTGCGCAGCGTGCCCCCCCCGCCCGCCGCGCCCTCCTCCGCGCCCGCGCCCGTCGCGCCTCCAGACATACTGAATGTCGCATACGGACTAATCTCGTACATTTCTGGAAATAATAGATTTAACTTCACATAACATCACGCCTGTAATCCCCGAAGGGTTAGGCAGAAGTGTACCCATTAGTACACCCACATTTTGCCAGTTATGTTTTTAGTCCCATGTAATAGGGGGCGAGCCTATTGCCATCAACCGGGCACAAATCCAGACTCCGAGGCTGCTACTGAGAAATTCCTGATGGAAAAACCCAATAACACTTTGCCCGACCTGGGAATCGAACCCAAGACCTCATGCACAGCAGTCGCGCTTGCAACCACTAGACCATCGAGGCAGTCAACAGATTTAACTTGTTAATGAATTATGTCAGGAACCTTCAATAATTCTGACACGTATGTCAAAAATATAAAAGGATTTTTTCTCCATAATATGCTGCACTGATTTTAATGTTTTGTGGATCAAAATATTCTAAATATAAATATACTTTAATAACATATTATTACGATGTACCTTGCTGATCTTTCTTTCCAATAGGATGTTTGATGGGTGATGAGGTGTACACCTGCTGACAATTCCGCCGGTTATCTCTCTTCTCTATTGACTTATCCTCTTCTTCCGAAATGTCTCCCTGCTCGTAACCTTTTCTGAAGCATGTTGTTGATGAACTAAAAGCATTATATGGAGTTAATAAATTCAATTTTTGAAACAAAACCACACAAAACACTCTTCTGTCTTCTTTTGTACTAATAAAGCAAAATGTTCAAGATGAGTAGGTAATAGTATTAAAGACTAACCTTCGCTTGTACGCCACTGCTGCTACTAACAGCAGCGCAGCAAGTAGTCCACAAGCAGCAGCTGCGAACACAGCAGTCGTTCGCTCGTCGCCGTCCTCGCCCCCAGGGGGGAAGTGAGCTGGCGCTGGTATTCGATCTGGAATGTATGGAAATAGTCTTTAAGGTCTAGCAGGCAACAAGTTAACCAATTTTTTTATTTATACTGTTCAATTGTATTGCATTTGCAGGGCAGATCATGCTAGGTCCATGATCTGCCCTGTGATCTAACCTTGATGCTGTAACCTAGGAGGTTACAGCATCAAGGTAAATAGGTGTCGTTATGGAAATAATAAGTACATTTTTTGCCAATAACATATTATGCCCATAGGATTGCTCTTCAAACACTATATTATGTAGATTATGAAATATAACAGCGCACCTCCTTCCTCCGTCAATGTAGAGAAATAATAATTCCCCAACGTAGTCCCCGCGGCACTGGTGGCAATGACTTTTAGATGGTACCACGTCGCCACCGTTAACCCACACAGGACAGTTGGCTGAGCTGCTGGTGATACTGTCTGGGTGATCCATGAGGACTCCTCAAAACTCCTTACAGATACCGCGAACTGCGTGAGAGGACAACCATTGCTGTCCCAGGTAAGCAGGTTGAGGCGGACGCACGAACTGTTGGTTGTTATAAGGTCCTTTTCTGGTGAAGCTTTTGATGCTGAAATTGAGATGATAGTTTAAGATAATACCTTATTGATAAGATAAAGTTCCTATTTATTTTTATTTATAAAATTCGAAGTCCTTCCAAGATGTACAAATGGAAGACAGTGATCTACATTATCTTAGTGTTTGAAAATTCCTCTTACGTCCTCCTTTGGTTGAAACAATAAGCTCATCACTGGGTGGCGATGATCCGACCGCATTGTACGCCGTCAGCCTTAATTTGTACAACGTGCCACAAGCCAACCGCTCCAGGGTATGCGTCCGAGTGTCTGCTGGTAGCCGTGTCGTGAACCATTTGACGTCATCAGAGCGGGAGTGCTCGACCAGGTAACCTGGAGATAAATCACTCGTTGATTTTAATTTAATAGATTTAGTTGGATAGTGAACGTGAACGTTGCTTGCTAAAGCAAGCTGGCTAAAAGATTTCTATTCTAAACTCTCTGACAAACCATTATTCGTATTTAGAATTAAAATAAAATAAACGAATATTTTTTATACGATGACAACTGTTTGGTGATTAGCTCAGCTGGGAGCAGTAGAGTCACAAGCTTTTCAATACAAATAGGTATAAATCCGATCGTTTGTTTCACTGAGTACCTATATTATTTGTGGGTTACTTGCAAGTAACCCCGAAGGTGGATTTCGGTACCTCGGTCACGTCCTAGTGATCACAGTACACACTTATAAGGTAGACCATTCGCTAGTTTAGTAAGAAGAAGAAAACAATGATATGATTATATAGATATATCAGATAGATAGAAAAAGTCTAAGACACAAACCTAGAATAATGTCTAATCATTCTTTGGCTATAAAATTTGCTGATGTTTATTATTTTATCTTACCATGTAAACTAGACCCTCCTGTATGCGGCTTCTCCCACACCAGGTGTAACCTCGCCGGTGCAGCAGCAGCTAGTCTAAGTTGCGGTCTCGCGGGTACTCCTAGTACCCGCAGCTCCCAGCTGGCGCGCTCCTCGCCCCAGGGGTTCCGCACGGTGCACGTGTAATTGTCAGCTGAACCGCGGTCTACCTCTGAACGCCAATAGTAAATGTTTTAAAAGATCAAATTTATGTTAGTTTCCTCGTTATAATGTTTTAGCTTATAAAGTCATCTTAGAACACTAAATTAGGAAGTCTGGGGAACCGCCTCTCATCTGCGATCATTTTCAGAATTCAAATGATGAAAAATATATAGAACTAACTTAGTATGATAAGGTATGCCCCATCGATGAGGTAGTTGCTATCGTGTGCCAGTGGCGGGGCAGGGCGGCGGCGCGACCAAGCGCGGTGTGGGGGGGGCGCGCCGGCTGCTGAGCATGGCACGCGCGCTCGGCTTCCAGCGCGTGCTTCTAGCCGCCGACCGAACGAAGTTATTTTCGCTGGCGCTGTGGAATACAAGAATGATTATTTTAATTCAAGACCAAAAATTTGTAATAGCTACTCCACATTTATTGGTCCTTTTCTGATTTAATTACTTAAAAATATATTTTTTTATTTAACGTAATGTAGTGCAACATAAACCTCACCTCTGGCGTTTGGCTTCCTTGCCACAATAGCACTCATCTCTCCCTCCCCAGACGCAGTGGCTGCCGTCACCCAGAACTCATACACTTGATGTTCCTGGAGACCTCTCACTTCTACCTGGTACTCTTCTTCTTCATCTTTGTGGTGAACTATCATCTGCGAGTGTTGGCCTGTCCTGTTAAATAGGAAAGCACAAAAATTTTATAATGTAAAAGACGGTTATGACATTTTCTCTCTAAAGCACATTTCCTGAATATTTGCATGGTACATATAAGTACTTACGCTCGAATAGTGGCCTGGTTCAAAATATTAAATACATTATCATTATGAGAGACAAACCTCTGTGGTCTATTGTAAACGGTGTAGTGCTTGATCTTGCCGTTCTTCTGCAGCGGTGCCAGCCAGCTGACGATCACCGTGTCTTCAGAACTCGCCACTGCTTTTATGTCCATCGGAGCTCCCGGTACTGAAAATGTTTAAAAACATAAACATCATTAAAATGTAAGTAAGTTACGTTTTTGTTCGCATTAATTTGGGATTTCCTAATCGTTCATTTATGGGACTAATGTTAAGCACTCACTGTCTTCATGTGTGACGCAATAAACCGGTTCAGAGGTAGGCCCCGTGCCTGCCGCAGTTCTGGCTCGCACTGCTATGCTGTAGTTGGCAGCTCTTTGTAACGCTTGCAGGACAGTCTCCATGCCGCCAGAGCGACGGGTTTCTACTTGACTTTCTAGTTCGTCAACCGTCTGTGGAGTGTGCATATAATAATAGATAATATATATAAATTATTGATATAAGTACCTACATGTACAATTTTGTTAAGACGTAATAATATTTTAAAGTCAACGCACCTCATAAAGTACTTCATATCCGAGCAGCACTCCCCCTCTCGCCACGGGCGGTGGCGGCTCCCACCACACGCGCACCGACTGCGCTGACAGCGGCTCGCAGCGCACGCGCTCCGGCGGGGCTTCGGGAGCTAGACAGGTACAAACAATAAACTAACTACCGAGTCCAACATATAAGGAACACAAAAAGCGGTCTTCAGACTGTTGACACTACAAAGGTTTACAAAACTGGTTTAAAAAAATTAGGTTGCGGTTAGAATGTTCTGTAAGTTAATTTACCGCCCAAGTAAATTATTTGATAATTTATTAGGAAAAACTACTTGTAAAGTTAGTATCTGACCTCCTTCCAAGGTTGTGGCAGTGAGCGGCGCGCAGGGCGGGCCGGCGCCCACGGCGTTGAAGGCGCGCACCCGCAGCTCGTACTGCGCGTGCGTGCGCAGCGCCACCAGCAGCGCGTGCGCCGCGCCCCAGCCCGCCGCCGTCAGCGCCGACGTCGTGTTGTCCGCGGTGGAGGACGCTTCGTGCCAGGTCACTACGTAGCCTAGAAGTTCACCGTTCCAGGATTCCTGGGGTGGTGCCTGTGTAACAATTTTATTATTTAAAATTCCTAAAATTTCGTAGTGAATAGAAAACAAATCAAGGCTGACATTTTAGTTAAGCTCTTTGCAAATAAAAAGAAATTGATTGTCAGTAAAAATCATACTAATAATATTTTTTTTTCACATTAAATTATAAATAGTTTTAGAAAAACATTTCACCTGCCATTTGACGAGCAATTCCCCTGGCGCGGTCGCTTGCACCTGGACGTTGTGAGGAGGTTCAGATGGAGCTGCGAAAGTACGTTAGATACTGGTCAGTTCTATCGACATAAGTTTCATGAATAATTCATTCGTCAAATTGTATGTGAGAATCAGATAATTATAAACTTCGTACCTTCTTCCATAGTTTGCACAATGACGGGATCCGAGTAGTCACTGTCTCCTATAGCGTTAACTGCGGCGAGTCTCAGCGCATACGCAGTGGCTGGCCGGAGACCTTCCACTCGGTATTCTAGATACACTTCTGTGCCGGAGTCTGAGTCTTGTCTGCAAATAATAACACTCTTCAGGAAGTTAAAACAAACTTATACCTACTAGCCCAGTTTTCAAAACCCAGAAAGTCAAATAGATAGTTTTTGTTCTGCAAAACATATTCTTGTAGAGATGCAAGTTAGTGTATTTTAAGTTATTCAATATTCTTTCACCTCTCCAGTACCCTATCTGCGGGCACATCTCTAGTAGGCGCCTCAGCCCAGTCCCCCGCGTCAGGTCGCCTCGAGTCCCCCACGACTCTGTATTGCAACCGATACAGCAACACGCGCGCGTTGCCATCGTACCCGCGCCGCCACGAGATACTCGCGCCGCGCCCCGAGCGACGTGACACGTGCAGACCGAGGGGGGCTTCGGGAAACTCTGCGGAGTATTATTATGATTGGTTCGTTAAGTTAAGGAGTAACAATATCCCTGATGTACAATAATGGTGCACGATAGCATGATAGGACAAAATAATATGTTATATACATATTATTAGAATTAGGTAGTAATTTACCCTGAACAGCCAGATAAATAAGTAGCTCGTCCCGTCCATAAGCGTTTTCTGCTCGGCACCGATACACTCCCGAGTCGTGTCGCTCAGCGTGCGCGATGCTTAGTTGAGAACTTACGCCGCTTTCTGACCGTTTCTCTGATACCGATACTCTGAAATAAAAAGAGTATTTGTTTTAATTATGGTCTATTGTGGAACCTGCTTAAGAACCTAGCTAAACCGTTTCGAAAAATAGAACTGTTGATTGATGGATGACATCTTGGTCAATAAAGATATGTCTCAGGTAGGTATATCTCAGTTCAATAGTTTTTAAACATGCAGTATGCAGTTTGTGAATCACCT